>OZ014448.1:3058351-3658351 GCA_963966035.1 Acleris laterana
AACAAACTAATGTCTCTTGGAATTACCAAAATCAGATGTAGTTACAACTTATTGCTACGAATTATTAGGAAAGTTTCTCAGAAATTGGTACAAAAGTTAAAATACAGCCTAATTAATGATATTTGTCTTTTTTTACTGCCATAAATATAGGTTACAAATCAGTCTATGTGGCAGATATCAACACAATTAAATTAACAAATCTTACCTCCCATCTATTTTATGGGGCCTGCTATTCTGTGCATCATCAACCATTTGAGCTCGCGAGTACGTAATGAACCCGAAACCCCTTGACCGTTTTGTTTGAGGGTCCTTCATAACCACCACGTCCACAATTTCGCCCCATTGCTCATAGAACTCTTTCAAAGACGTGTCGGTTGTCCGGTAATCGAGACCCCCGATGAATAGCTTGCGCATATGCTCGGGCTCTTCCTGTTGTAAAATGGACGGAAATAAAAATCTTCAAAATCAGTACCTACAGTAAATGCATCATCATTTCATAAAATACTCACGTATTCGTCACCTCCCCCAGTAGGCTTCATATTCATAAAGTATTTATGTTTCAAGTAGTTAACTACTCAACAAGGGTCCCCTGAAAAGAGATCAAATTAACAAATTATAAGACCTAAGCACGAATTAACGAGTAAAATGGGATGGGGATAGGGATACTGATAACAATGACAAACGATAACGTCATTCATTTTTTTTATTTTTTTTTCCTTTGATTAGTTAGGTGTTCCTTTTCTAGATGGCCACACTTCTATCTTGTTTTAAAATACCGGTCCAAAAAAAAATAAAAAAAATAAAATACCGGCCTGAATCAAAATACAACAAATTATGTTATTCTACATATGAGGTTTTATTAATTTATTTACTACTTTACTCGATGACCAGCTAACGGTAACCTCAGATTGTTTCTATTTGTCTCCAGATTGTTTCATATTTACCAAAAAAACTTATCCATTTATGAACTACAGAACTGTGTGTCTGGCCTAACATCAAAAATAAAGGAATTTGGAGGAATTTAAAGTAAAATTGGCAACATTATTCTCTTGTGGTATCATTCTAGCGGAATACTTCACCTTGCTTCTTGAAGTAAAATTGTTACTAAAAAACCCCCGACTCAAAACAGTCTGTAAAAAAAACCTCTAAAAAGTAGAAAATAATAAGTAAGCCCTATGTATGCCCTATAAGTTTAATTATTAGTAGGTCTTAATATTTTGATTCAAACGTTGACACGTCGGGGGACCGCTAAGTAAATGAAACAATATAAAATACCCCAGCTACTACAGTATTTAAATTTTTAATTTAATTTTTATTCCACGCTTCCTACGCCACGTACCTACGTACGGCAACGTCTCTTTAAAGACAGAACTAATAGGGGGTTAATAATTATTAAATAAAAAGAGGGGTGTTAAAAGTTTAAATAAGTATAACGTGTATCTCTATGTCTATGTGTCTGAGTGTTTTTTTGTGGCATCGTAGCTCCCAAACGTATGAACGGATTTGGACGTATGTTTTTTTTAAATAAAGCTTCATTAATCGGGATATATAGTTGAAAATAGGTTGGGCCGTTTAAGAGATATTAGCTCTGAAAGTAGGTGTCGCCGTTAAATCGGGGGCTTTTAACCCCCCAAAAGCAATACCTCAAAAACGGCTAAACCGATTTTAATGAAACCTGCCTAAGAACCACCACCAAAAAACCTGCTTTCAAATAAAAAAAAACGCATCCGAATCGGCTCATTCGTTTAAGAACTACGGTGCCACACACAGAAAAAATATTTCAGAATCAAATTTCACATCTATCGGTTTAGTCGGTGAACCGTAAAGAAAGACCTAATATAAAGCATTTTCGCAATCATTTTTAATTCTAACATACCTAAGGATAACGAAAAGGTAAATGGTTTGAGCGAAAAGGATTAGTTCCATATTGACCTCAGTCATTGATCGATTGATTGACTTCGGTTTTTGTTTCTTTGTGTTAGCCACAAACACTGCGGGACGCAACTGTAGGTATGATAAAGTGGGAATGATGTAATTCTATCTCACTCTAACGTGTAGTTGCATCCTGCAGTGTTTGTAGCAAACACCAAGCATGTCGAAGCGGCTTTACCCCATATCCCACATTTACTGCCTGATATTTCACTCCGGCAACTTTGAAGTAGTGATTAATCGATAATGACTACGGTACGGAACCTTATGGACCCGACATATTAATAACTTAACTGTATCTTCCTAAGTGATAAGAGATGATAATACATCAGCTACTACAATAATAGCAATTAGTATTTATAATTTGACGTTGAATAAGAAAAAAATTCCTATTGCAACAGAGGTAGCTATGTTGAGAGGGTGTTTTTGTCACTTTTCAACAGCACCTATTGCGTCAACCGTGCCGAAGTTACTTAGAAAATACTTATTAAAATACTGCCTAAAGCTACACGCGATATTGAAGGGACACTAAATTGTAATGCACCCTAAATCTAGTTTAATAGGACGTGGCTCAAAAAAAAAAACAAAAATTAGAAAAGTTTTACATTGCACTGGTAAGTTAAAGTATTTGAAGAAATATTGGTCAATTTTAATAATATTTTTAGAACTAAAATATACGTAAGTAATACATAATAATTAACCCGTAGATCAAGATAAAGTAACCTCGTGGGGCCTACGATACCTTCCACAAACGGAGATTTTTGTGAGTGGGAACATGAAATTACCTTTGCTCTTATAAGTAACCACAATCTAATGACAAATCCGGAAAATCAAATTCATAGCTAGCAAGCTATAAATTTGTATTTCCAGATTTCCGTTAAAATTTTACGGTTCTAAACCGGCAAGACTGCTCAAATGGCTGGTCGTCATTGGTCGAGGTTGTGTCAAATGGAAACTTGTAACCGGTAAACTGTAATTTGTAGTGTTATAAAACAAGCCTCTGGTCGCTTGCTGACCGTGTGTAAACAGCTACGACAAGTGCTTAGTGATAAGTTGTTGTTTGAATGTCTGGTTACTAAATACCTTTCTACTAATTCCAACTTATAAACTGTTACTTTTCACTAGTCACTATGCAGGTTAGGACTATGCGATTAGTACTAATGACAAAACACTAAGCCCGTGTAAACCTATCAAAAGCTCACCATATTTGAACAGCCAAGCGACACGGGTTTTATGTAGGTATGTCATGTCCATAGGATACATGGTCATTGGATTTCAGACAGAATAAACTTCGGAATTACAGATAGTCACAGAAAAAAGTTCTTCAATCTCTTCTCTAGCTAACTTTACTTGGTGTCAAAAGTGGACCTTTTAAAGCTCAAAGAGTTTACATAAGATTATCAAATATAGGACAGAATTCGTAATTTAAATATAATGTGTCAACTTCATCTGGCATCCATCCATTTAAAATAATATATTAAAGGATAGTGATTTAATCAAAATGAAATATTTTGTTTATGACTGGGAAATCTTGTTTTTTGTCTGGTAACACTACGCCACGCACGCCACCCACGCCACGCAGCCGCGAAACGCCATCGATTGCATATCCGTTAGCGAGCCGAGCAACCATTTTCTCCCTTGTCTTTTTGGCGTGGCGTCGGTGTCGAACGGTTGTGTCTCTTAAACGCCGAAAAGTTGTTATTCAGTGTCTTAATTTACTTTAAACGTATTACATCTTGTAAGTTCGTTGACTCTTAAACCAATTGAGAAAATGAGACCGCAAAACGGAGACGATGGCTTTGTAAGTAATCTATTTTTATCTTTCGATATTATGCGTCACTGCTGTTTTCTTTGATTGTGTTTAATATTTGTTATCAGTATATCATCGTTATTAGAGGCGTAGTTTTCCTAAAATCATTATGAAATTCTGTATGATTCATATACGGATTTGTACTTTTACGTAGTAGGCACTTACCGGATCGATAAAATTCCACGCCGACTCCGCCATTTTGTTGAACGTGCGTGTCCTACTTTCAGGATGAACCAGAAGTTCACCGTAAGATTTTCATCGGTGGGCTGAACTATCGCACCACTGACGAATCTTTAAAATCACATTTTGAAAAATGGGGGGAAATCGTCGACGTGGTCGTCATGAAGGACCCCAAAACCAAGAGGTCTCGTGGATTTGGTTTCATCACTTACTCGAAAGCTCATATGGTTGATGACGCTCAAAACAACAGGCCTCATCGTATTGATGGAAGGTTTGTATAAATTTATTTTTAACTTAACTTTTATTTGCAGTCCAGCTATATAAAAGTTACCTTTAGCTTTTATATCGTTTTATACTGCAAAAAACATTAGACAACACTTGGTGAATGTCTCGTGAATTTATACACGTGACATTTTCTGTGCGGTCGACAATGTTCATTTTAAATTCATATAACACGTGTGCACTTGAAAAAAAATATTCATGTCCATTTTTTGTTGTGTATAGGGTTGTTGAAACTAAGCGTGCTGTAGCGCGTCAAGACATTAAGAATCCAGAAGCTGGCGCCACTGTCAAGAAACTGTTTATTGGCGGCATTAAGGATGACCATGATGAGGATCAACTGCGAGAATATTTCTCTAACTACGGAACTGTCCAGAATGTTAGTATCGTCACTGACAAAGCTACTGGGAAGAAACGTGGCTTCGGTTTCGTGGAATTTGATGACTATGATCCAGTGGACAAAGTTTGCTGTAAGTGGCCCTTTATGTTGTTACTATTGTACCACAACCTTGCCCCGGAATAGATTTTGTATCTAGGTCTGGCTTCTCTAGTTGTGGAGATTAAGTATTGATTTTAGCTATACCTGAGTACTTAGTAGATGGTATATCTGGTACGCAAGTCAATGAACATTCTACTTAAGAAATTGTTAAGAATTTGTCAGTGGTCATTAATTATTTAATTCCTAAATTATAATTTTCTTTATTAACAGTGAATGTACCTCATAAAATCGGTGGGAAGCAGTTGGATGTTAAAAAAGCATTGCCAAAGGATGGATCTGACCAACGAGGAGGTGGTGGTGGTGGTAGACAGGGTCAAGGCAGAAATGAAAGCTGGGGAGGCAATGGCGGTATGTATACTTTTTTATCAAATGTTTTATTTAGAGTTCATAATACCATTTACATATACCAGAAAAATGGTAACGTAAACTTTTACAGGTTGAATGAAATTTAATTAGGTTTTATTTACAAAATTCCAGGAGGCTATGGTAACAATCAAGGTAACTGGAATAACTCCAATCCTTGGGACAATAACCAAGGGGGATGGGGTGGAAACCAGGGGGGTGGTGGTGGATATGGAGGCGGTGGAAACCAGCGTGGAGGGGGTGGTAGCTGGGGGGGCAACCAGGACTTTGGCAACTATGGTGGCCAACAAAGCTACAGTGGGGGTCCTACTAGGAACCAACAATACAGTAACAATCGTACCGCACCATACAACATGAACCAGGGTGGTGGCGGCGGCGGCGGCGGCGGCGGTAACGGTGGTGGCGGCGGCGGCGGCTACAGCGGTAGCAGCTATGGGGGCGGCCAAGGCAGAGGAGGTCGCTTTTAAATCCTGGGTATGTATAAGTTTCATACAGTCGATCATTTTTGAAACTACTACATAATAACAATCATTCAAGTATAAGTTACCAAACTTCCAATTAATTAGGATGACTAAACACAAAGACATTCAAGTTTCAAATTATCTAACAGGTAGATTCCTTACTTTATCAAACCCTACATAGCATTAACATGAAGCTTTAGGTATGGATAGAGCACCTATTTTGAGATTCGGCAAATAGTTCCATTGATTAATGCTATGCTGGCAGCCCCTTAGTGTTAGTGTGTTTTATTTATACTTGACTTATTAAGATTTTTTCAATCTCTAGGTTTCGTGCTAAGTACACTAGTAAAGCAGTGTTTACCGTGCTAGTGTAGGCAGTACGCTCCGGAGCACTAGTTACACACCTCATGGTCCACACGCGAGACCACCTAGGAGAAGCCGTCAGGAAAACCTTAGTAATTAGAGGGAGTTCTTGTCTCTTTCATAGAAATATGAATTAGAATATTTTTAAATGTGTACTGATCTTTGTAAGTTGGTCTTCTATTTATTGTAGTACTTAGGTACTTTCGGTGACATACTTTTAAGACTATAGCTATGTAAAATGAAAATTAGAGTTACATTTTTTACAGTAATAAAGTACAATTTAGGTTAATAATGTAAGAACTCCTTTTTTTAGTAGATGCTAGGTGTATGAGATCAATTAATTTTATTTGACATAGAATATGAAGAATCATGATTCAGACTATTTTCCTGACTTTTACTCAGTATTAAGTTCTCAATTAGCTGTTAATGAAAATATATAGGCATATAATAAACATTATAGGTTAATTAAATGTAAAATAAAATTTAATACAAACTGTAGGGTTGTTTCTTTAGATCTGTAAATATTCCTTTTTATTTTTGTTTAGCAAGTTAATTAGATAAGATGGACAACCTGGAAAAGCATAACAGGCTTGTTCTTCTGACTCTAAAGGACTAAGGTATAAGTTCTCAAATATGTAGCCAGAACATGATGTAGGTATGCTGTTTGCACAATTGTACTTTGCCTCAACGCGCGACTACTTCAAATTGAGGTCATAACTGTAAAGCGTGTAGTCGAAATTCACTGACCTAAGTGATAACTGTAAATGCGCCGGGTCGTATTGTTAGAGGCACAGTTCAAATGAGTCACAAGTTCAATATTTAGAGCTTTAACAATTTATTCAAAACTTGACTCGTTATCTTAGCGATTTGAGTCGATACGTCTTTATTCACGCGTGAGGGAGGATTTGCTAACATCCGGTAAGAAAATTTACAATACAAACCATCTAAAAGCAGAGTAGATTTATGTCATTATTTTATACCCTTAAAATTCAATTCCATATTAACCATTGGATTGGTGTGGAGAAATTGGAAATATTCCCACCTGTTGCTGCTACCATATTTGTTACTACTGGGAATAGCCCGAAAAATTATTCCTGATATTCCTTTCCACCTCTTTCTATTCAATATCAATTAAAAAACCTAAATAAAGGAAAAACCTTTTTCAAGTCACTCGTTGTTCAGTGCACTTCATGGAACAAACTTTTCATACACTACATTTAAAATAAAAAAATCCGGAAGGGTTGATTGTTTGAAAATTTACTTACAGTAATGTTTGCCGACACTTATCCTTTTGAATTTTGAATCAGATAAATTCCCTTTTTTTTTAAATTTCAATGAGTTAAAAGTTATGAAAATTATGTAGGTATTGTATAACCATGTTTCGTGCAGCGTACTAAATAACTTGTCGATACATTGAATAAGATATTCCCTTTAGGTAATTAAATTATGCAACTTTTTTATTGGAATTAAATTTAAAAGAAAATGTAATTGTAAATGTTTTTTTCCCATTTGTTAAGAGTGTTCATTTTAGTTTCAACAGTTGGGGTTTTTTTATTTCTAGTGGTAACGGATGCGAATATCTCTGAAATCTGAGTTAAATGGCTATCCTTTCTTTCGCACGGAAACGTTGACATTGTATAGTGAGCGAAGAGTTGTTATGAAACGCTACCTGATATTTACGGTCGATATTTCAACATAGACTGCGATAAGTTACAAGTATGTACCACGGAATACTTGACATTTGTAAATTCAGGGTTGTGATATGAATCGTTGGGCAACAGCAGCAGGACAAACTCGATGGTAACGTCATCCCGGGGCTAACGGGGATCCAAACAAAGAATTAAGGTAGCTCACTTAGTATAGTATTTAGATTTCCTAGTTGTCAAAAATAAAATTGACTACAAGACCGATACAAACTAGGAGGAACAAAAAAAAAAAATGTGGGAATTCATTAAAAATCTTTAATTGGTTTTATTCTCGGCAAGTATCGGCTTATATATTACTGAACCACGAAACTGCATCGTGAATAATGTTGAGTAGTACCTACCTACTGTGTTATTGGCGGCTAGTAACTAAACTCGGATTTTTATTCCCACAGAAAAAGTGTAAACAAAGTTACGTCACTGTCAAAGTGACATTTCAGGGGATCTCAAAGTTTGGGCCACCAAGAAATATAATAATAAGTTATCATTTCGCTCGAACCGTGATATAAAAATAAATTTAGGATATAATTGAAATTAAAATTGCATAAATGCGTCACTGGAAAGCGATTACGACGGAAGCACGAATGGTGAAGCGAAGCGAGTGAAGTAACGTCTCAAATCTTTCAAGCAGCCGTCAACTTGTTAACACGGGTTTATAGTCAATGATACTAGTGCAATAAATAAATTTTGCGTACAAAAACGGTTTTCACGTTTTAAATTAACACAACCAAGTGTTTTTATACAAATGAAGTTTTCCATCAACAAATTAAATTCTTTAATCTTAATTCCAATATAATGTTTTTTTTTAGAAAGTCAATTTCTTGTAAATGTGGAAAGTAAAAATATTTTGAATACTGCGAATGTTTTTCGTTAACGGCAACACCTTTGTTTACATTTTTTCTGTGGGAATAAAAATCAGACCTTATCATGAATTATACCGCATTATGTAACCCCTAACCAAATATGATTAATTACCACTTAGCTGGTGGAAGGAGTAGAGATGCAAGTAACTCTTGTTGTGTTATCACTAATTATGTAAGGAGCTCACGACAGGAATAAGGCAGGCAATTCGCAAGAAACCACATCAACGAAGCAAATCATGGTAGGTCAGGCATAGAAAGATAAGTAGCAACTCCAAATGTTTGAGCTATTTCCTCCTGTCTATTCCACTTTGTTGCCACTGGGAAGTAGTGGTTTTTCCCATCTGTTGGCAATAGTGTAAACAACCAAGTAAAATTCCAGAAGTATATTAGAACCCAGTTCATGGGTGGAACGAAATCTTGCTAGGCCACTCCACATATTTATTTGAATGAAGCGGTATATAAATAATATTTTTTTTACTCTGTAGAGAAAAACAAGCTTAAAGGATTAATTAAAAAGTAAACTAATATGTTTTCATGCAAATTGAATAATATGTTAGTAGTAGTTATTGTTCTTTGCATTGTTTAATAATGTTAAATTAATAAAAAAAATGACAAAATATGTAGAAACTAGTAGTTATTGCCCTGTCCCCGCCCGCTGCCAATGATAATAAACCTGGCAGTTCACCAATCAAAATCTAATCTCCCATTGAATTGAGTTAGTTTGTACTCCCGGGAGTTTTCACAGTTTACACTGGTTATTACTAGATGGGTAAAAATGCTATTACTTCGAGCGGCGAACATGAGTGTGACAAGGAAAAGTAGCCCTAAATGTATGGGTTATATAACGTTCATTTCATATCACACTGCGTCTACTGAGGCCGAACTATTACAAAGCATAGCACAGTTTCACGATGTTCGAGTCGAAATAAAGACTTTCAGAAGTTTATTTTATTTCTAATCCGTTACATTTTATTTTCCATGACGAACTGCGGGAGGGACGGGTCATTTCGGTCTGCCAAGTTGCTATCGTCTACAGGTGAGTATCGTGTATTTCTCCGAAGTGTTTGCTACGTAAGTACATCATTGTTTTAACGGTAAAACCAGAGAGTCACGGTCCCCGTTATACAAACAAGATTGTTGAAAAATGTTCATGGTAAGCTTAGCGGGTCCGTTAGGAGTAAAAATGATACGGTCGCACTCGAGTCCGATAACTGCGATTCCTTTTGACAGCAAGTACCTTTTTTGAAGGAAATAAGACTAATATTTTCATGCTCAAAGGTACTGCTAAAGGAATGCGATTAAGCCGAAAATTATACGTTGCTTACTACCATGCATGACATAAATAAATGACCCGAAACTTATTCCTAGTCCGGTTACCTGCCACCCTCCAGGGTCCGCACCTTGTGCCCCCAGGCTTCGCTGGAGCCACCCTAGTACGGCACTGAGCACATGTCTTAAATAACAAAGCTGATCAGAGGTGCGGTCGCGGCCCAATCATTCTCTTAAGATCCATTCATCAGATCTATGATGAATCTAATGAAATATTTTTTTCTAACTAGATCCATTACGCGGAAGTATGGATCTAATGAGATATTATCAATCATTCTCTTAAGATCCATTCATCAGATCTATGATGTATCTAATGAAATATTTTTTTCTAACTAGATCCATTACGCGGAAGTATGGATCTAATGAGATATTATCAATCATTCTCTTAAGATCCATTCATCAGATCTATGATGTATCTAATGAAATATTTTTTTCTAACTAGATCCATTACGCGGAAGTATGGATCTAATGAGATATTATTTGTCACCTGATACATCTTTCTACCCAGTTGCAAGAAATGGATCTACGGAGAATATTTTTCTCAGTAGATACATTGTCCATCTCTGGAACAGATCTAGGGAGAAAACTTTCTCAATGGGTCCATTTATTCATTTGTCCATGTATCTAATGACATCATTATTCCCGCTAGATCCATTTTATCAGATCCATACTAGATCTGGTGAGACTTTATTCTCATTAGATCCATTGATGCTACCGATAGTGGATCCACTGAGAACATATTCCCACTAGATCCATTTTATCAGAGCCAGTATGGATCTGGTGAAACTTTATTCTCACTAGATCCATTGATGCTACCGATAGTGGATCCACTGAGAACATATTCCCGCTAGATCCATTTTATCAGAGCCAGTATGGATCTGGTGAAACTTTATTCTCATTAGATCCATTGATGCTACCGATAGTGGATCCACTGAGAACATATTCCCACTAGATCCATTTTATCAGAGCTAGTATGGATCTGGTGAAACTTTATTCTCATTAGATCCATTGATGCTACCGATAGTGGATCCACTGAGAACATATTCCCACTAGATCCATTTTATCAGAGCCAGTATGGATCTGGTGAAACTTTATTCTCACTAGGTCCATTGATGCTACCGATAGTGGATCCACTGAGAACATATTCCCACTAGATCCATTTTATCAGAGCTAGTATGGATCTGGTGAAACTTTATTCTCATTAGATCCATTGATGCTACCGATAGTGGATCCACTGAGAACATATTCCCACTAGATCCATTTTATCAGAGCCAGTATGGATCTGGTGAAACTTTATTCTCACTAGGTCCATTGATGCTACCGATAGTGGATCCACTGAGAACATATTCCCACTAGATCCATTTTATCAGAGCTAGTATGGATCTGGTGAAACTTTATTCTCATTAGATCCATTGATGCTACCGATAGTGGATCCACTGAGAACATATTCCCACTAGATCCATTTTATCAGAGCCAGTATGGATCTGGTGAAACTTTATTCTCACTAGGTCCATTGATGCTACCGATAGTGGATCCACTGAGAACATATTCCCGCTAGATCTACTCGTCTCATAGACTACATCGTTAACTCTCTTTAGATAGAATGATGAATTGGCCACTTGTAGCATTAATCATGATAGTAAAATACCCGGTACTTGTCACTGCTGTTTGTCATATTACAGAGCTACTTATCATTTGCTTAGGTAAACTGAACAATGAGTGAACTTAAATTTATTAAGAGTGGACGCGGGAAAGTCCTCTTGTTTGAGGGATATAGGTTCCATACTCACGTAAAATACAAGAAAGGGACTAGTCTCTGGCGGTGTGAAAATTATAAAAAAACAAAATTAAAGTGTAAAGGATCTGTAACGTTATCCGCGGTAACAGTTTGTCTTGAATGTAAACTGAATCAGCTTCTTTAGTAAATATATCTTTACAAAAAAAAGATTTTTACGTAATTTGTGTACAGTCGACGCCATAAATATGTTTACATTTTAGTACCTCGTCACTTTACCCGCTATGACAATTTCAAATGGCAGTTTAAACATGACGCTAAATAGTAAACATATTTATGGCGTCGACTGTACACACATGACTAATTAGTATTAATAATGTCATAAAATGTCCGATTGCTACGCAGAATGTTCACCACACAAAATACACACTTCTAACAATACTCACATCTGGCATTACCCGTCTTGTAAAATAACATTTTCTCAATAAGTATTACCTACTTCCTAAAATAACTGTTTCTTGAATTAACCCTACTGGAAATGCTTTTCTAAAATTGAATGAAATCTGACTAGAATAACCATTTTCGAAAGTGGTAAATTATAAAAATATTGTTTTATAAATGGCCAATTCAAGCTATTGAAGTGGTTAAGAGCTGGTAATTTCCAGAAATGGTGATTAAACTTAAGTTATAATATTCACGGAGAATTTATCTGGCTAAATAGATTTTATTTTAATATCCCCAAGTACAGTCAGCAACACCAATATGTCTGTATACCAGTCTCAAAAATATGTATACATACTTTATTACGATGTTAATAAAGTTTATGTATACATATTTTTGAAACTTATATATGTACGGGTATGTTGGTGATCTTGACTAAACATTATTTACTTCTCATTAGATCCATGACAACACGTTAGATTTACTGAGAAAAATATTCTCCGTAGATCCATTTCTTGCAACTGGGTAGAAAGATGTATCAGGTGACAAATAATATCTCATTAGATCCATACTTCCGCGTAATGGATCTAGTTAGAAAAAAATATTTCATTAGATACATCATAGATCTGATGAATGGATCTTAAGAGAATGATTGGATATTATTTGTCACCTGATACATCTTCCTACCCAGTTGCAAGAAATGGATCTACGGAGAATATTTTTCTCAGTAAATCTAACGTGTTGTCATGGATCTAATGAGAAGTAAATAATGTTTAGTCAAGATCACCAACATACCCGTACATATATAAGTTTTAACATCGTAATAAGGTATGTATACATATTTTTGAGACTGGTATACAGACATATTGGTGTTGCTGACTGTACTTGGGGATATTAAAATAAAATCTATTTAGCCAGATAAATTTTCCGTGAATATTATAACTTAAGTTTACATCACCATTTCTGGAAATTACCAGCTCTTAACCACTTCAATAGCTTGAATTGGCCATTTATAAAACAATATTTTTATAATTTACCACTTTCGAAAATGGTTATTCTAGTCAGATTTCATTCAATTTTAGAACAGCATTTCCAGTAAGGTTAATTCAAGAAACAGTTATTTTAGGAAGTAATACTTATTGAGAAAATGTTATTTTACAAGACGGGTAATGCCAGATGTGAGTATTGTTAGAAGTGTGTATTTTGTGTGGTGAACATTCTGCGTAGCCATCGGACATTTTATGACATTATTAATACTAATTAGTCATTTGTGTACAGTCGACGCCATAAATATAAATAAATAAATAAATGAATAAATTTAAGTTCACTCATTGTTCAGTTTACCTAAGCAAATGATAAGTAGCTCTGTAATATGACAAACAGCAGTGACAAGTACCGGTATTTTATTATCATGACTAATGCTACAAGTGGCCAATTCATCATTCTATCTAAAGAGAGTTAACGATGTAGTCTATGAGACGAGTAGATCTAGCGGGAATATGTTCTCAGTGGATCCACTATCGGTAGCATCAATGGATCTAGTGAGAATAAAGTTTCACCAGATCCATACTGGCTCTGATAAAATGGATCTAGTGGGAATATGTTCTCAGTGGATCCACTATCGGTAGCATCAATGGATCTAATGAGAATAAAGTCTCACCAGATCTAGTATGGATCTGATAAAATGGATCTAGCGGGAATAATGATGTCATTAGATACATGGACAAATGAATAAATGGACCCATTGAGAAAGTTTTCTCCCTAGATCTGTTCCAGAGATGGACAATGTATCTACTGAGAAAAATATTCTCCGTAGATCCATTTCTTGCAACTGGGTAGAAAGATGTATCAGGTGACAAATAATATCTCATTAGATCCATACTTCCGCGTAATGGATCTAGTTAGAAAAAAATATTTTATTAGATACATCATAGATCTGATGAATGGATCTTAAGAGAATGATTGGAGTAGTCTCACCGTTAATGATATGATCAATAAAATTGGTGACTTTGAGGTTTCTCGGTTCCTCGATTGTATCAGATAGACAACTCTGATACTACCATACGTTCAATAGTATCGCATCTAAGTAAATAATGTTGTGAGCCAAATATTAGGAACTATTCGCAGTTGTCCACACCCTCTAAATTATGTAGACATTTCACACTCTTTAATTTGACTTAACTGTTAGTTTTTATTAATATAGTACTTACATATTAAACAAACTAAAAACTAACACAGTTAAGTAAAATTAAAGAGTGTGAAATGTTCACATAATTTCAGTGTGAGCAAAGGGGTGTGGACAACTGGTAATAGCCCAATATTTGCCATCAACTGGGAAAAATGTGTGACGCACCCAGTGATGCATTTTATTAATTTTTATTTTACCCCTAATCGTACCCCGGCTGGGCAAAAGCTTCCCCTCCGTCTCCTCTCCATGAAATTTTAAACTTTCTTTTGTTTGCGGAACTCTACATAAGCATGTTTTGATTGGTTTTTTTTTTTACTGGATTTCTGTGTGATTTCCGGTTGTTTCGAATGATCTTGGCTGGTTGGTTTTACTATCACTTTATTCATAATCATTTATTTTACAAATAAAGAAATTGAAAAAAAACATGTTTTATTTACATTCCCATTCCCATGCCAATTTTTCACCAAGATCCCCAAGCCTAATCGCACTACCTAGGGGATCCTGGTGAACACGTAAACAGTCTACAGAGCTCTTATATCTGGGTGTTTTGGCCCTTCGGGCTTCCCAAGTCGGTGCCCCACACATTGGTCACTAAGAAACGACCAGGGATGCATGGGCTTGGATCCGAATTCGCTATCCGTAATTCGCTTCGAATCAAATTGGTCACTAGTGTGACAATGGTTAATTTTATTTGTTCATAGTCTGACGAATGTAACTACGGATAATTTTACAGGATACGTAGTTACACCGGCAAGGTCATCGTAAATACGAGGTAGGTTTAGGATACGTTAGGTCTTCAACGGGCCCGAAGGGCCAAAACATTCAGAAATAGTTATCCGATAGCAAAGCACTGGACTGCTAAATTTCATTTTGAAATTGAAATCGATGGTCGGTGGAATTAAGAGGGTGTATTCCCCGTGGTCCACCTATGTTGGTCCACCTATATGGATTACGGAGAGTAAACTGGTCAAAATCAATAGGTAGGTTTAGGTTATGTTAGTTCTTCAGAGGGCCCGAAGGGCCAAAACAATGTAGAAGTAGGAGCTCCGCGACAGCGGAGCTCCGTCGACTTGCTAAGGTCCGCTAAAATACCCAGGTGGACTAACATGGGTGGACCACGGGGAATAGAGGATTAAGAGTAGGGACAACAAGCAAAAAAACTCGTGCTGGGCCTATATTTTAGTCTGTAAAAACCAAATTGTTGGACCTGTCATTGTTAGTAATGGGAGCGGAGTTAAGAACAATACCATAGAGGGTCCGATATGATTTGGATTTTACCGCCTATAATAAAGCCCTGTCTACCTGTTTGAAGTATCAATCCTTCACAATCCGTGATGCCCCACATTAAGTTACTTCCTCGTGGTCATACTAATTTGTCCTACTAGTCAAAAAGTGAACCTAGATTTGATCACTAAATACTAATTATGGTTGTAAAAGTAGGTAGGTTAGGTTCGTTAGGTATCTTCAGATGCCCGAAGGGCAAAACCACTTAGAAGCAGGAGCTCCGCCCTTGGGCGGGGCTCCGTCGAAAGTCAGTAGGACAAAAATAGTATGACCACGAGGAAACTGCCCCACATTATGGCATTCATTGCCCGTGGTCCTACTGTGTAGTCCTACTGATCAATGATTTATATTTGAATATCAAATTAACAGCGGATGACTCGTGGTCACACCAGTTTGTCACCAGTGCTATTCGCTTTAGTCGGTTATTCGTCAGAAATAATTTTAATTCCGCATAAGTAGGTAGGTTAGGTTCGTTAGGTATCTTAAGATGCCCGAAGGGCAAATCGCTCAGAAATAGGAGCCCTACCATAGGCAGGGCTCCGTCGAAAGGCACTGGGGTGACCACGAGTCTGCACCCAAATTAACAGGGTCGACGGAGCTGCGCTGGCGCGGAGCTCCTATTTCTGGGTGGTTTGGGCCTCCGGCCCTGCTGCAAAACTAACATAACCTAAACCTACCTCGTATTTATGAATTTTATGATATTAATTTTAGTCAGTAGGACTACGCAGTAGTACCACGGGCAAACTACCCATTATGGGTCACTAAGGAACTAACAGGAACGCACTTTAGTGCTGGACGCAGACTTATGAGGAACTTTAAACTTTTTGTATGATTATTGTTAACTGTTATTGATTATGCGAGCGAATGATGGATACTTACTTATGCCAAAATTGTAGGGTGAGTCTAAAATTTACACAATGCCCCCTATTTTTGCGCTAATAGAGTTGTCACATTTAAACGAGTGCAAATGGCAACATGATCCAATTTAACCCATAATAGTTGCCAAGAGTTTTGTATTATCACACGAGGTTTGTCAAAAAACTCGGAAAATAGAGTTGAGAAGCCAAAACGAGAACGAGATAAAGTAATCTGATCTAGAAATCGAGACAGTCTGTTTTATCTTAGATGGCAACAATTTTACCTATTAAACAAGCTGTCACATTATGAGTATCTATCATAGAACATAGTTTAGTAGTAGCATCTGTTTATCCGCACTATGCGTTTCGTGTTACCAGCTGGTGATATTTTATTTTTATGGCAATATGGTTTACCATGTTGATTTGAGGCCCATACGCAGTATAATTTTACCCAGTAGAATAGAGATCAAGAGTTTTTGTAAAAAAAATGCGATCGATGTTATGCGAATAGTGCCCGTACTCAATATCCACACGAGCGAAATCGCAGCGGCGACTTTAAGTAGTGCCGTCAGAGCGAACAAAACGCATCTTAGCGTTTGATCCATCGGCAGAAACTATGCTGCTAAATTGAAAATGCACGTGCTAGAATATGTTTTGTTCGCACTGACGGGACTACTTAAACTCGCCGCTTGGCCATTCACTCGTTCGTCCGTTCGACCGTCGTTGTCAGAGATAGAGAATCACTACCCTGGTCGCGGTTAATATTTGATCAAAGTTTCCCAAGTCTGTCTGCTGTTCAATATTGGTAAGTAATAGGTAAAAGTGGGTTATCTTTATGCCTTTCCAGTTTGAGTTACTTATCTGCACACCTTTTTTCATAGGCTCAGGGAAGAACGTAACGCTGTAAGAACTATACCTACAGCCAAACCTTATCAGTATCACCAAATGAGCCGATGAAAAACGTTGTGGACTTGTACAACGATACAGTACGAAGATGTTTTGTCTTTTTCTATTTGCGCGTTACGCGACGAGCCGGAGTCGTGTGGCGGAAATGCCATTACGGCGGGTTTCACTTTCATTTATCCGGCGGCTGGGAAATCCTACAACCGGAGCAGAGCATTGCCCGGCAGATTGCAGTCGTTTAGCAGCTGAGATGACTGTTTTCCGTTAGTCATTTAGGGCCACTCGCTGTAAAAAAAAAAAACTACTAAATAGAAAATAATAGCCTAGATAGCTTCTTTTGATATTGTCATTAGATGAGCGTTTTCACTAAAACGTGTATCCCAATTAAAAACTAAAATGAAGGAACTTTAACTTTGTCAGTTTTGTGAACACGTCACAAACCTGACAGTTAAAGTTCCTAAAGCGTCATTTTGGTTTTTTAAAGACTTATTCCCAGTAGGTACCCTATGACACGCATCATCAAGACGGAATCTAATGGCGTATGGAATCATTTATCAAAATCAGATGAGCCGCTGAGTAGATACGAGCAGACATGGAAACGGACACACATACATACAGGTCAAACACATAACGCTTTTGGGTTTCGCCGCAGTCGGGTATAAAGAATGATGTGGTGAACAGGTGGAACGACAATACCTATTCTCAAGTTACACCCACCACACTAAGCATCAGATTTTGTACATGAATTGGTTCATGTTGCCAAATTAATTTACGCTATACCTAGACTTGTCGGTATTGTTGGCCCTTCCCTCTATTGATCCTGGATAGTTCCGAGAATGCTGCCATTAGATTTATTGAGGGGCAACTAAAGAAACCTGGCATGATAAATAAATCCGACTTAACAAGTCGGATTTATTTATTGGCATTATTTACTTTCTTCTAAATACGACAAAGTTTCTATGTATCTATTATATTATGGTTTCTGTGGTCACTCAGCGGTGCTAGCGAATTGAAAGGTCAAGAGAAAAACAGCACTGATCTAGACCGATTATTGCCTGATTATTTGCCTGAAACTTAACGTAGGTAGGTAAGGAGATTTTGTTGGTTTCGGGCACTTACCCCTTAGACGCACTTGCCCGACCTTACATTAAGTTATAAAGTTATTTCTAAGTATTTGTTTCTGTGCGTTATAGATATCTACCTGTATTGTATTTGTGTCCAGTCCAGAATGCTTGGTAGGTAAGTAATTAACCGTCAACAAGTGATTTAAAGTATGTGTGCCTAGGAGTTAGTTAATCGCTTACGAGTAAGGTAAGTAATTAATTTGTGTTTAGAATGTTATCAATGTTAGAACATTACGAATTTAAGACATCTTGGTAGGTTCGTCAGGAAAACATGTTTACGTGGTATAGTCGGAATGGTGGAGAATTTTCCCGGATAGTGACAGGAGGTAACCTTAAGACCGCGTTGCTGTCAAAATTTCCCATAAGTACAGAATTAGCTCCGGGCGATAACGTTTTTTCACCCCCTTAATCAAGTCCGATAGTTAAATTTTTTGAATATGTTACACATAGTATGAAAAACTAAGTCTTAACGTTTCCGATTTTTATTTTCTTTGTTGTTTCTTTCCAGAAATATTTTCTTGGAAATGAAAACGTACTACATACCTGCCAAAAAAACGTTATTGTATTTTGTATGGAATGTTTTAGCTTCACAATCTTCTTAAGTTAGCCTTAAATATATATTCTTCAAACTTTTAGATGCTTGTTACCACAAAAACTTTGAGCCAAGAGGCATTTGGTAGCCATAGACAAGAAGTTAGACGGTCTCTTTTCTAGAGGGCACAAAGTCATATTGCCTTTTGACCTGAGGGCCCAGATAAGAGGTAAGTATACTAACGTTGACAATATAATAACAGAGGGCCCAGACAAGATGCACTACGCTAGCTAGCGTTTCTCTTCATTTAGTTTTTAATCAAATCGCGTCACTGGTAGATGATGTGATACGAAAAGTCACGTGATGTGCCAGTGACGCGATTGGTTTAAAAAGTAAACGAATAGAAACGATAGTTAGCGTAATGTATCTTGTCTGGGCCCTCTGTTATTATATTGTCAACGTTAGTATAGCTCTTATTTACTTAAGAGTAGGTAATGGTGGCAAAGTTATTAACAATACCATAGCATGTCGAAGTCAATCTAGACACGCGGCAGCGTGTCCAGCCAAGTTCAAGAAAAAGGAACTGGCGAGCGCAGCCGTGTGTTATTTACACGGACCGTTTGGAGCCACTTTTGACCCCTCAATAACTCCAAATCTACTTAACATAAAAACATGAAATTTGGTATATGTATTAAAACCCTTTAGATCAACTAGAACCCTAAATTTCATAAATAAAAGTGAAACGGTTATTGAGATATAAACGTCTGAAAATCGGCATTTTTACCACTGACTGACTGACTGACTGACTGACTGACTGACTACTAATCATCAAAAACCTAACCCACTTCCAGGTGACCTAGAAGGTTGAAATTTGGCATACAGATGGGTAATTATGCGTATACAAATAAAAAAATCTGAAAACAGTGATTTTATAAGTTTTATTATTATTATTATTTTATTTTATTATTTATGCTAGTTACCTCAGAACTCCGTCATTTATTAACCGATTTGGAAAATTCTTTTTTTGTTTGAAAGGGCACACTGTCTGATTGGTCCCAATGTCACCAGGTCAGAATCTGATGATGGGGTCCTGGAGAAATTGAGGGAACTCTTCAAATAATTTGGGTATAGCTATATCGATTTGGGTATTTTGTATATACAGGGTGTTAACGGGGTCGTGATACAAGTGATCACCTCTGTGTTCTGCCAGCGAATATGAGCAACTTTCCCTATGGAACCAGCTTGGAAATCGGGAAAAAAAATCAGCTGTTTCATAGAACAAGAACAGGGGTAGGTACTCGACCAAAATGTATGAAGCAGCTGATTTTTTTTTCCCGATTTCCAAGCTGGTTCCATAGGGAAAGTTGCTCATATTCGCGGGCAGAACACAGAGGTGATCACTTGTATCACGACCCCGTTAACACCCTGTATATACGAGTATATAGCATACATATATTAACTCGTGCATATATGCTTTTGAAAAGCACTATTTGGTGAAGTAAAACTGATGATGATGAATGAAGATCACAGACTCACCGGAACTACTCAGTAATTATTAGTATTTCATGGGCTGCGATTCGATTTATCGATTACTTGAATTTATTAATATGGTTGCTCAGCAATATATGTTTTTTAATTATTATTAGTAGGAAGCTATTTATGACAGAGAGGTCATGCACATCTTCTTTTATTCGAATAGAATATGTATGGTTTAAGAGTCCACAGGAAACTGGGTTCTCCATACAAATGTAAATTTGCTCTCATTTTTAAACGACTTGCTAGAATACTTACCTACCTATACTTACTTCAAATAATAAATAATTATGGTTGCTCAACAATATACGAGTGCAAAAGCACTTCACTGACAAAAAAAATGAGATCTAGATGGGTGCCAAGTTCCGTAGATAATCCTGATATTTATTTATTAAGAACATACCTACAACATTCTAAAATAAATTAAAAACACAATTTCTTATTTTTTCTGCTACAACAATATTTGCGATTAAGTATAACTTCTTATATTTCAACACCCAAATTATTTACACAAAGCAAATAACTTAGGATAAACTGAAGCTTAAAATCTGACTTGGCTAGTTTTCATATTTGTTATACGCAAGTTACTGTATTTTTATATTGTATGGTCGTATTTTACTCTTCGAAATAATTGACTTGCTGGTAAAAAACTAGCCAAGTCAGATTTTGAGCTTCAGTTTATCCTAAGTTATTTGCTTTGTGTAAATAATTTGGGTGTTGAAATATAAGAAGTTATACTTAATAGCAAATATTGTTGTAGCAGAAAAAATAAGAAATTGTGTTTTTAATTTATTTTAGAATGTTGTAGGTATGTTCTTAATAAATAAATATCAGGATTATCTACGGAACTTGGCACACATCTAGATCTCATTTTTTTTGTCAGTGAAGTCGATAAACACGCATTGCATATTCTTAACATTGAACTTGGCTTGCATTTTCACATGTATATGCTTTTACTCGTACGAGGGCTGCTACTTAGGTAACCGGAATCCGGGATTCCAACATTTTTAAACGCTATATCTGACCTCCATGGTAAAATTTGAACTTTTTTTAATACTGGCTGCTATATATTTTTTTTCTTATGTACGCTAGTCTTTTGTTTTTGGCGGGTTTAAATTTTAATCTCGCTGCAAGAATGGAACTCACTCGTGAAAATATTTGTGCTTTGATTTATTACGATTTTCGGCGTGGTTTAACGCAACAACAGTGCATAGATCCACTAACTTCGACTTTTGGTGATGAAGCTCCATCCAAAACTACTGTGTATCTCTGGTTTAGTGAGTTCAATCGTGGACGTAGTATGCTCAGGGACGAAGTTAAGGATGGTCGCCCGAAATCGGTCGTTGTACCACAAAATATTGAAGCTGTGCGAAAACTTATAATGCATGACCGTCATGTTACGTATCGCGAGATAGAGGCGACTATAGGCATATGTATGACGAGCATTAATAAGATATTACATGAACATTTAGCTGTGAAAAAAATTTGTTCGCGTTGGATCCCGCACAACTTAACTAAGGATCAAAAAGAGGCTCGCGTCGAATGGTGCAAGGAAATGTTGAAAAAATATAACCGTGGTGACTCAAAAGCTGTTTATAATATCTACACAGGTGACGAATCCTGGATCTATGCGTATGATCCCGAAACGAAACAACAATCAACGGTGTGGGTGTTTCAAAATGAGCCGAACCCTACGAAAGTAACTCGTGCAAAAAGCACCTTGAAGCAAATGGTGGCCTGCTTTTTTGGTATTAATGGCCATGTGGCTACAGTGCCCCTAGAGAATCGTAAAACGGTTAATTCGGAGTGGTACACGACCATTTGTTTGCCGGAAGTATTTGAAGAAATACGGAAAAACAACCAGCGACGGAGAATCATTCTGCACCATGATAACGCCAGCTGTCATACATCACGCGAAACGACTCGATTTTTGGAAGGTCAAAATATAGAATGAACGGGTCATCCACCTTACAGCCCTGATTTGGCACCCAATGATTTCTATTTATTTCCAAATGTAAAGAATAAATTACGTGGTCAACGATTTTCGACCCGTGAAGATGTCGTCGACGCGTTCAAACAGCACGTTTTGGAGATACCTCAGTCAGAGTGAAAAAGTGCTTTATAAATTGGTTTCAACGTACCTATGCAAAAGTGCATCGATTATCACGGAGAATACTTCGAAAAACAATATTTACAATATTTATATACGTTTGTTTATTTTTTCTATTCCGGTTACATAAGTAGCAGCCCTCGTACCTAGTAGAATAGAGGCCCCGCTTGAACTTAACGTTAGCAGTTTTCGAAAAGTGACAGTATGTATGGAGTAATAAGCGGTTTACACGATAGATTGTCAGCTTACATCAATCCTAAACATTTTATCACCTATCGAAAATCGATAATTTTAACGTTATGCATCTTGTCGAGCCCCCCTGTGTACCAAGTATGGTTGCGTTACTCGCGTGACAAAATGTGAATAAAACATCCGCCACTTTGTGACACGTATATACCTAATAAGTACGAGAGTGCCGGATACTTTATCCACATTCTGTCACGCGATAAGCGCAACCATACCATATCACCGTGGGTAAAGCATCCGTCACTCTTGCACTTACCCATCGATCGGTCAGAAAGTGACAGTTGTTTTATCACGCTCACAATATTGTATGGGATGACAGTTGACCACGTGGTTTGTCGTAAAACACGAGAATGTCATCTAATACATTTTTAGTGATAGACAAGAAAAACGTTAGAAGCTTTTGAATCTTGGCTAGGGCTTCAGATAAGCTAACCACATCATTATATCTACACATACATACATACATACATACAATGTCACACCAGTTGACCTAGTCCCAAACTAAGCTCTAGGCTTGTATTATGGGTACTAGACAACGATATAAATACTTATATAGAGAAATCTATAGAAAACATCCATGACTCAGGAACAAATATTCGCGCTCAGCACACTAATATCTGCCCTTACCGGGATTTGAACCCAGGACCGCTAGCTTCGTAGGCAAGGTCAACTAGGCCAGCGCGTCGTCGAAAGACACACACAATTGCACAGAGGCACAATTGGACGTTTAGATATGGCATTTTGAGTATATACCACGCCCCCCGCACGGGCCCCGTGTGGTTGCCGGGTTAGAATAGTGCCACTCCATATCTTCCCGTGGATGTCGTAAGAGACGGCTAAGGGAATAAAGGCGTATAGTATTGTTAGGCGATGGGCTTGCAACCTGTCACTAATACACTGGTAAACATCTTAGCCTAAGTGTGCAAAATGTGGTTACAGAATTATCAACAAGTTTTTAGAGTTGTTGGTAATTCTGTAGCTCTGCCTACCCCACTCTGGGAATAAAGGTGTGAATTTATGTATGTATGTATGTATGTATGTACCAACCAATTGGATTTCTAGGCCACTATTATGGACGTTGACAACCAAAACGTAAGAGACTTCCTATGATTTGGTTTACAACGTCACGTTGACAAAGTCCATAGTGGCCTAGGAATCAAGTTGACTGTACGTACAAGGAAAAATGCTAGTAGCGTTAGCATCTTGGCAGCCACCCACCACAGCGGTGGGGCTGCGTTTTTGGCGCGCAGTGAAAGTGAGAATGGTGTGGCCGAACCAGCACTGCGCACTCGCCGGCGCCGCGGCCGTCCGCGCTCGCGCACAATGCTCCATCGCCTTCGCCGACCTCGCCAGTGACATGCCACTCCAATAAATGGTGCAGGTGGTAGCAGTCGCGACCTGACCCCCGGACCCTCGCGACCATGTGCCGATGGACACCAGTGGCTATCCTGTTTTTGGTTGTTGCTTCTGATGCGGTCGCCAGAGAAATAAGTTCACCGGATATTGCTGCGCTTGATAACCATGTAAGTGAACCCACCCAATGATAAAGATGACCATGTTGTGTCTAGAGTATCGCCCAGTCACGTGCAGTCTCGCGAAGTGCATCCCGTGCATTGACTTCGAACGTGCACTTTTACTTTCCGTCAACCGAGCTCCGCGGTAACTGTCAACAAGTGGTTGTTATGGACAGGCGACTGACTGGTAATTAATGATACAAGTGATATCTTACATGTTTTTGCTACTACATATTTATCTTGTGACAGATTTATTTGATTCTCTATGTAAACTGCATGTGGACACATTTTTGTAAGTCCAACTGATTAGGTAGCTGCCTACCTACTTTAAGTTCGATTTAGCTGTAGGTACAGTCAAAAGCATCAGTATGTATACGGCCATCGCGCCAAATTATGTAAACATAGAGCTTATTATGAGTGACATAGGGGTGTGGAGATAGTTTTGACACCTTTGGAACGTATACATATATGATGACTTTCTGTACCTAAGGTCTTGTAGGTATCGGCAGCGTATCGTTGATAAAGTAATAAAATTACCCGCATTTGTAGCCCAATTAGCATGAACATGTGTTGAGGTGATAAAGATAAGATAAAAAAGATAAAAGATATTTATTCAGTAAGTAGGCCGCACGGGCACTTTTACACGTCATGAATCTACCAGCGCTTCCCAAGAGGAGACCACTGCCGAGAAGAAACGCCGCAAGAAACTCAGCAGTCAGTCATTTTTTAAACATGTTACAATGGTAGTACTTAATCTAGCATTATATAAAGCAATAAATATTAAATTAAATATAATATCAAATAGCAAATAGCATGCGTAGTTCAGCAGGAAAACATGTCAAAAATATTACGAGAGAGATAAGGGGGGGGGGGGGGAAGAGAGGAGAGGAAAAAAAAAACACAGGACAACCAAATAAAAGTTTGATATGCTTTCCCACATCAACGGTGTCCCCTAGACAAACAACTTTGCAATTTTACAAATTATGAATGACTAAGTTTCGGGTTTAGGCCAAGCATTTTTATCTGTTAGATAGTCCTCGACCCTATAGTACGCTTTAGATATTAACGACTTTTTTAAGTAATTTTTAAGTGCTGGAAAGGGTAATGTTAAAGCTTCGTCAGGTAATTTGTTATAGAAATGAATGCATTGACCAACAAATGATTTATATACTTTACGGACGCGGAATTTTCGGATAACAATTTTATTTTTATTTCTTGTATTTAGATTATGTACATCGGAATTTTTGGTGAAAGAATTTAAATTTTTAATAACATAAATAATATTCTCATAAATAAATTGAGACGCTACAGTTAAGATGTGAATTTCTTTAAAAAGTTCTCTTAAGGAGTCACGGGAATTTAAGTTATAAATAGAACGAATAGCCCTTTTTTGTAAGACAAATATACTTTGTATTTCAGCTGCCTTACCCCAAACCAGAATACCGTACGACATCACACTATGGATATAACTATAATAAACTATGCGAGCTGTCTCAACATTAGTTAGTTGTCTAATTTTCCTAACCGCGTAAGCTGCCGAACTTAGTTTACCTGCCAGTACCGCTATATGGGGACTCCATTGCAAATTTTTATCTATGGTTATGCCTAGAAAAACTGCCTTATCTACCATTTGCAGACACTCGTCATTTAGAAAAATACTAGAATCTACCGGTTTAACATTAGGCAAAGCGAACCTAACACATTTAGTTTTTTTAGCATTTAGTAGTAAATTGTTACTAGTAAACCAATTAAGTACTTTAACTAGTGTGGCGTTTATCCTACTGTAGTCAATGGACTTTCTATCTACTTTGAAAATTAATGAAGTATCATCAGCAAAAAGTACAATCTCACAAAGTTTATCTACTGTTGGTGGTAAGTCATTTATATAAACCAGAAATAAAAAAGGGCCTAAAATTGAGCCTTGCGGCACACCTAATTTCACTGTAGCTCCAACAGATTGCGTTTTGTTTACAACAACTGTTTGAGTTCTATCACTTAGATAAGAAGACATGAGACTTGAAGCTTTATTGGACAATCCATAATGTTTTAATTTTAAAATTAGGGTCGAATGATCCACGCAATCGAAAGCTTTAGAAAGATCACAAAATATTCCTACTGCATCACAAGATTTCTCCCAACTGTTATATATATATTTAATGAGCACAGAAGCCGCATCAATTGTTGATCGACCTCGGGTAAACCCAAACTGGTTACTGTTAAGTATTTTATTTCTATTAAAGTGACCTAACATATCATTCAGCATTAGTTTCTCAAAGACTTTACTTAAAACGGGTAGTATGGAAATGGGACGGAAGTTCGTTAAATCACTCATCTCGCCCGATTTAAAAAGAGGTATGACTTTACTATATTTCATGAGATCTGGAAAGATCCCCTCTGATAAACAATTATTGTAAATTAATGATAAATGGGGTGCAATTACATCTATGATATGAAATAGTACTCTAACTGATGTGCCCCACAAATCCTCAGTCTTTTTTAAACTAAGCGATTTAAATACCTTGACTATTGAACCTGAATTTACAGGGCTGAATTCAAAGTTTATATTACATTTACTGACATTAGTGCAAAGTAATGATTGAGCTTCAACCGCGGATGATTTAAGACATTTCGTTGTATTAGAGGCTATGTTTGAAAAATAATCTTCGAATGCTAAGGCAACGTCTTTATTTGACGTGATTTGTTTGTCACCTGCGTTTATGGTGACTTGATTGTCACGTGTTTTTGATTTTCCTGTTTCTCTATTTATAATATTCCATACAGTTTTTACTTTATTGTCAGCTGATTTGAGTTTAAGACTAAGAAAATTTGCCTTAGCAGTTAAACAAACTTGCTTAAAGGTCCTCGAATAATTCTTAACATAAATTAGGAAGTCGGCGTTCTTATTGTCCTCCCTCTCTTTATATAGGTCATAAAGCCTATTTCTACTCTTATGAATGCCTACAGTAGCCCATTCACTAAACTTGGTTTTCGACCTAGAAATAGTTTTCATTTTAAAATTATTATTAAATTGGTGTAGAATTACGCTAAACAAGTCTTTATAAATACTATTAGAGTCATTGTTTAAGAAAGGTAACACTGAAAGATTAGCCTGAACTTTATTTTTGAATAATTCCAAACGATTGCTAGTTATAGGTCGGTATGTTATCGTCTGAGGTTTTTGATAAAAATCATTTAAGAAAGATGCCTTCTGACCACTATGGTCAGAATTAAAACAATTAAATATTTCTTTATCCAAACATTCGCAATTACAAAAAATGTTATCTAAGCAGGTTGCACTACTAACACCTATCCGTGTGGGTTCAAAGAACAGATTAGCTAAATTAAAAGATTTAAATAAACTTAGTAACCGAGTGGTATTATTTGACGTTTCAAGTAAGTTAACATTAAAATCTCCACAAACTATAACATGCTTCTGGCTATTACTTGCTAATTTTAACACATGTTCCATGGTAGATTCAAATGTGCAAAAATCAGATAGTGGTGGTCTGTAAACACATATTATTATATAACTTTCTAGTTCTGCGCAAGAAATTTCTACAATCCTTTCTATCGATAGCTTTATAATATCCTTTCTTTCTTTGGATTTAAGGGTACTTTTAACAATTATAAGAGAGCCACCATGAATGGCACTTTTTCTGGCAAAATAACTAACTAATTTAAAATTTATGAAATCTAATATCAATTGGTCTGGTCTAAGCCAATGTTCAGTAATGCACATAATTTGTACATTTTCATTATCTAAGAACAACCCTATTTCTAGTTCTTTGCTGGAAAAACCTTGAATATTTTGATGAATTAAATTTATACTCAAGGGTGTTTCCGCTGTCCTATAATTTAGTTTAAATCATGATTTAAGGCATTATTGCTAATATTGGCTTGCTGGGACTTGATGCTACTGTATATATTTGGTTCTATATTAAAAGCTAATAGGTCAACCAAAGTCAAAATATATTTCCTTGGCAAATGAATTTTTCCTGTGGTTAGGGTAAGGCGCTTTATAAATTTGTTAAAATCAAAGAAATGATATTTTTTATTGCAGCATATAGCATTATACATCATAGAATTAAAGTGAGCTATTTTATTATTATGACTATATGGCATACTGTCTGAGTATGGTAGTGCACACAATATTATTTTACCTATGCCCCTACCTTCAATTATATTAAGTGTTGACATTAATTTATCAACACTGGACTTATCCACACTAAGACTATTACCTACCAAAATTACCAAAGTGGTGGTCTTGTCAAAACTTCCTTTTAAAAGTAAATCACTTAATTGCATTAAAGTTGAATTATGGTAACAGTAATTTGTAACCTTTTGTTTTAATTTATTATTTAACAGTAAACCTAGTCCAGATCCAAGTTGGTCGGAATAAACAATAGTTTTAGTCCTACTTAAAATTTGTCTAGGGGACTCCTTAGAAGTATCAAGAGCCATATCTGGCTGAATCACAATAGTTGGTGAAGCTTGTAATCTATCACAATTACCATAACCACTGTTAATTAGAGAGTTAAAACGCTCTTCATTTAATCTACTTTCTTCTACCAATTGAGTGAAAGCCTGAATATGCTCCTTGACTTCTTTCTGAGTGGTTACATACTTTAAAGAAGTAACTTCAAGCTGGTCCTTTAACTTAGTTATCTCAGCATCGAGTTTCTGAGTATTTAAATCATACGCTATCCTACTTGAATCTAATTTATCATTGCACTGACGCACCCTATCTTTCATTACTGATAATTCTAATTTCATGTTAGTATAGTTTTTAATACATTTTTGACTTTTGATTAATTTTTGTGTTCGCCTAATATAATTATTAATTTTAACATATTTCTTCAATTTATTATTGCTGTTAAAGAATATTAATTTCTTACTGTCCTTATCGTTATTCCCTACCAGCTCTTGGTACAGGTTCTGTGTTGTTAAACTATCATAGCACTGACGTTCTTTTCTTAAATAATTTAATTCTTCATTTGCTGCGCCCAGTTCTTCCTCCAGGTTTGTGATGCGCTTTAATGCCACTTCGTGGGTAGAAGCGCACTGGTTAAAAGTATCAATCACAGACTGCAACTGCTCTAACTTATCTTGAGCATCTGATAACTTATAGTCATACTCCACGAGATCGCTTCTCAACACCGTGTTCTTGTCCATCAGAATCTTCAGTTCCTCCTCGCTGTCATCCCGTTCGTGTGACGTTTATTCGACTTTTCTCTCTTACCTGAGTCTGTATGTTATGTCTACCCAGGATAAGACTTACTTGTAATGTGTTAGGTAAAATGGATTAACCCGTAAAGATCCGAAAGATATGTTTATCCAATTAAAGTAAGCCAACGAAAATGTTAAGCTCTTTAGTGCCTTTTCATAATAAATTTCTACCTGAAGATCAAATGTAAAAGTGTATGTGTGTAACTAGTATAGTAAAGGCAATGACAGTCACTACGACAAGGTTCTAAATATTCTCAACATTTTTGTTGGGTTACCTAACACTGCTACAGCTCTTCGGATTTTTGTAAATTTCCCTGCTGTACAATCAAAGACCTTTTGAACAAAGTTTTGTGACCTGCCTTAAGTTCAAAGTCAATCTCACATTCGACAGCAATAAGGTTCAGTTTCCTTTAAGTTACAAATGACTTGGCAATCTTGGCATCTGAAATGACTAATGACATTGACATATTCATGCACTTTTATTTGAAATGGGTTCTAAATTCACGGCCGCACTTAAGAGTTAGTTAATGTCTAAGTCGTTAGAAGCGATTTTTCATACGTAAATTGTCTCTAAAATGTCTTTGAATACGGTGGTTATAATCTAATGGCTATAATGTAACAGACTGTTAAATCGTAATAACAAGGCCTGTAATAGAACGGAAGTGCACTACTTTCGCTGTTGCGCCTCTTATTACATAAGCACGCATGGAAGGAGTTTCCCTGTCGAAATACTGACCGAGTAGCCTTGCATTAAAATTAGCATAGAATAAAAGTATCGATGTCAACGTAATAAGAACGCCTTCTCTTACGTTATGTAAATAAACACCAAACATGTGGGTATTTTTTAATTGGGAGAAATATTTCTGCTACCGTAAAATCTTCCTACTGTGCTCCCTCACGGGTATCTTATCGTGAATGAATCTATTGCTTTCATTCTCTACGTGGCTGGATGTATACATCGATCGATTCTTTTTAGTAAATTTGTCATCGACCTTGACTTATATTATAACTTATAAGTAAGAAACGAAATAGTCACTATACAGGGTATCTAAGTCGTGAATCGAATGATCACCTCTGTGTTCTACCCACGAATATGAACAACTTTCACTATGGAACCTACCCTGAAATCACGACAAAATTCAGCTGCTTCATACATTTTGGTTGAGTACGTATTGAACTTTTCTATGAAACAGCAGTTTATTTTTACTGATTTCAGACTTGATCCCATAGTGAAAGTTGTTCATATTCGTGGGTGGAGTACAGAGGTCATCATTTGATTCACGACTTAGATTACACCCTGTATATTACTTGTAGAGCATAGTTACCCATGGGGGAGCAAAGTAGGAACATTTTACGGTACATATCCAGAATCTTACACATTAAAACGCCCACGGTGGTTAGTGTCTGTGCTTGTAAAGACTATGGAATCTTCATAGGACCTGAACCTCATACACCCTGAAATCTAAGATAAAAGTTAAGATGGTGGTATCGGTCCGGTCCGGTGACCCTGCACGAGATCCTACCATCAACTACTTATCCTATCCTATCTGTATACGTGTCGTATTGTTATGGTTATGTTTTTAACTTGGCAGCCATTTTAAATAAGGTCGCCGTCAATAGAACTTGTGAACTATGTACACAAATTAGTACTGTTTGACACATAACCTCAAATATTCACCAAGTCTTTTTTTATAACGTATAAAGAATAGTTATTTCATCTTAAACTTAATATGAAAATAGTGAACTAGTGTATCGATCATTGCAAAGACCTCACGTGATCTTTAAAAGTACGGGATAATCGAGTAATCATGGTGAATTGGTTCGTTTGGCTTTGTTTACATCATTTGCGAGTTCTATTAACGGCGACCTATCATAGTGTTGACAATACGATAAAATTTCAAATCAAAAGCAACATTTCATTTTGGTGACACCTGCAAATTACTATACGAATCGAAAGGGTTTTACCTCCTGAACACGGCAAAATATTTATTTTGATTTAATTTTCTTTATTTTCAGAATTACAAGTAAGTTAATAAAATATCGAGTTTTACCAATACTATGCCTGAATAGATTTAATACCATTGCCTTTTTCACGAGAAAAAAAGCTGTCATACTTCGAATTAGACATTGACACTATTGACATATGCATAGAGACTTAGGGCCATTTGCACGCAGAATTTAACCCTGGGTTAAGGCACTAACTCGAGTTAGTAGACGTCAGATTCATACGATAACTGTAATTTTAACTCGAGTTAGTGTCTTAACCCAGGGTTCAACTTTTCGTGCAAGTGGCCCTTTATCGGTTGACATGATACTTTTTTATGTACAGATTGGACTAACGTAATATGTCCATTGTGTCGTAGAAATGAAGTTACGCCCTTTTAGAATAAGTACATCTTAATAAATTAATAATAAAATAATTATTAATTCTAGAGAAAATTTAAAACTATTAGTGTCTTTCTCCTTCCAAACAGTATCTATAAAACGAATAAAATTAAAGCCTTGAAAATATGAAATCTTGTCAATTAACTAGGTTAAGCGTAAGCCTGGGTTATCATGACATGGCTATGCAGTGCAGTTACAGTTCCGTCGGAACCCTATAGATAGATAGTGTGTACCTTTAGATGGTTAATGAACGTAAGTACATATTATATTATATTCAACGAAATTTATCGACAAATCAAATAAATATAAGTAAGTAGGTAAGTTGAGTAAGCGCAGAGGCCCTACTTCGAAAATCGAAGTTCGAAGTTACGTTAGCTCTATCTCTTTCTCTCCATATAGTCTCGAATGGCGAGTGACAGGGATGGAGCTAACGTAAGTTCGAACATCGATTTTCATAGTAGGGTCTCAGGTAATACCCCGACGTAACGAATTGTTCTGCGAATAAGATTGCTATGGATTATTAGTTCCGGTCTTAGCGCAGCACTAGGTCATAACGCGTTGCGTAAGGCTGCGTGTTTCCGGTTGTATGCGTAATTTATCCAAATTGGATAACGCGGTATTAGTAATTTGGTTAACAGTTGATTTGGCCTGTTAATTGAGTTCCTATTTAGTTAGAATATCTGTGTCGATGCTAGTGCTACGGTTTCGTTGAAGAGTACATTTGATCTAATGAATAGTTTACTATTATTTAGGACGCTTAAATCCCTTTTTACGTGGATTAGGTTACACTTACGCATTATTACGCTTAGCATATCCAAACTTGCGACAAAAAATAGGTACTTATCAACTGTTTTCGGTTAATAATAATTTGGGAAACGATACAAAAGAAAAAAGGAACCATCTAGCACTAATTGACCTTGTCCGGTCCTGTCAGGTTCCGGTGACCAGAAGGTAGGGAAGATGGCCGATTGAAAGATGTCGGGCTTTTACTTTGGATTTATTCTGTCTACTCACTTGACACGAAATTACTGCGGAATATCGCGGTGGACCGCCAATACCGCCATTAGGGCCCGTTCAGACGGACAGCATTTCAACTGCAACCCAGCTGCAAAGTGGCAGTTCCGGGGCTGTTCTGATGCAGTTGGACCAACTGCATCAGAACTGCAAACTCATTGTGCAGTCCGCTTGCAGGTGTCATGCAGTTCTGTCAACCGCACACCAACTGCAATCTGGCTGCACTTTTGTAATGCAGTCGTATTGCAGTTGGAGCAACTGCAATACGACAGCAATAGAACTGCTCATAATGTTATATTGCAGTCGTACCAACTGCAATATAAGCTGCAAAGTGGCAGTTCCGGGGCTGTTCTGATGCAGTTGGTCCATCTGCATCAGAATAGCCCCGGAACTGCCACTTTGCAGCTGGGTTGCAGTTGAAACTGAACGGGCCCTTAATAAAAAAAGAAAAAGATCTTGTCACAAATGAAGCTCCAGGCTAACGCTATATGTTTCTAAAACAAACATGTTACATACTAAAACATTAATTATTTACAACTCCCCGCGTTGCCGGGTAAGCATAGTGCCACTCCATGTCCTCCCGTGGATGTTGTAAGAGACGACTAAGGGAATAAAGGCTGTGTAGTACCTACTGTTAGGCGATGGGCTTGCAACCTGTCACTAATACACCGGTAAACATCTTAGCCTACATACATACATACATAAACTCACGCCTTTATTCCCAGAGTGGGGTAGGCAGAGCTACAGAATTACCAACAACTCTAAAAATTTGTTAATAATACTGCAACCACATTTTGCACTTTTAGGCCTACTTTTAGGGTTACATCTTAGCCTAATTGTGCAAAATGTGGTTACAGAATTATTAACAAGTTTTTAGAGTTGTTAGTAATTCTGTAGCTCTGCCTACCCCACTCTGGGAATAAAGGCGTGAACTTATGTATGTATAAGTACTATTATTTACTGAGAATTTAATTTAACAAAATATTGACAATTATCAGTGTTTGCTACGCCGGCTTTAGACAAGTGGTCGAAATGACGACGTCATTTCGTTTGTTACTTAGTTACGTACTAGCTGTGACGTACAAAAGACCATAAGACGTTTAAGCACTTTAGCCATTAGCAGAAACCATTTATTTTCTCAGTAAAAAAAAAATGAGACAAATCTCTATAAGTATGTTTGTTTTTTTTTCAAAACTTACTGCTATCAATTTATACGATTGCATTATGCGTGCCAAGAAGTACCAGTCCCAGACCTTTTTTGCCAAAAATGTCGGTTTCGAGTTACGCAACCGGCGCCAGCGACTTTCTTACATTATTTTGATCCACGGCTCTAGATCGCAAAAACGAGAGCAACCGACACAATTACCTCGTGAAAGTCCAATCGTACTTTCCAAAGCATTATCAGCTGACCTTTTACGCATTTGGAGAAATAAACTTACACAATAACGAATGTGGAGAAAATACGCGATCAAGCGTTACCGCGAAAATAATCGCCTGTTCGACGTTACGTGAATCTCGAAAATTACCCTAATCGCTTGCCTACATTGTTACCTCATCATTGTGTACGAAAATGTTAAGCACTTTAGTGCACTGTCATAATAAACTTCAAACTGAACATCGAATGACAACTATAACAATAACAATGGCCGTCACAATGACAAGGTTCCAAGTATGCTCAGCATTTTTATTCGGTGACTGTACCTACATGTTAAGTGGTAGTAGGATCCGTCAATCTGTATCGTCTGGGTCCCTACCACCAACTTATCCTATTTAACGTACCGCCAAGCAGCAGTTTTCACATTGCTGTGTTCCAGCAGATAAGAAAGCAGTGAAATTAGAGCATAGAGGCATTTTGTCTTTGTCCTGAGGTTTGGCCAGTCAGAGCAGGGGTGTTATTCTCTCAAAAACAACGGACGGGCGGACGAACGAGCGAAATCGCAGCGGCAAGTTTAGGTAGACCCGTCAGAGAGAACAAAACACATTTCAGCGCGTGCATTTTCAATTAAGCAGCCTTAACTCGTACGTTCGATCCATCGGCAGAAACCATGCTGCTACTTAAATTGAAAATGCTCGCGCTAAAATATGTTTTGTTCGCAATGACGGGAATACTTAAACTAGCCGCTTGGACATTCACCCGTCTGTCCGTCCGACCGTCGTTGTTCAGAGAATCACTACCCAGTAGTTAAAATTGCAAATGTTTACGAGCCTATGGTCTCACTTATCATTAGGTGTGCTCGTTTGCCACATGACAAAAAAAAACTAAACTTTATAAGGTCGAGGTTGTTGTTCGTCTATCTGTAAGAACTATTTTTATCTAAAAAGGCTATAGCTATTCGGTTGAATTTCTGAATTGTTGTAGTACAGTCGGCCTTCTAAGTAGCTGCACAGTCTGCACACTTTTGTACCTTTGACTACAAACCACTAAAAAACCATTTACAATAAACTAATTCTAATTTGTTAGAGTGGCGGAATTATAGAAGCTATTAAGTGAATTGTTTACGTTAATTAAACTTAAATTTTCAAGTTCTTTGTTAGCAAATGAGCAGACGTACACTTAGGTCATTGTATGCAGAGCGTGTGAGGGAAACGCATTGTTTCAATCAGATGCATTGTTAACAAAATTATTTCCAATTGGCCCTGACACGGAGACATTGAACTTCAGTCGGCGATAGACCAATCACGATCGATTGTCACAGGGTCGGTGTTGAAACCACCAATCAGGTCACGGTGCCATGTTTTTAATTTAGATGAGCAAGCTATTCACTTAATTCTAATTTCAATTGTTGTGAGACCTTTCCGACATTGACCGATTTTAGTTACTGAAAAAATATGATTTCTCTGCATTGGGTTGTATTTAAAAATTAATACGGTTTACTTAGGTCTTAATATTTAGTCACGAATCAAGCGACACGATCGAAATGGTTTTTATTACACGTATTTCCCAATATTATAAACGCGAAAGTGACTCGGTCTGTCTGTCTGTACGGTGTACCCTTGTTTTGCCGACAACCGTTTCATCGAATATTATTTCATCGACAACGATTCATCGAAACATTAGTACTAGTAGGTAATATTGTTTGGCGTTATTTTATTTCAACTACTATTTATTTAAATGTATCTTACTACGTGGAAATACTAATCAACGAATACTACTTAATCGCTGATTTGTTTCAAATTATCTTAATTGGTACAACTACAAAACATTGCAATTCATTTCTTCGACGTATTACTTTAATACAATTTTTATATGCCCTATTGCAAATTTATACATTTTTCAAATTATGTAGTGTGACAAACAAATACCTATGTATAATAAAAGTAAGATTTATTGATAATATTAAATTAATAATATTATTGCATAACTAGTTATATCAAGAAATAGAAGTACGAGGCTTTTAAAGTGAGTTAGGTTAGAACTGCGACCACCAAGAAAACGAACTGTTGACAGAAGTGGGTTAGGTTAGGTTAGAACTGCGACCCCCAAGAAAACGAACTGTTGACAGAAGTGGGTTAGGTTAGGTTAGAACTGCGACCCCCAAGAAAACGAACTGTTGACAGAAGCGGGTTAGGTTAGGTTAGAACTGCGACCCCCAAGAAAATGAACTGTTGACAGAAAAGCATGACACATTACTGTTTAGTTTTGATAGCAAAATATTACCAATTGAAATAATGTTATGCGGAATAAATATTATTACAAGTAAAAAAAAACAATTAAAAAAACCCGAAATGATTAGTCATGACATGAATTCTATTGAAATAAGTAAACTACCAATTAAAAGACCACGTTTCAAATTACCTAGTATCGAGTCCTCGACGCAATGACTTGTCGATGAAATGAAAATACTTGAAACGTTGTCTTTGAAATAATATTCGATTAAAAGTTTGTCGGCAATTCAATGGTAAACCGTCTGTACACTTTCACGACTAAACCGCTGAACCGATTTCTTTGAAATTTATAACGGAGACAGTTTGAGTTGTTGGCGTTGGGAAGGACATAGGATACTTTTGACCCCGGGAAATAAAATGATTCCTGAGAGAATAAGTAGTGAAATAGCGATAACAGACTCCTATGCGGACGGAGTCGCGGCCAACAGTTACTACTTACATCATAATTTCAAGATATATTATGGTCATTCAAAAACCATTCCCCGTATTTGAAAATAGAATCATCAAGCTTCAGGATTTTTATATATCGGGTCCTACGCGAAATATTAACTGGGAAAGAAGCCACGGACGTGATATACGAGTATGAAAAAAAAACAAAATAACAGAAGTGGATTTTTTTAATGTGTATCCTAACATTCTTAACTACGGTAGTTATGTACCTACTATAGGTTGACAACACGCAGGCGCTTTTTAGACCACATTAATTTAGAAATGCGATGGGACGCGCTAGTTCTTCTGTCCACACTGCTGCCATCCAAAAGAAAAAAAACAAGTAAATAAACCTACTATAAAACTGAGGTGCCAGACCGCTCCAAAACGCAAGGGATATCGCTATGCATAAAAGTTGCATGTCTCTGTCCCTGCGCCGTCTGGTACTTGGAATGTCGTGTCGTGACACTTCATCTGCACTAATATTATAACGAGGAAAGATTTGTATTTTTGTATGTTTGTGACGACGCGATAGCCTAGTTGGTAGTGACCCTGCCTACGAAGCTAGAGGTCCTGGGTTCAAATCCCGGTAAGGGCAGATATTTGTGTGATGAGCGCAAATATTTGTTACTGAGTCATGGATGTTTTCTATGTATTTAAGTATATATTTCTCTATATAAGAATGTATATCGTTGTCTAGTAGGTACCCATAGTACAAGCCTAGAGCTTACTTTGGGACTAGGTCAATTGGTGTGACATAGTCCCCTGATATTATTATTATTTATTATTAAACAGAAAACCTAATGGACCGATTTCAAAAGTTATTTCATGATTAGAATGATACATTATCCCTGAGTAACATAGGCTACTTTTTATCCCGGAAAAATTAACGGAATTCTACGCGAACGAAGTCGCTGGAAGAAGTTAGTATCTTATAAGAATAGGCCACTGACACCGACGACATGGACACCAACTTCCAAGTCAACGAATAACTTTTGTGACTGTACAAATTGGAAATGGAAAAACCACAATTTAATTTTTACGGATATAATTAAACTAAGCTAAGAACTATATGGAATTTTTAGCACTGTGCACTGGAAAAGTCTCAAAACTGTACACACCTTATTATAATGACAATAAAGTATGTACATGTTTTTGCAACGATGTGTCGATATTTATTTTTAACCTTAAGTGTAAAAATATGCTATTGTCGCTGCGACTGCGCCTACACTTAACCTGAATCGGAAACCGAGCCAATATTATTGTTTACATGTAAGTATCACACGTAACTGGCGATTCACGATAGAACAACCTTAGCCTCATTATTGGTGTCATAACGTCTTATGTAATGAGAAAGACAAACGATACGGTGTCGTTTCGTCACGTGTTACGTGGACGCACATTAGCATATTCGGTGCCGAGGACTTCATGTTGAGTCGGTTTAGTATGGGAGTTTGGGAGCCGGGCACTGAGGGAGTTAGGGAAAGCGCATGAATATAGCATTGGTCAGCTCTGTGTGAATGCTGTCGATTTAAGTGTTTGTTGTTAACAGATGTTTAATGGTTATGAACCTAGTTTTAGTAGCAGAATGTTAACTAAGGAATGAAATTTGTCTCAGAGGTTTAGGCTGCAAAAGTGCAGCTAGCGAAGGCATGTATGTATGTATGTAAACTCTTTATTGCATAATAAAATAAAAATAAACAATTACAAGTAAATACGTACATAAACTTAAGATTAACATACCTATATGTACAAAGGCGAACTTATCCCTTTAAGGGATCTCTTCCAGTTAACCTGACCATGATTGAGGAAACTGTACGAGGATAGGCAAGATTACAAGGATGTGCACAAAAATAAAGAAACTCATATTTCTACAGCTAAATATCCATAAATACATACATACATACATAAACTCACGCCTTTATTCCCAGAGTGGGGTAGGCAGAGCTACAGAATTACCAACAACTCCAATAATTTGTTAACAATTCTGTAACCACATTTTGCACTTTTAGGCTAAGATAAATTATAAATTACTAGCGACCCGCCCTCGCTTCGCTTCGGTTTATATGAGTTTTCTGTAACACCAGTACATAAATTAAAAATATAATATACATATAAACCTTCCTCTTGAATCACTCTATCTTTTAAAAAAAAACTGCATCAAAATCCGTTGCGTAGTTTTAAAGATCTAAGCATACATAGGGACAGACAACGGGACGCGACTTTGTTTTATACTATGTAGTGAAAATCCATAAATTATACATGTAAATAAACATCACATACACAAATATAAATATAATCATAATATATACATATATACTAACATAAATAAATAGTTATATACAGCTTGCGAAGACATCATTACACCCCTGAACTATAGGCGATAGTTCAGTGGTTTAATTACCCGGGTTAAACACATTAAACACTCAGATTTAAAACCGTAAATAGACAAGACAAAAATGACAGTGATTGATCGATTATTTTAATCAAAATCATTTTCCTCTTACCTAGGAATCAGAACACTATTTCCACACTATTGACATATGGAAATCCTTATTTTCTGAAGAGCCTTTTAAAGCCTTTTTAATACAGCATATAATAATATTGCATGCTAGCATGTAAGCATGTAGGAACAAATGGCAACGGTAAATTACATAAATCTTACACAAGCACCGTGACACAGGAGGCCCTAGACAATATGCATATGGCGTTCGTTATCGTTGAATAGATGCTTATGATTGACGTGAGCTGTCAGACGGTCGCGTCGAGCGCCTACGACAATTCCATACATTTTGACAGTTTTCGAAAATCGTGTACGTTAACGCTAAGCGAGTTGTCTAGCCTCACAGTGCGTCAAATTGGGATTGACCAAAAAAAATAACTCACGGTTTTTACTTTCTCATTCGAAAGAATAGGAAATTTTAAGACACCTATTTCATTAATTTTGTATTTGACCGAGGATTGTTTTAAATTTGGGATGGCATTTTCTAATAAATTACAATAATTAAAATATCCAATGAAAAAAAATGATTGTAATAGTGTATTCAAACATACTATTTCAAGCTGTTTTCGCCTAACCCGTAAGATACACCTAGGAGGGCTTCAAGCTGAAAACGAAAGTCAAACAAAGGTTAAGTATACTTTTGTTAAAATATCCAAAATAGAGAAATATTTCAAAAACTTAATAATGCAGAACGGCTTTAAAACCCTATTCCTCGAAATGGTTTTCGAATAGGAGTAATTGTAAAAATATGAACAATCCCAATTGACGTCGTCAATCTGGGTACGAGTTATTCATGTACTGGCTTTACCACTACACATCATGCAATCAGGAGTCCTAATCAGGCTGGGAAATATATGATAACTATTTAATATATAAAATCTTTTAAATAGCTCGATCGGTTTTCATGAAATTTAGTTAAGAACAATCCCGATTAAATAAGCTCCTTTAACAAAAACCGCGTCTGAATCGGTCTATCCGTTTGGGAGCTACGCTGCCTTAGACAGAAACACAGACACTGTGACACGTACTGCCATCTTAAATAAAAAGGACGCATGCCAAATTTGATAGTCAAAGTAAATTGAACACCAGGTCACAAAAACATGCGCGGTTTATGGGACATATGCCCTTTTTTCTAAGGAGGGCAGCATACTGATACATTGGGGTTTTTTTTGCCAGGAGTTGATAATACAAGGTAAAATATTTTCTGTTGATGTTTTCCTCAAATGACAGCTGCGAATGAAAGTGTAACAAAAACTGCGAATAGAACAAAAAAAATAAGCACTCCAGATCACCGGAACACTGACGAGATTGTGAAAGCAACATTGACATTACTAACCAATTACCTGGCATTGCGCAATGGGCGCGTGCGCCGCCGCGAAAGCGAACTTTAAATAAACAATGCTTATGTAAGTGCATTTCCGCTGGAAACTGCGGCGTTATCTCGACGTATCTGGGTTTTGAGTTTTATAACTTCTCTAATGTTGAGGTCAAATCGTTATAGCTATGTTGCGTAAGAAAACAAACTTGCGCTGTAAATGTTTGATATTACGTGGGAGATTTGATAGACCTCATTAAGGATAATAATTTCAATTAGCTTTTATATTTTTGTCTTTGGATCCGCTTCATCTTGGCTTCGGTCTAATCTATACCTAATTGTGTGTTGCGAACACTCTACAAGATGTGGACGAACTTGCCGGCCTTAATATAGTTTATATAGGCACCAAAAGAAGTGTCATTAACTCCAACGAGTGACTAACATTTCAAGAATATTGCAAATGATCGTCTGCCGTAAACGTTATAGACCAATGATGATGATGGAATTATAATGCCACATATGTGTCAAGCTAAGGTAATAAGGCTAAGGGTTTTCCTAAATGTTTCCAGGTGTCATCAGGTAACAGAAGCCAGCGGTTTCTCTTCGACGCCATCTTCGGGCTGGAGGTCCCACTCCTGGAGGAGCAGAGCGTGGAAGATGAAGATGATGACTCTCAGGTCAAGAACTGCTCCTGTGGCAAGTATTCACCACCCATTCCCTCCTCAAACCATTTCTCTTAAAATGCAACGTAAGTGATGTGAAGCACACCTTTGAGTTCGATGTTGAAGCCAACTCTTAGGAGAAAACGTCTTAGGAAAAAATAACATTGGCAATTTAATGAATCTTGATGGTAGTTAGCTGTGAGCACTTTTCGATTACCTGTATGATATATAGATAGACATCATAAAATTGATAGCTGGATGATGTCATCATAATAAATTACTCACTGAAAGAAAGAATAAACGTTTACTTGCTCACATCTGACACAAGTACAGAAAAGTAAATTAACAAACAAATTCAAAAATCTGAAAACATCTGAACCATCAGACGGAGCAAAATGGTTCCAGCTCAGCATGTTACTGGTTTTTAGGCCAGAGCTGGTCTTCCACATCAGTCGCATTAATTCAACTCTTTTTATCCTTTTTATTGAGCTCATAATCTTTTGACAGTAGCATTACGAGTGAACGTGATTGCAATATTAAGATTCAACTCAACAGAAAGCTACAAGCATGCGAATATATCAACTACGTCAATTTGTTGAATAGCACTTATTGCACCTACAAATAAACTGCAAGTTTGCATATACCTAAGCACTTTCAAATCTTCTAGTTATGCGAGATTCACTATCGGTTGTTTTCTGCAATTCTAATTGTGCCTTCGAATTCACGTTTTAGAGTGCGGCAGAGCCAATCTCCTTCCTAGAAAGATAGGTAAGTCGTGTTATGTATAGCACTCGTCGTTTCTATGTGGCACCCTTATTGTAGTCTTTGTGTAGTGCTGGTTTTATGTTGGTTAGACCTTTCACACCTATGTGTAATTCTGTCTTTGTGATATCCTGTACTTACTTACGTAATTAACACCATCTGTCCTGTTTCTGTAGTTCTTTAATCTAATGAGCCACAAGTAGACGATGTTTATTTTTCTTCACTTAGTTGTATATTTGTAGTTGTGTTTTGCATGTTGTTATCTACCTCTACATTGTTTACTCACCAATCAACCCTAATTATGTTTCGTCAAATAACAACACTGTTGCCAAAGTCACCTATACTGATAAACTGTATCGTATTTAACTCCAAAGTAGAAGTTAATGCTCTTGATAAAAACAATTCACTAACAAGTATGTTGATACCAGATGTAATTACTAATGAGGACTAACAACAAGGTAATCGTGTATACTTACTTAAAGACAAAGCTCTTTAAGCACTGTGGAAGGTAAAACAAGAAACAGACGACGTAAACAATGATCAACACAAGAACCCCGCTGAGGCTGTGCATTGAACCGCAGCCATTGACGGAGAAAGTGGAGATAAGACTAATGGTGGCAGGAACACCACTACCGATGCGGTTAAAGATACAGGAAAAGCGAAATTAACTACCGTTGAGTTTGTAGACTCGATTTTTTCCTAGTATTTATAAAGCTCTTAAAGAACTTACTTAATGTGTAGGTATAAAACTGTTTAATTATTTCAATTAGTTCAGTTGTAAGTGGAAACAGTTTCACTTTTACACTTGTTTAGTTAAATCATTGGAATTAAAAACAACATAGATTGTAAATATCATTTCAAAACAGAGTTATAAATGTTACTGACCTACGTGCTATCAGTTATCAAAATATCAATCGATCAAAAGGGAGAGTAGTGGTCGTCATTATTACGTAATTAGGATATATGTATGTAGTTATTTTAATAAAACTAGCATTGAGGTTATATTATTTCGTGTTTGGTTTTAAGACCTTTTCAGGTCTCATATTCATTACCTGACCAGGCAGGGCTTCTATTCCTCTTTGTTTTAGCCTATCTTGATTTCTATATCGTAATCATATTGTTGGCGTTATATTAGCTATTACTCAAAAGTATCAAGCAAATACGTATTCTCGTAAGAACCAAAAAACGTTAACAATGTCATAACAAAATAGGCTTAAACAAATTAACAATCAAAGTCCATAATATACTATAACCTAACCAACCACTTCTAACATAATAATCACACAAAATCCAGCTTATATACCAACCTAGTTTGTCAAGGGCTAGTTCTAAAGATCAACGTTTCCCGTTAGAGTTCAACAAACCGCGTTCACTTTCACAGAGTGCGGTGCCTCGAACCAGGAGAACCGCATCGTAGGCGGCGTGCCGGCCGGAGCCAACCGGTACCCCTGGATGGCCAGGATTGTCTATGACGGCCAGTTCCACTGCGGAGCCTCGCTGCTGACCAAGGAGTATGTGCTGACCGCGGCCCACTGCGTGAGGAAGTAAGTTTAACACTGGCAAGCGAAAATAGCTGGTCACTAGACGACTAGATGACGAATAGGGTAGGACGACGCGCTGGCCTAGTGGGTAGTGACCCTGCCTACGAAGCTAGTGGTCCTGGGTTCGAGTGGTAAGGGCAGATATTTGTGTGATGAGCGCGAATATTTGTTCCTGAGTCATGTTGATGTTTTCTATGTATTTAAGTATATATTTCTCTATATAAGTATTTATATCGTTGTCTAGATAAATCACCCATAGTACAAGCCTAGAGCTTAGTTTGGGACTAGTTCAATTGGTGTGAGATTGTCCCCTTATATTTATTTATTTATTTTACTTTGTTAAGAGTTCCTGAGTCCATAAAAAAACTTCGACGTTATAGTTGATTACTCTTAAACAGCCCAATTTTCAACTAACCTAGCTAAGAATCTATTTAAAAAACAACGTGAGAATAGGTCCTTCGGTTTGGAAGCTACAATGCCAAAGAGTGGCAAGACATATAAGTACCTACTCCTTAAACATATCCTCCTCTTGTATACGTTGACAGCGCGGAATTCCTTGATCCTATCGTGCTCAATTTTTTTTTGATAATAATACACACATACACATACATACATAAGCTCACGCCTTTATTCCCAGAGTGGGGTAGGCAGAGCTATAGAATTACTAACAACTCTAAAAACTTGTTAATACTTAGTTCTGTAACCACATTTTGCACAATTAGGCTAAGATGTTTACTAGTGTATTAGTGATAAGTTGCAAGCCCATCGCCTAACAGTACTACACAGCCTTTATTCCCTTAGTCGTGTCTCTTACGACATCCACGGGAGGACATGGAGTGGCACTATTCTTACCCGGCAACTACGCGGGGAAATAATCATAATATTAATAATAATGATAATAATAATGTACGTATTTTTTTAATTTTTTATTAATCAATTGGATTTTATTTATCAATCCAATGGGTTTGCGTTTGACGTCAGTCTCACGCATAATGGGAAAGTTACGTTACAAAATCATACCCCTCTGTTATTCGACGACGCGGTTTGACTAAGTCCCCGATTCAAATCCCGGCATGGGTAATAAGTATTTGTTCCTTAGTCTTATTTGTATCTCTGTATACATACATAAGTAATTATAAGTCCTAGTACCCACAATACAAGCGTTAAGCTTAGTTTGGGACAAGGTCAATTTGTGTAAAGCTTGTCTTCCACAGCCTGATATTTATATGTTTTAGTATTTTTTGATGAAACATGCGTCAAAAATGAAGTAAAAAAGTATGATTGTCAAATCAATAAAAAGTGTTGTGATGTAATTACCTACTAAAAGATAAATATGGAATCATAAATGCTATAACTCATGCATAATCAAGACAGTTAAATTTATTATTTACATCTTTATTGCGTGCACTTTTACCACTTCTTGAGAACAAAGTAACAACTTTGCCAATAAATCATTAAAATCACATTAACTCAGTTGCTAGCATTAACTGCGGGCCTATATTATAGTCTGCTTATGGTTGTGTAAATAAGAAGATCGTCTGTCACTTTCTGAAGAATATGTAAGTGCGAAAGTGATGGATGCATGTCATTAAGGATCACACAAGAATCGTAACGTTGTGTGCGTCCATTTTGTTCTAAATTGTTCTATTAGCATTACTGGTGGGGTGGTACCTAGGTCCTTGTACAGGGTCCGTTCGATCGCTACCACCATCTCATGCTTTAACCTACCGCCAAGCAGCAGTTCTCGCACTGTCCCGGTGTGGGGATACGACACCCGGAAAAATTACTGGCATAGAGGCATTCCAACTTAGTCCTCAGGGTTGGCACCGCATTTAGGGTTGCTATCTTTAGATTCTAGTCATGATAATGCAGATATCTTGTTTGCTCATTTGCCTTTTCCATGGTATAAAAAAATAACTAGGTAAAGATTCTTACCTAACCTACGTACGGTAAGCCAAAGAAAATGTTATTTATTTAAAGTGTTTTGTCATATAAACTTCAAACTGCTGGCCTATTGGTTAACCCACTCACAATCGCCATCGACTGCAAAGCCGAACAAATGTTTTCATTTTGTATGCAGACAATTAAGCCTTCGATTTTCAAAATGAAAACGATTGCGATTGCGAGTGCGTTAACCAATGGCCCCTCGGGACGTAGAATAACAAACATTACAATCACAATCACAAAATTATGCTCAATATTAAAATGAAAATAAAAATGAAGAGCAACGCCCTCTGTTAACCGATGTCATGGAACTCTGGATCATTGTGATACATCTAGCACGATCCCTAAACGTAGATCCACAATGTGGAGATCCGAGCGAGTAAATATAATCATTCTATCTCGATCAAATACAAGCAGCGTTTTTACTAGACTGGCTGCTTCTGATTGGCCAAGTAAGACTTACGTATTTTCTTGCGAGCATCCAGCATACAATGTGAATCCACCTGAATGTATTACCGGCCAGATGCAAGATTAATGCGATCGTATGATGTTTGCTTGCGTGACGATTTACAATCATTCAGATTTGTTTTGTTTTGATCCCACGATTGCTTCATGTTAAGAGAACTGATGGATGATTCAGTCATAATGACAATCGCACTAACTTATTGGGATACTCCTAGGAGAATTATGTTTTGGTGTTGATTTATATCTTTATGCTGTTAAGGAATATTGATAGGTTACTTGCGGTGCTTTTCTAGGGTTGCTTCGCTTAGATTCTCTCTTCTTAATCAATAATATTGAATACTTGCCTATTGAAACAATCGATGACTTTTTAACCTTTTATACATACCTATAGTCTTAAAGAAATCGTTATTCTCATCGACGTACGTTTCTAACAATTTTGATTTACAATCAATATCTTGTATCTGTTTCCTTTAAAAAGAAATGGTTACAACAAGAAGGCACGCCAAGTATTGTGCAGGATCACACGCATTATCATGTCTTGACATGCAATATTACATACCACGCCTAAACAGGAACATGAAATGTTACGAAGATAATTAATGTAACCTACTACTAAATAAACTTTACCTCAGTGGAAATGGTAATCGTTGGTCCTGGTAGGGCCCTTTTTACTCACGTTTTTTACTGTTAACGAAGGTGCTAGTAAACCCACTCAAAAAATCGACGACGAAGTGTAATGACCTCCTAAATGAAATTTTGTAATTTTTGTGTCTTCTGTATATGAGTTTAAAATACTATTTCGCATGCACTGGCAAGATCACCAAACTGGATTTCGTATTATTTAGTGAGATATAAAAAACTGAAAATAGCTCCTAAGTTAATTTGCATAGACGTTTTTTTCGTTTCCTGTTAAAACATTTATTTAGATAGGATTATCCAACCAACACTGCACCTAAATATGTCTATGCAAATAAAATTATTTCTATTTCTATTTCTATTTCTAGCAGGTCATTACACCTCGTCGTCGAAATAACCTATTAATTACCTACTTTAGCAATTTTCAACATAATAGTACATCACACATGCTCTTGCCCATTTCTTACATTTATATCTTTAAAAATTATCCGTCTCTCTCTTGCGCCGTAAGCGCAACATTATACATCACTTTACTATTGTCATAACAATTAAATTCCTTGTAAACATTCACCTACCAATATAGGTAATGTACCTATGTAATGTAGGTAGGTACAGCTTAAGATAAGACTATGTTATACAGTTTTGTTATTTTCAGCATATCTTAATTTTTTACTGACTTGTGAGCTGTAAGGTTGTGACTGTCTACATAAAAGAAATAAACTAATTAAATAGGTAGGTTAGTAAAGTAACTTGTTAAAAAGCGCAAAGTAGGTTGCTCTAATACTTGGTTATGTATTAACAATTGTACATACTTACCTTAACCTTCTTACGAAGTCTGTGGCGGACTGGCGGATTATATTGTCAGTATCTTATAAGATTGTTTGGAATTCATGATTTACTGTCACTATCAGTTTATAACTAATCTAGATTTCAAACGTCAGACTCTACCTAATGGTCCTGGTATGGTATCCACCACCACTCCCTGACTCCATCATCACATCAGTTTCTGCTACTAAAGTATAGTCGATCACATTGTTTCATAATTCATTTCCACAATAAAGTGGCTACCAAAAAACTAAATTTTTTTTTTTGTTAATATTCGTCTACCCCTTTCCAGGCTAAAGCGGTCCAAGATCCGCGTGATCCTCGGCGACCACGACCAGACCGTCACCACGGAGAGCGCCGCCATCATGCGCGCCGTCACCTCCATCGTGCGCCACCGCAGCTTCGACGCGGACTCCTACAACAACGACATCGCCCTGCTCAAGCTACGCAAGCCGGTCACCTTCTCGAAGATCATCAAGCCCATCTGCCTTCCACCTTCCAGTAAGTTTAGCTACCTCGCTAATTCCACCAGCAATATGTAGCTGAGTAAACCAGTCAGGTATTGTGAGTAAGTACAAGGACCTCTGTCTGGCATCTTCTAGTTGGTAACTATCATACCTGTCAGTTATATTTTTCGACACTGCAGCTTCAATGTAGACTCTTATAACAACGGCATTGCCCTGCTCAAGCTGCGCAAGCCGGTCACCTTCTCGAAGATCATCAAGCCCATCTGCCTTCCACCTTCCAGTAAGTTTAGCTACCTCGTTAATTGCTCCACCATAACTATAGCAATATGTAGCTGAGAAAACTGTCTGGCATCTTCTAGTAGGTAAGTATCATACCTGTCAGTTATATTTTTCGACGCTGCAGCTTCAATGTAGACTCTTATAACAACGACATGGCCCTGCTCAAGCTGCGCAAGCCGGTCACCTTCTCGAAGATCATCAAGCCCATCTGCCTTCCACCTTCTAGTATGTTTAGCTACCTCGTTAATTGCTCCAGCAATATGTAGCCTAGTAAACCAGTCAGGTATTGTCAGTAAGTACAAGCACCTCTGTTTGGCATCTTCTAGTAGGTAAGTATCATACCTGTCAGTTATATTTTTCGACGCTGCAGCTTCAATGCAGACTCTTATAACAACGACATCACCCTGCTCAAGCTGCGGAACCCGGTCACCTTCTCCAAGATCATCAAGCCTAGGCTGTCTTCCGCCTTCCAGTCAGTTTAGCTTCGTTTGCCATTGCAAGATCTTCACTATAACAATACGTAGCTGAGTAAACCAGGTAGGGATTGTCAGTAAGATTAAGCACCTCTCTCTGCCATTTTCCAGTAGGTATAAGTATCAGTTACATTTTTCGACGCTGCAGCTTCGATGATGACTCCTACAGCAATAACATACTTTTGCTCAAGTTTCGCAAACCAGTGACGTACTCGAAGAACATCATGCCTTTGTGCCTGTCGTCTACCATTAAGCAAGTAGCTTTGATTTCTGTTGCATAAAACCCATGACTAAACCGTCACGACCGAGGGTGCCGCCATCATGCGCGCACTACTTTTGTGAAACATTGCGGTTTTAAAAGCTGTTCTGTATTTTTCTTCTTGAAATTGATTTATCTATCAGATGTATTTTCTTTTCAGGCATAGAACCCGCGGGCAAGGACGGCATTGTGGTGGGGTGGGGGCGCACATCGGAGGGGGGGCAGCTGCCGGCCGTGGTGCAGGAGGTGCGCGTGCCCATCCTCTCGCTCACGCAGTGCCGCGGCATGAAGTACCGAGCCTCCAGGATTACTAACAACATGGTAAGGGATATTGAAAATTTATCAATAATCAGAATGGTCAAGGCAAAGGAAGCTGTCAGTTGATTGACAGACCACTTTTGCCTGATGGCTGGATTCTTTTAAGATATCATACATTTCTTTTGGACTTTGGATAAACTGTTAATCTGTGGCAGCTTTCTTTGAGGCTACCTGTCTACAAAGAGGTACTGATATGCTGATTTTAAGTGATATGATATACTCGTTTCGAATGCCCAACCGCCAAATTTACTTAAGACATTTCTCAAGCTAAAGAAACTCAACTCTGACACGTCTTTAAACTGACACATCATTTAGTAGGAACAAGCCTACAACTTTGGGACTTGGTCAGTTTGGTGAGATGGTCCCCTTGTCTTAAGTTTAGATGATTTTGTAGTTTGTCCCATTTAAGTAGAGCAATCAATTTTGTCTGAATACATTGACGATGGTATTTATATAATTTGCAGCTATGTGCTGGCCGAGCTTCGACGGACTCGTGCCAAGGCGACAGCGGAGGGCCCTTGCTTGTGCAGAAAGGAGACAAGTTTCAGATAGTTGGTAAGACCCATTGACTATATTTTTGCTTAAATTCCTGGATCTTTAAGGTGATTATGTATGTACCTATGAATGCAGACACTTTATTGCACAATAGAAAAAGAAGACAGTTTTTATAATAAGTCTCACTTCTTAGTAGATATGAAACTTTAAGACATTTCAAGCTCGCCGATAGTTGCTCAACTTCTTAATATTCTTAATCTAAATATCTAGGTACCGTTGAGGAGTTCCGTTGGCCATCTGAGGTCTTCACCATCAGTTCCAGTTCACTAAATGATACTTTCTGAATGTAACTAAGAATGCTAAAATTGGTATATGTATGCCTATAATATTTGAGGAGTTCCCTCAATTCCTCACGGATCCCATCATCAGAACAATGCAAGTAAAATATAGGGAGATGGGCGCAACGTGGATTTAAAACACTTAAGTTCTGTATCTATCATATTATATGCTCATTTCCAGGCATAGTGTCGTGGGGAGTAGGGTGCGGCCGGCCGGGGTACCCCGGCGTGTACACCAGGGTCACGAGATACCTGCCCTGGCTTCGAGCCAACCTCAAGGACTCCTGCCTCTGTGGCAATTAGGCAGGAAGCTAAACAGATTTAAAAAATCAAAATGTCAGTAACGATTGAAAACAAGACTTACAATGATTTAGGAGACTAGCGTTCAAGCCATAAATAAATAAAATAAGGGCACATTTTGATATTCCCTAGAATTTTACTCTGATATCATTTGTGGTAACATAAATGATATCAATGATACCATTCGTTTTCAGTTCAGTTTAAAAAAATAATAAGTAGCCCAACAATAAAAGTTAATGAAATTAAGTAGTTACATCAGATGAAAATGTGTCATACCAAATTCATGTCTACTTTATTAATTTCCTTTCTTTGTATCGATATAAATTATTTTATAAAAAAAACTGCTAAATGTTGACTAGTTTAAGTAATCTCTTATAGAGAAAGTAGTAAACTGTTTTTTTTTCAGATGTAAATAATAAAAATCTAAATTTTTAGGTAAAATTATTCTAATTTTCCATTGATAAACTTTGCTAAGTTGTATATTTTCATAACAGCTCCTGCATTTAAAAATAATTATAAACTAAAACCTATCTTCTTGGGGCTTTATTCCTCGCAATCGTATTTCAAAATCTAGGCATAAAACTCACGATATATTTATTAGAGACTCATATGATCATGTTGCACTAAGTTATAATCATATTTTTTCACTAGATAATTGGTATTTCATTTAATTGTTAATCATTATTTTCTCCATTTATACATATAATTATCGTTTATCGTAATCATCATACATTTGCATGTTCGTTATTAAAATAATAATCATATCATAATGTAAAATAAATGCATGTTTCATTTCATCACTCATCAATCTCATCATAAATAATTTAATTAAGTTTCATTTAGCATGCAATCATTTTAACTAAAACACGAGTAATTTATTTAATCGTAAGGTTTCATTAAAGTAAGTATCATCTTTACTAACATCAACCGTATCATTTCATTCATCGTAGAATCATTTCAACTAACATTGTTTAGGTTAGTCGTTGTTACGAACCAGGCCGGTGGTGCAGATTACCAATAGGATAATAAGAGAAATACTACTACCTAAGTGTTCATTTTTTTACGTGTACATATTTAATTATAAAGGTATTGTTATACCTAATTTGCGTATTTTCTATTTATTTAATACGTAGATATTAATTTGTTAGTTTTCTAGATGTTGTTTATGCAGAGTGTTTTTTACTACTTACTAAATTGTTAACGGGTAATTTTTTCCTTATTTTCCTTTTATTCGCCTAAACACTTTCACAGTATTTTATAAAAATACATACAGTGGAACATAGAGCCTCCTTCTTTCTTTGAAGTCGGTTAAAAACCAATAAGTAATTGATTGTGTCGGTACTTCTGTTCACTATAACTTCTGTTGCAATTAATCACTAACTTAATAGTTTTTTTAATAATGATGACCCAAAAACACTTTCATTTGTTATATTAAAAATGTAACGCATGTAAATGCATGATATATTTAATTTTAAGGCGTTTTATTGTAAAATTTAATTAGTTAAAAACAAAAATGCTCTTTAGGCTGTACCTGTGATCCCCGTCACGATGAAATTGTTGTTTTAATGCATATCTCATTGTTATTTGCTGTAGTTTTAATACTTTTTTAATGTTTTGTGTCAAATATGTTAATTTATTTACTATGCTGTACATTTGTTAATTGGTGCGCGCGTACCTTACACATGTAGTATATGGTTATAATATACTAACATTTCGAATGCCAAATAATGACTTAATAGTCGAAATGTTATTTGATTTTATTTTAGGCCTTCATGGTTCATTGTTTAAATTGTAATGCTTTTTGGATTCAATATAATTTTAGCGTATGATTTATTTACGTTTTTCATTAGACTATTGCTAGGCTATTGATGTATTTGGTGCTATGTGATTACTGATTATTAACTTATTGATTATTTGGGCTTTTCTAATCACAATTTAAAAACGATTTTAATAAAGATTTTATTTTCTAATGTCTTGTTTTTTTACGCAATAATATGGCGTATGTAGATGTTTACTTTTTGTGTTTAATTTTTGACGTCACTAACTTAATTTTGCCATAACACCTACCTTATTTGACGTTAGGTTAACCTTCTTGATAGTGACTCTTGTCTATTCCTGTTCGATTCGCAATAAGGGCAAATATTTGTATGATGAGAGCGAGTCATTTTTCCGGAGTCCCCACTATTTTTTTAAATAAGTATGTAGAGGTATTTATCTATATAAGTGTGTCAATCGTTGTCTGGCCCTAGAGCTTACTTTGAAACTCGGTGTATTTTGAACAAAAAAACCTTCATATTTACGATTTATTTACCTTTACAAGGTCTGTGCGGTATTCTGCGTTTTGGCCGAAATATGTTTGGTAAAATATATCGTTTCTTAACCGTTTCATTTGCCAACCCATTTTTTTTCTGTAACTGTAAATATTCAGGATTTATTTCAGTGCCATTGTGTAGAACTCTTTAGGTTAGGATAGGTTTTATACCTAGGACCTTGTGCAGTCTGGATCGCTACCACCATCTTATCCATTAACCTACCGTCAAACAACAGTGTTCGCATTTTTTTTTTTTTTTTTTTTTTTTTTTTGATTTATTTAAGGTCGCTTTTTAACAACAAGGTCATTAACGACCACAAGGGAATTACAATTTTTTATATATATCAATTAATTTTATAAATCTAAGTACATGTAAACATCCATTATTTAAACAATCATTTAAGTTGTTAGGCAACTTACAGATTTCTTTTTCTCTCTTATATGCTAAACACTCAATTAAAATATGGCTCACAGTTAACTCCAAACCGCATTTATCACATTTATTTTTTTCAGTCTTAGTGATAAGATAGCAATGGGTTACATTTGTGTGTCCTATTCTTAACCTAGTAATAGCGATCTGATCTCTTCTACACGTGGAGAGTATTGGTGGGGATTTAAAAACTGATTCTCTAACACACGATAAACCACTTGAGTTACTACTTTTCCAATAATTATTCCAAAATTTTTTGACAGCTGATTTGATTAGTTTCTTAACTTCAGGGTAGCTGGATTTAATCGAATAATCTATATGTTGATTTTTAGTAGCGTTTTTAGCTTCGATATCCGCTTTTTCATTTCCAAGTATCCCTTGATGTCCTGGAATCCAGATTAATTCAATTCTGAAATGATTGTCTATTAGGTCAATAATTTTTTGTTTTATGTGTAAAACAAGTGGATGGGAGTTATTGGGATTTTGCAGGGCCATTAAGCATGATTTAGCATCAGTGTAAATTACATGTTTCACCAGGTTAGTATCTTTTTCAATTAATTCTATAGTTTTAAGAATTGCTATCGCTTCACAGGTAAAAATCGTGCTAAAATCATGGAGTCTATAATTGAAATGATTATTATTACTAGATACAACTGCACATCCAGATTTGTCACCCATAACTGATCCATCAGTATAATAAGTTTTACAGTTTTCAAGGCCCTGATTAAGTTCGTTAAATAGATTTTTGTAAATATATTGTGCCGTGTCACACCTTTTATTTTCAGTTAATTCTAGATTAACCGGCATTTGAAGCTGTTCCCAAGGTGGAACAGTAAGTAATTTTATTGGATATAATGCTGGAATAGTGAGATTTAATTCTTTTAGGTATCTTGCTACTCTAATTTTGAAAGGTTGATGTAAACCTGGGTGAAAATTAAATTCGTCATCAGTAACAGATTGTTTGATATAATCATCATATGTAGGACAATCTGGGCGTGATACAATTTTCGAAGCATAAATCAACGAAAGTGCTCTTCTCCTATATTTAAGTGGCATTTCCCCGGACTCTGCTAATATACTATTTACAGGACTTGTACGAAATGCACCAATACTAAGTCTCAGGGCCGTGTTTTGTACACTCTCAAGTGAATTCAAGGCTCTAATATTTGCAGAATCATATAAAACAGAACCGTAGTCTATTTTTTGTCTAATTATGCTACGATATGTGTTTAAAAGGCAATTACTGTCAGAACCCCAAGATAGAGAGGATAATGTTTTAATTATGTTCAATCGATTATTACACTCAGATTTTAATTTATTAATGTGTGTTTTCCATGACATTTTTTTGTCGAACGTTAGTCCCAGTATTTTAACATTATTAACTTCCTTGATCAAATGTTCATTCAATGATAATTCAATCGCTCTATTTTGATTCATCTTTTTTGTAAATATAATGAATTCAGTTTTAGTTTTAGAAAATTTAAATCCGGTTTTACTGGACCACTTTTGTAGATTATTTAAAGTATTTTGAATTAATTTCGCTGTAGGTTCAATTGTTCTACCACTACAGGTGATTGTTAAATCATCTGCAAATAAATAACCTTTTACGGGTTTATCAATAACATTGAGTATGTCATTTATAGCTATCAGAAACAAAATAACACTCAGAACTGACCCTTGAGGCAAACCATTTTCTACAGAGATTGTGTTTGATAGAAAATTATTTATTCGGACTCTGATAATTCTGTTTGATAGAAAGTTTTTAACGAAGGCCAGGGTATTACCTTTGATATCAAGATTTTGAAGAAGCTCGAGCACTCTGTATTTCCATACCATTTCATAAGCCTTTTCAATATCCAAGGTAACAGCTATTACTGAATTGTCACAAGCCAGGGCGTTTAGTAGTTCATTTTCAACATTCATCAGACAATCTATCGTCGATCTATTTTGGCGAAATCCATATTGAAAAGGTGATAAAAGGTTTTTTGATTCCATGTACCATCTGATTCTTTTGCTAATTATTTTCTCAAAAATTTTACATAAGTTGCACGTTAAAGATATAGGGCGATAGCTTCCTGAAGAACTCGGAATTTTTCCAGGTTTTAAAATTGGGATGACTAATGCTTCTCTCCAGCTATCTGGAAACACTTGTTTCTTCCAAATATAATTATAGAGGTTTAGTAAGTAATTCAGGCCACTTATCGGAAGATGTTTTATAATGGCATTTGGAATATTGTCTGGGCCTGGACTAGTATTTCCTAACTGCGGAAGGACTGATAACAATTCATGCATGGACAGATCCTTATTTATTTTATTAGAATTATCAGTAACATCAAATTTACTTTGAACCTCTTGTGAAGCTTTAAAATCATTAAATTGTTGATCATAATTAGTGGAACTAGAATTTGAAGCAAATGTCTTAGCCAGTAGATCTGCGTTTGCTACAGGATCAGCACTTAAAATTCCGTCTAAGTGTTGCAATACTATAGTGTCCCATCTAATATTTTTTTTATTAATTTTTTGGATTTTTTTCCACAGAATACCTATTGGTGTTTGACTATTAATGGATGATATAAACTTTTCCCAATAATTTCTACTACTGTCTTTAAGTATTCTTCTAGCTTTAGATCTCTTTTTCTTATAATCAATTTTTAGTTTTGAATCATGATCATTCCTAGCATATTTATTATATAATCTTTGGGCCTTTTTTGCTTCTTTAATAGCTATTTTACATTCTTCGTTCCACCATGGTACTAAGTTCTTTCTTTTACAATTGCCTGAAGATTTTGGTATACATTTTTCTGCTACTTCTAAAATAAGATTACAAAATTTGCTAACTATGTAATTGATAGTAATGTCTGAATCGTGATGCAAGTCAATTAATTTACTAATATTGTTATCAATTTCTACTCGAAATTGCGACCAATCAGCTGCATGGAATTTCCATCTTTTTATCATAGTAGTGGAGATAGGTGTTACTTCATTGACTAAGGATTTGACCAGAATTGGAAAGTGATCGCTGTCATATAGATCTTCAAAAGCATTCCATTCAAAATATGAAGCAATATTTTGTGAAGCTATTGTTAGATCGATATTACTTGTGCGACCTGTGCTACTATCAAAATGTGTGGGTTGATCTGTATTTAATAAGACTATGTTGTCATGAAGGTCCAACCAATCAGCCACTTTTCGTCCTCTAGTGTCGCATTTTTCTGATCCCCAATAATAATGATGACTATTAAAGTCGCCTAACAAGATGAAGGGGAGAGGTAGTTGATTGACTAGGTCATTTAAATCATTCGCATTTAAGGAACTACTATTCGGAAGATATATACTACATATTGTAACTTTTAAGGGAAACCTTATTTGGACTGCGCAGGCTTCTAAATGTGTATTTAAAAGAACTTGTTCTGGAAATGTGTAGGGTTTCACAAAAATAGCTACCCCGCCACTGGCTCTGTTACCTTGCAACCGGTTTTTAAAGAAGTGTTCAAAACCTCTTAATGAAGCACAATAATCAGAAGAGAAATTAGTCTCTTGTAAGCAAATACAGGTTGGAGTTAACTGGTTAATTAACAACTTAATATTTTCTAAACGTGTAAAGTACCCATTCACGTTCCACTGCAGTATGTCCATAATTATTTATTATATATATTTTATATATGTATTTTTTTAATATAAAATATATTATATAGATATTAACTTAACCTAAATAAACAGTTACCATTAAACAGGTGTTCCTGTATTTAATATCTCGTGAAGTTTTCTTGATAAGCGCGAACATCTGTTTTTCAGGCTTTTGTTCATTTTTGCATGTAGGCTGTTGCACATCATAATGACATCTCTAATATTATCAGAGTATGAATGTACTACTTCCTTTACATTTTGTTTGCCACGTGTGTTATCCAGTAAACTTTTAAATTGGTCTATGTTTAACGGAAACTTTACTTCTTCGCTCAATTTAATCATTTCTTTTTCTACATCTTTCCAGACCTGTTCTTCATCCCTGGGATCAGTCTTCTTCAATTTTTTCCTCAAATTCTTTTTTCCCTCTACTTCTGTCCAATTTTCATCTAGGGATACATTACTAAGAGTTTCATCAGTCTCGAGGTCATCATAATCCATTTGTCTTGGTGTCTTCGATATTTCTTGCGGGAGGGGAGGGGGAAGTAAGGCCACACTCTCTAATTTTGACGACTCTGTTGTACTAGGTGAATGAACCCGTTTAATGCCTTGTGGAGTTGACGGAATGAGTTCATCATTTCTCTCAAAAATATTTATTAATTCTTCTGCCACTTCTTTTGTGTTTATTTCACTGTTGTGAGCAGTGTTTTGTTTACAGTTTTTAGCTAGATGTCCAATACTGTTACAGGTAAAACATTTAAGTGAGTCAGTGGAGATATATATCCAATAATTTGTATCCTCAAAGGTTACTTGGAATGATTCAGGTAGATGCTTTTCATCCTCAGGGGTGACGTATAATTGTCTTCTAAAACTTAACACATGAGAGAAACCTGGTTCCGTTACACCGGTTTTCATGAAGGTGATAGGAGACATTATTTTCACATTTAGTTCTTCAAACTTGTTTTCTATAACGTTATGCGGGATGACGGGGCATACATTCGATAAAACGATTCTTTTATTTCTGGTTACTAATGGTCTTATCTCCAGCTGTTTATCTCGTATTTTCAAATGTTTTTTTGTGTCTATGAGATTATCAGCAGTTGTCTTGGAATCCATGTATATACATATGCGGGCATTCGATATACGAGAGATGAAGCGAATAGAGGTCGATGGTACGATAGATGATAACACCACCAAATAGTCTTTTATTGTAATACCGTCAACGGCGTCAACAATAATTGCTTGATCTTTCTTGGGGAAACTTGCAGTTGAGGTAACGTTTGCATAACTAACAGTATTTTGAGAGTTTGGCTGTTGTTGTTTCGATACTTGTGTTTGAGAAGACATTGGGATAGTTTCAGATGTTGGGGGTTTTTGGGACATTGTGGAGTTTTGAGACATTGGGGATTGCTTCATTTCTTATTTAAGGCACTCCTGTTAACAGGAGCCCTTGCACTTACACTGCACACCACGGTTTTGTTTACGTTCCACTAACAATAACACGGTAGGTAGTTATAAAACTCGCATTCACGGAGGTAATCCAGCGGCACGCGCGTCCACAATGGCAACCGGTGCAAGACTGTGTTCGCATTGTTGTGTTCCAGTTTGGGGATAAGACAGCCGGTGATATGACTAGCATAGAGGCATTCCATCTTAGTCCTCAGGGTTAGCAACGCATTTGCTGTCTTAGGATTACAATGCAGTCTTGTGTCTGCGAATGTCTATGGGTCACAGTTTCCACTTACCATCAGGTGGCCTGTGTGCTCGCTTGTCTTCTCTAAGCCATAAAAAAAATACGGAAATATTTACGGTTACAAAAACAAGCGGGTTGGCAAATGAAATGGCTGGGAAACGATACATACACTGGTTTGTGCTTACGATTCTTCTTGAAACTTCTATTTGATTTATTCTTGGATTTCGAAAGAGACGCTATTTATGAATCATTAAACATTAATTGATTAACTATAGCTATAAGCGCCTAACTAAATGCTACAGCCGCCATAAGAGGAAGCTGCGAAGAACGCAACGATACTCAAGGCGCGTTTTTTTTCTTACAATCCAATCGACAGTTATTTTGAATTCAAATTCTCTTACATTGAATACCTACCATAAAAACAAAACTCGGAACAGTACATTATGACAGGTGTACAACACGTAGTCTTACCACTAAAAAGCGAGTTCTTCCTGACAACATTGGACAGAGAAATAGCTACGGACAGAAAAACATGGCATGGCACAAATAATAGTAGATTATACACCGAAGGGATTAAGCTACTGTTTTATATCACGGGCGCGATATTGAATCCTGAGCAAATGAGGGACTCCAGATTTAACTCCCGCGAGTCCGTCTTACTCCTCATGGTTGGCAACGCAACTGCAGTCTTTATTTTTATGGCATAGAGAAGACAAACGAGCACACAGGCCACCTGATGGTAAGTGGAAACTGTGACCCATAGACATTCGCATTCACAAGACTGCAATGCAATCCTAAGACTGCAAATGCGTTGCCAACCCTGAGGACTAAGATGGAATGCCTCTATGCTAGTCATTTCACCGGCTGTCTTATCCCCAAACCGGAACACAACAATGCGAACACTGCTGTTCGGCGGTAGGTTAATGGATAAGATGGTGGTAGCGATCCGGACGGACCCTGCACAAGGTCCTACCACCCGCAAAAAATTGTATTGTGTGTATCGCAAGATTGTAGTCTTAAAAATGCATTGTCTATTGGTCTCTGATCCCACTTGCGATAGAAAAATCCACAGCATGCTGAGCCGTTTTTGAAAAGTGAGATAAATACCCATTAACGAGAGATTGTTAAAATAAAAGAGGAAAAATAACAATAAATACCAAGGTTCTACATAGACAAATTGCGGTTTAAAAATAATTACTAGGCAACTATTTAACCCGATAAATTGGGAGTCTTATCAAATTACTAATTCTACTTTGGAAAACTCGACAGCACAAGCTATAATTGAACATATCGGTAAACATAACACTTATTACACAAGCGGCTATCTAATTGCTATTCTCAGCTGTTACCCTCGGTCATGAGTGACACAAAAATGCAGAAATTGCATAGATTACGCGACGTCGCCGTTGGAAAGTCACTTTCCATCGTTTGTAACCGGTCGCCCAAAGGACGCGGCACCTGGTGCCTCGGGTGAGCGATGTGTTCACAAATGAACTAACCACAGATAGTAGGGGAACCCACGACACTAACACCCGTATTTATAGCCAAGAAAAGTAATTACTTGAGTATTAGTAGTGTCAAAAGTCATTACTTTTACTCAAGTAATTACTTTTCTTGACTATAAATACGGGTGTAAACCTAGTTCGATAAGACTACAGGATGATATATATATATAATTAGTCACGTCATTAATGGCGGAATACAATTCAATTCAATTCAATCATTTATTGATAAAATAAAATTTTACATGTCAAAACGAAATGTCATGTTAATACGAAATGGTTTTTTTTTTACCTTACAACTTTTTGAGTATACTCACAAAATTGGTTTTTCCATACTTGGTGAAAAACAAACGCAGTGTTCTCTAAGTATGGAGAAAGTAACTCTGCGCGTTTACTCAAAAAGTTGTAAGGAAATAAAATGGCATGTAGCTTTAAAACTTCCTTATTTCATAGTGATTAAAATCATGCAAGAAAACACTGTTTTTTTTAAAATTAATACTTGAACTAAGGAGTTTTTCGTATCACGGACATAAGGAAAAATGACAAAAATTCCTATTAAAATGATCAATATCTCAGAAACCGTGAAACTTAAGTTAAAACCGTGAAACTAAAGTTGAAACTTAAGATAATTATAAATGTGGTCAAAAATGTTCAGAATGACCCTAACTATCATCCCTACAACCCCTACACCCGACTGCTAAACACCCTGTATATCGCTTGCAGATTTTTCATAGCGTTAAAACACGTCTAGCAATAAAAAAATATTAAAAAAAAACGAAGTAATAATCTATGATTTTTGCTCAGAATGTTTATATTGGAATTTGCCTGAAATATATACATATCAACAATATAGATATATTTAAACAAATGTCGACACACCTAAAAACTTTCGTAGCAGCCTGTGTATCTGGTAGTCTTATCGAACTAAGGCCCGTATTAATAAACTCATCTTGGCTGAGATGCGCGTCACAAGATACGTCAAAGTAAACGTCAAACCATAGAACACTGTCATTTTTGACACATCTCGAGAAGAGCATTAGAGTTGAGATTAGTTTATTAATTCGGGCCTAGGTTTAGTGTCGTGGGGTCTTAAAATATATGTACAGACAGAGTGATAGGTTGAAAGGGGATTGTGAAGCTGTCAATTTTCATACACGCGGTAATGTTTCGTTCACCTTAAACCTAGTTCAATTTTATATTTTTTTTAGTATGATTTAGATATTATCAAAATCTAGGTCTTTACCTACGTTCTGGAGCCCTGACCCGCCATATAACTGTGTCGCAATGACGTTATGATCCTAGTTGTGCGAAGTGTCAAACAAATTCTTTCATAATGTCACAGTGACACCGTACAAACCTAGTTTTCCATAATAACTACTACATTCAAAATTTGTGAAAATCAAACGTGAGAGAGGTTACCGCGTTTGAAAAAAAAAGACATCTACGCGAATTCACTATCCTCTTAAAACAACTTCCGATCTATCTCAGTGTAATGTAGTGTGTAGGATGAGTCTTCATGAGTGATGTAAAGGTATTATAAACCAGAGTATGCCTGGCTGATTTTTTAGTAACATACGTTAAGACACGCTTTAAAAAAAAACCGCTTGTCCAAATACTCTTCCATATGTGTTGTATTTAAATCAATTGGAAACTTGGTAAAGTATTAAGAAGTATAATAATTAATAATTAACACTCACAAAAACTATAAATCGTTGAGATAGCCGTGGAAAATTTTGAAGTTTCAAGAAATTGACGACGAGATGGCGATGATTATCTCAGAGCTCATACAGGATTTTCCAGATCTTGTGCAATAACCCAACCGACACCGACCAAGAAACCAAGCCACAGGAAAAGAAGAGGCAAACCAAGAAGGAGATGACAGGATGAACTGGACTCGTGGTGTAAAGACTGGGCTCAGGAGTCCCTGGATAGGTCATTGTGGAGAGGCCTGACGGAGTCTTTTGCCCAGCAGTTGGACAGAATCACCTAGTTAAGATAAAATAAGATAAAATGCAAACTTTCGAACCTTCTATACAAGTTTGCAATGGATATTCAAATTAAAATGATTTATTTCAGACCAGGTCAATATATTGTTAGTAACATACCCGTATTCTTAAAATTAATAGTTCTTTCAGAAAAGGTTAATTATACCAAGCTATTTCTACCTACTAAGGTCTGACAAAGAAACAAGATCCTGCTTAAGTTTTGGTAATCCTAAAAACCAACAACACCCAAAACCACTTGATTTTGATTCTTAAAAACAAGAAATTTAGTGGGGCTGTTTACATACCCAAATCATGAGTGTCCACGACGCATGCGTTGTTCGACCGTTCAGTGTGCGTCCGCTGTCGCACGCGCAAGTTCAAGATCGGAAGCGCCCGCCGAGCGCGAAATTACATTCCAAATTTGAATTCGATATTTTTTCTTTTGTTTTGTGCCATTAACAATGTGGAAGTTTGTTTTTATTTTGGTGTCGGTGGCCGTCACTTGCACTTTTTCTGAGGTAAGTGTACCTATTTTTTTAAATTTGATATATAATGTTAATTTTATTTTATTACGTAAATATGGTAATGGATATTTAATGAAAATTTAATGATAACAAGCTCAGACGTTTTATTATCTATGTATTCTTAGTACATTTAAAATATTTGAAATCGCACGTATACGCCTTTCATGCTAAAATTATTTATATTTTACGTAAAAAATTGGATTAAATAAGTATACTTGTATTTAAAAAAAAAAGTATAATTAAGTAGTGCAAAGTTCTTATCGATATATAATATTTCATTATCAGCATTTCAAAAAAAAAAGGTTTTTGTTGGAAAATTTGTAATCTCGTAAACTACATTTCCGATATTACAATTTCATATTTTAACTTAACCTAACCTAACCGCGACCTAAGGTTAAATTGACGTACGACCTGTATAATCGCCTAAATAGTTAAGTACCCTTGCCATGACTATAAGTTTTTTCTTTTAAACTTAGATTGACGTCTCGCGCGATGCCCGCGGGGTTTTCACGAAGAACTTCTTCGGGGGGGTGTGGGGCAACCGCCCCCCACTCATGGAGTCGAACCAGCCGCGAGCATTCTGCTCTTGCAGTCAGTATACCCCTATTATCTTTGATTTTAAAATATACTCTGTGTGTGTGTGTGTGTGTGTGTGTGTGTGTGTGTGTATGTGTGTATATGGTGTCTGTCCCCGTATGGTTGCCGGATTAGAATAGTGCAAGTCTTCCCTCGGATGTCGTAAAAACCGACCAAGGTAATAAAGGCGTGTAGTACTGTTAGGCGATGGGCTTGCAACCTGTAACTAATACACTGTTAAACATCTTCGCCTAAGTGTACAAACATGTTCCTTTAAATCAGTTTGCACATCTCATGAGGAAAGTGGAGTCGCCCAACTGCGAAGAGTGTGGGTCAGTAGAGGATGTGCAACATTTTTTAATGGAATGTGTTCGGACTCGTGCAAAGAGGGAACAGTTGTTTATACACTTTGGTATTAACTGTTCAAATGTTGGCATCTTCCAATCAATTTTGGCAGAGCCTTTGTCAGAGGTGGCTAAATTTGTTTATGGTATTTTTTCTAAATGAGCCTTTCCAAATTTGGTAGCCTTTTTTTTTATCAACCTTTTTTTATGTGTTATTTTGGTTAGTGTTGTAGTATTTAGGCCAGCTGGAGCTGACATGTTCAAGGTTGAACAAAGCTTCTAAATAAATAAAGAGAAAAAAAAAAAAAAAAAAAAAAAAAAGTGTACAAAATGTGGTTACAGAATTATCAAAAAGTTTTTATAGTTGTTGGAAATTCTGTAGTGTGAGGTTATGTATGTATGTATGTGTACTCTCGCCTTTTGCTTGGGCGGATAAATGTCTGTAATAAAATAGCTTGTTTTGTAGACTTATTGTACAACTACCTTCTGCCCGCGACTTCGTGCGCGTAGATTTCAATTATGTTATTCCCTCGGCAACTTTAAAACTTTCCGGTATAAAAGTAGCCTATGTGTTAGTTAGTTAATCCATGGTATAAGCTATATCCGTTTCAAATTTCATCCAAATCCGTCTATCCGTTGCAGCATTAAGGAGAAACAAACAAACACACTAACTTTCGCATTTATAATATTAGTGGGTTAGGTTTTCCTTACGTTCCAGTTAAAAAACTTCAAACAAAATAAGTCCCCAAAAAAAAAACAAGCTTTTCTTGCCCACTGTACTTTTATTAGCTGCTCGAGACCACTCTAACAAGTTCAAATTCTTGATCTGCTCCTAGAATCATGTTACATTACTATTACTCATACGTACCTACACGCAAAAATGTCTTTGAATCAAAAACATCCCTACACTGTTTTGTATGTGTCTATTAGTTACTCACCTGGGGCCAATTGCATAATAAAGTACCTACAAGCTAATAGTATTAGTGGTTTTGCATGGATTTTGGACTACTAGTTTGGACTTTTACTTTATTATGCAATAGGCTCCAGTTAACAATATGTTTTGAAACTGATTCCAAGTTGATTCTCTAGGTGATAATTAAAACCAATAGAAATACTTATCAGGTGACCCATCTAGATCTGCTCGTTTGTCTATTATAGCCAAAAATATTTTATTTTATATTTATTTATTACACCATGCACTCAATCGGGATGAATGGCGGAAAAGAGGGGAGGCCTTTGCCCAGCAGTGGGACACCCAAATAGGCTAATATTAATAATAAAAAAAATTTACACCATGTCCCAGAATGCGGCATAAGGAACGAGGCAGGCCGCATAGTGGGCGGCGGCGAGGCGGGCCTGCACGAGTTCCCCTGGATGGCGCGGCTGACGTACATTAAGCGGTTCTACTGCGGGGGCATGCTCATCAACGACCGCTACGTGCTCACCGCTGCGCACTGCGTTAAGGGGTGAGTGGTCAGATTCAGATTGATTCGAATTCAGATACCTACAAGGGGTCGATGTTTGCATCTTACTCATATCATGATTAATGAGTAATTTTGTTAAGTGGGTGGGCGCACTCATCTAAATATATAAAAGAAGAAACTGACTGACTGACTGACATATCAACGCACAGCCTAAACGGCTAAACATAGGCACTTGAAATTTGGAAGGGACGTAGCTTAGGTACCGTAGAGGTGCACTAAGAAAGAAATTCCCGAAATTCCCACGGGTTCGGGAATTAGCGGGAAAATTATTAACTCAAAAAAAATGTTTTGCCCAACGAAGTGGACACGGGAACAGCTAGTATTTTATATCACAGGCGTTTTATTAACGAATGTGGGGAGCATGCTCATCACCGCTATGTGCTTACCGCTGCGCACTGTGTTAAGGGGTGAGTGGTCAGATTCAGATTGACTCTGACTCTGGTTCAGGGGGTCGATTGTTGAATCTTACTATTAATTATTAATTTTGTTAAGTCGGTGGGGGCATTTGTATCTGATATGATATCATGGACATGATAGTAAAATTCGGCTATTTTGGTAAGATTGAGTCACCGATCAATATTCAAAAGTCGACCCGTGCGCCCTTCCGGTTTACCCCTTGGAGTATAACTATTTTATTCTACGTTATTAATTCGCGACCCCCTGGTTAACAAGTAAAATAAATCTGGCGACCCATAATAAGGACCATGTTAGACCTACCTTCGCTTTTACTTTTGCCTGGCTAGCGACCGTGACCGCGACCCCCCGAGTGTGACTTTGGGAGCCTGCCATTTAGTCGATTTTTTTTTTGGTCAAAATTACCAATTGTTACATCTCGTTCATTGAATACAAAACGGACACAATCCAAAATGAGTCAGTGTTGCATTTTAAAATTAGAAGCGGTTGTAATACGATTTTTAATGGAAGAGCAAATTATTTTGGAATGTGTCCGTTTTGTATTCAATGAGCGATCTATTAGCTAAGGTTAAACCTGTGACTACATAAAAATAAATAAACTGCGACGAAAAACCACTTTTGGCGATTTTTTTTTGGAAAATGCATTCTGGCAAATACATTTCGCCTAAACGGAATAGACGCACAAGTTAAAAATCACCAAATATCATTCTGACATATTTTAACATTCTTTTTCCTCTCTAATTGCTAGTCTTTAACCATACCATATTGGACAATCATAGCGGATCTATCATGCATGATTCATTCTGTGCATGCTGTTTAGTATTCGATTGCACTCTTCTGAAGTTATGAACTTGACGTGTCAACGAGTGGCATCGAGTGTTTGACGTCGTTGACTGTTCACTCATGACATGACGATGTCATCTTGTTGACACTGTATCTACAGGGGGTTAAGCGAAGCTGTCGGCAAAAATTTTACCCTCCAAAATTATTGCTAGTGTTCAAAATATTAATACATCTTTACTAAATAAAAAATTGTATGATACAGTTTACCAAATGAGGATTTTGTGGAACACACACATCAATTTAAAAATGAATTTAATCATGGTGCGATGGGTTTGCGCTTAAATAATAATGGTCTAATCGCCATAATACTTAAGTGTCCATCTTGCACGTTGATAATAAAGGGAGCATTTTATATATTGATCAACTCGAGCGTAATTACAGGCTCCTGTATAAGAAGATATTCTTTAACCTAATTTTTTACCTAGCAAATATATTATAATATCAATTTATTACACAATATTGATCTATCGTTTTAAGCTTGTGTAAAAAACCATTAATGAGATAAATCATTAAGATTATAGATTGAAACTATAATTAATAGCGGAATAATCTGCCTCGAGAACTCTATCTAGGTTAACGATATTATTATATTGACCAAAGATTATTAAAAAAAAACATGTCGTCTAATCTTTTTTTAATTTCATTGAATCATCCTTTAAATGAAACTTTATTAAAAGGGTAAATTTGGTTTAAGACAATAATGATTTTGTTATTATTTTCCTTTATCGGTACTGTTCTTATTCGTTATTGTATTTTAGTGTTTCTTTGAATTAGCCTTAGGTACCTATAGCTAAAAAGGCCGTATTAAGTTTTCTAAGTAGATTGTTATTTCCTCGTCTATACAAAAAAGTGTGTCCTATCCTTAGATAGGTGCCTACATTAGGTGAATTCGTTTTTAGCCATCGGTTATAATTATTTAATATTTTATTAACGAATTGTATGTTGAAGTTCAATGACTCGAGGACTAAACGAGACCAAAATAATTTGTTCTCAACCGAATTTGTGAATTCCAATCGGTATGCGGGACCGTTGACCTTAAACCGGCCTGGACCAAGTTGAATATCCCCACGATGTGGTCACTTTGTTTAGGTTAGGTACGTATCATTTTGTTAAAATCCTGATATTTTTATGGCAATTAACCATTTTTTTAATACACTAAGTAGTGAACTACTTTGTGCAAAAGCTTATGTTCTACAATTTATTAGAGTGTGCTATGTCAAACCGAAACTTGGAGTAGAGGAGGGTTTATGGGCTACACCAACAAGAGCATACAGGGAGTCTGCTAGCGACTTCGTTCCCGCAGATTCATTTCCAAAAAATCTTTTTTTACATTATACAGGGTAAGAGACCTAATTATGTCCCACTCTCACGTATGCATTTTTTGTTTGAGCTACACTACCTGACAGTGATAGGTGACCGATCGACCGAGCTTTAAAAACCTTTTTTGAAGGTTTACTTTATAAAATATATATATAAAAGGCCTCATCAAATACATAGAAAGAAAACTGCAGTTTGATTATTGCTTTAATTATGACTTTACTTCGTTGCTGCAAGAGGCTTAAATACACTTAGTTTGGTTTCATGCATTTTTTCTGGAGTTTTTTCATCATCTGTATAAGTTAGCATCCGAATGTATTACAGTTTTTAAACATACACCGAAGTACTCACTGAGAGAAAGCGTAAATAAGGCGAGTTTAATAGTATTCGTGTCCGAAATGCGCCGTTTGTCACTTTCGCTAAACGATGCCTACTTGACGCAGTTCCTTTTGAACCGGAAAATGGAGACATTATAGTTAATTTATTGAACAATTATAACTAAGTATGAAGTCAGTGGTGGCTATTTTTATAGAGAAAGTGTTGATAAAACTGTGAGATGACTTATATGTACTTACATTACTGTGTACTTACTAGGAGGTCCCAACCTTTGCACAATTTTATGTTCCTAATTTTAAACAAAAATCAACATTTTTCATTTTAATTTAAATTTTTAATTTTTCATATCCGTGTACACAAAGTACATGAGTATATTTTACGGTCACTGAAAGACCTGAACTGAACACACACCGGAAAAAGGCTCAAAGCGTCAGAGATATACGAGAAGTTGTCCAAATCTAAAAAAGGTAAAGCCTTTATGTCGCAAACGCACTGAAACCGGAGGTGGAGCGGTGCGGCGCGTTCTCATACAAAAAGGCGTGCCCAAAGCGTGACGGAGGCGTTTTTAGTACGGTTACACGCCGCACCATGCTGCCTTCGCTCTCAGTGCGGGTGCAGCTTTATCGGCTCTAAGATCCATAGACATTTTTAATGTCTAGACTTTAAACGCTACATACAAACATATGGAACACTTTTATCCGTAAGATGATATTGGTATGGTGATATTGGAGTGACACATTTTATCATATACTTAAATATGAAATTTGATCCTATTATCAGATCTTTAATGGTTGCTCCGGTTTATTACGTAGTTGTATTTTTATAAATCAAATTAATTTAAGCTCTTGCATTGAATACGGTCACATTTTCGCAAAAGTTTTCTGTTCCCCTTTTCCCAGACCAAAAAGGGCGTTGGTTTATCATATATTCGCTTCGCGCGTCGTTTTGCGGTTTTAAAAACGAATAAGGATGCATGAGTTATACAACGCTTGTCGCAAGCACAATGCTTAGCTGTGCCGCTGTACGTGATAAATACGAGGTCAAAGGGTGAGTGAAATGGATGCTAAAGTTAACTTCATAAAAACCGGGGTAAAGCGACCAGCCCTCGCTTCGCTTCGGTTTATGTGAGTTTTCTGTAACACCTTTAGATAAACCAGAACTTATTATCCATAAAAACATACATAAGTACATACATAAACTCACGCGTTCGTTCCCAGAGAGGGGTAGGCAAAGCTACAGCTTGTTGATAATTATTCTGTAACAACATTTTGCATAATTAGGCTAAGATGTTTACCAGTGTATTAGTGACGCGAACGCGACGTGGCCTTGCAACCTGCAAGGCCATCGCCTAACAATACTACAAGCCTTTATTCCCTTAGTCGCCTCTTACGACTTCCACGGGAAGACATGGAGTGGCACTATTCTAACCCGGCAACCACACGGTGCATAAGACATTTCGTGAAAATTACCTATCTGATGGTGAAAACCGCATGAAAATCCGTTCAGCAGTTTTTGAGATTATCGCGTAAATACAGAGATACAGGCGGCAGGAAGCCACTATGTAGAGATACACCATGAAGCAATAGTATGATGAATAATTGCAAATGGGCAACAGGACACCTCAAATGTGAATGCTTTTCGTCAACCTTGCAATCTAATTTGTTGTTATACCCATAGGTAATTCTCAGGGTATTTAACCGGCCCCTCGCACTTATTATTCCCGTTTCGCAAATTGGTGATAGGGATTCGATTACTACCTACATACATACAAACGTACCTTCACGCCTGTTATCCCAGAGTGGGTTAGGCAGACCTACAGAATTACCTACAAGTCTAAATTTGTTCTAAATAAATTGCTCTAAATAATTATGTAACCACATTTTGCACAATTATGCTAAGATGTTATGTTATGTTGGATTACTACCTATACAATATTAAGCGAATTAAAACAACTGTAGTAATAAGAAGAAAGAAGAAGTGGTCTCTGCCTACCCCTCTGGGAAACAGGCGTGATTTAATGTATGTTATGTATGTATGTATGTAGTAATAATATGTCTAGGATTAATCGGCAAGCTGTCGTTAGCCGTAGGTACGGTAGTTATTTTTAAATCCTTACATTTGTTCTACAATACGATTTTTTGTTATTTACCTTGTCTACGACCTATGCTTTGAATCTTAATGACAGTTACAAAAATATTTTTTAACTATTGAACATACAACATTTCGATGGCTAAAATGACAATAAATTGGCGTAAAGGACAACTAAATTTTACTGTAAAATTGTCCTAATGACAATTGGCATTAAGGACAGTCATCATCATTGCGTATGGCACTCATCCTGCATGGATCAAGGGTCGATGTCCAGGTGTGTCAGCCAGTCTGCCGCGGCTGGCGAAAATTTATGAAGTTCCTCCATGCCACCGGGAAAACAGCGGAGTGGGCAATCATTTACCACGTGGGAGAGGGTCTGGTCCGGTGCTCCGCAGTCGCATTCTTCATTCACATTAAGGACAGTTAAATTGTATTAGTCCTATACGCCAATTGCCATTTTAACCATTGATTTGCAGTCTCCTAGTAAGTATAAAAATGTAGGAGTTCATTTTACGGCGAGCGAAAAGGACAGAACTACGGCAGTTATATAGCTCTGTCTCTTTCTCACAGCGTAATCTGAACTGCATAGATATGTCATAATAACCCCCAGATTCTCTAGTTATTAAACATTCTTCAAATAATAGGGCGATACGGTAATGAGACGTGCCACTTAGAGCACAAAGCGATCAGAGAACAACAAATAAAGGATAGGTGGCTCAAACATCCGTACATACCGCAATGCATGAACCTTTTCCTGTTCCCACATCTTTCTCAACCAAATTCCATTTAATTTCCAGCTTCATGTGGTTCATGATAAAGGTGACATTTGGCGAGCATGACCGCTGCAACTCGACTGAGCGGCCCGAGACTCGGTTCGTGCTGCGCGCCATCGTCAACAAGTTCAGCTTGACCAACTTCGATAACGACATCGCCCTGCTGCGGCTCAATGAGCGAGTGCCCTTATCTGACATCATCAAACCTATCTGCTTGCCGAGTAATGACAGTGAGTATCAATGAAACTATTAAGTTTGGCCTGACTTCTATAACGATATCGCAAGCGGCTGAATAAGTGTAGAGCGGCATGTTATAGAAGATGGACTTAAACCAATTGTTATACCACCCTAGACTTAGTTGCTAATATTTTTTCTTTGATTTCCATCGTTTTTATTGTATTTATAGGGCATCCTGTATTTAGAAGTCCACAATGAACCTGTAGGTAAAGTCACAGTAAAAAAAGGTTCCTCACTTTTCGACTCTATTTCAAAGCAATTAAAGTCCAAAAGTGACGAAACTTTTTTTACCGTGACTGTACATAGAAGAGCCTTTAGCTTTTATCTTAACAGCATCGCCGTATTCAGAGACATTTTAGGGAAAAGTGACTCGTTCCGTTTTTAAACGTGTGTATAAACATCGTATATGCAATGATTCAATCTGAACCAAACGTGTCACAGTTTCGATTCGGTTTTCGAATTTTAAACATCGGTAACTCATAGTTAACTATTGATCAAACAATCGAAAATTAGAAACATCTTAATCGTCATTAACTGACTTTTCTTCTTTTTCATCTTTTGAGATAAATGCAACATAATGAAAATTTGTTCTTTGCATCTTGTTACAGTTTTTTATGCTGTTTCAATTAAGATGCAAAACGTTTAATTAGCCATTTTCGAATCGATTAAAAAAGGATTTACGTAACCTTATGACAGATTGCTTCGACCGCTTATGTCAATTTCATACATTTCGAGTCGATAGTAAATAGAAACGTCAGCAACGTTTGCATCGTGGTTACGCCTACTGTCACTTGGTAAGGCCTCCTTCTTTTAAAGAGTCTCTTTATTATTAAAAGTGAACCTCATAAGCTTCTCTCTGTCCTATAAGTCACACACATTCAAAATTTGTCACCAGACCAGCTCTTCGTCGGCGTGAAGGCCGTGGCAGCCGGCTGGGGCACCCTGACCGAGGAAGGCAAGGTCTCATGCAAGCTGCAGGATGTAGAAGTGCCCGTGCTGAGTAACCAGGAGTGCCGAGCCACCAAGTATACAGCGTCAATGATCAGCGACAATATGCTGTGCGCCGGTTTCCCCCAAACCGGGAAGAAAGACTCCTGCCAGGTAATTTTTCCACAAGATTCTCACAAAAACTCACCTCCGCGGTATGCTATAGATATGCTTTGGTCAACCGATACATGTGAAAAGGATCATAACGACCATGTCTTTGGGGAATCATGACTACTTCTTCCCATTCCATCACCACCGTATGAAACACTAAATGAAACTATTCTTAGCTTTTGTGACTTAGATTTAATCTCGTAAGGCCCAAGGTCCTAAATTGAAGACTGATTTTTGACTTTAATTGACCGATACAAGATTATTTTTCGAATTAACGAAATTTTACGTGGGACTTACGAGAATAAATAAATGATAATATGATAATATATTAAGATGGGTCTCTGAGGTCTTATTGTAGACAGTTACATAACATACTTAAATCACCAAAACATTAACACTGACCTACTACACTAAAAAACTTGTTTTAGGCCTTCGCCTGATATTGGTATACATATACAAGAGTCAGGTTTTTTGAACACCATTTATTTTATCTTTTTTTATTGAACGTACTTTCTACCCATTTTTCAGGGTGACAGCGGCGGTCCACTTATTGCTGAGACTGCTGAGAGAAAGCAAGACAAACGTTACGAGCTGATCGGTAATGAATATTGATGATAACATTACACGTACAACGAAATGCTTCGTCCTTGGAAGCCTTTCACTTGCACGCCTGTTAAAGTGGCCAGTTCAGATGCGTCCAATTTTGGTATTGGTGCAGAATTTCGTTGGACGCGATTGTATTCTAACTAATCTTTGTATGATTTGGTTGTGTTTTTAACTTGTCTCTAAAGATAATGATACTTATTAATCAGTGAATAATCTGTTTAAATAAATTTTAAATAATATCTAATGAACTAACGATATAAGTACGGCCGATACCTCTAAATTTTAACCATCATTTGTTTCTATTATCGCAGAATATTTACGATTTATATACGTATACGTTAAACTTATTATTAAGTCGTGGAATACCGTCATCTCAGACGCATGTTGACAACGGCATCTCTCTCAAGAATAATTTGTTAATACCGCCCTTATGAGTGGCCAGTACGCTGATGTTTTAACAATCTTTTGAAAGCCCCAGTCGGCAATACAAGACTGCGGACGCCCATCAGAACATCTTATGGCTGCATATGCCGGCAGCAGTATGTAAGATAAAGGTTACAATGCAAAAGATTAATTATTTATTCATCGACGTGTTTCAGGTGTGGTGTCATGGGGCAACGGCTGCGCGCGCGTCGGCTACCCCGGCGTGTACACCCGGGTCACCAACTACCTCGGCTGGATCAAGGAGAACACACAGGACGCCTGCTACTGCTCCGACTAAACCGCGTCTTCGGGAATTAGGATTAAAGATACGGGTGTCCCTATTAACGTTTGTTCTAACGCATAGTTTGTCCGAATTATTGATTGCCATAAACTGGTTTTCTGCTGAGTCAGATAACTTAGGTAGGTTAGGTTATGATTGTATTATAACAACACTAAAATAATCTAAAATCAGGCGGAAATGGCTTTGAGCTTCGGATGAACGATGCATTATGAAAATGACTTTTAGGGATTCCAATATAGACCCTTATAGATACATGTAGTGTAGTTTGAGACATCATTCATCATAATGTGAGTTGGTAGAAGGAAGAAGTTTCTGGTTACAGGCTTCAGTTGGGGAATTATCTAAATAAAGGCTTGTCCCCGTTTCTAATTTACTAACGTTGTCTTACTAACGTACAATTATTGTTTAAACTGGGAGACTTGATCATTTTCCTGCCGTAGGCTATGTGCAAGGATAAATAAGGACCGATCCAAAGGCTTGTCAAGATGCATTACGCTAACTAGCGTTTCTATACGCTTCGTTTTTAAACCAATCGCGTCACTGGTAGATCACGTGACTTTCCGTACCACGTGATCTACCAGTGACGCGATTGGTTTAAACACGAAACGAATAGAAACGCTAGTCAGAGTTAAAGCATCTTGTCAAGGGCCTCTGGGGTTGCTCGATCCAAGGCCCCGCTTGGCTCTACCAGACCGATTGGAGATTTTGACCATATGTAAAAGATTCTGGTCAGCGAGTCGTATTAACAACATATTTATTTGCGTTAGATAACTTATTGAGTTTATTTAACTGTAACTTTACCACTGTAATATAATTATGCGCTTCGTGTTACCAGCTAAATATCTTTTTGAATTTGCTACTTTAACATTGTAACACGCCTAGTGGGTAACTAATCTGCGAGTCTAGTATGGCTGCGTCTATATCGCGTTTCAAATGTGTATAAAGCATCCGTCACTCTCGTACTTATCTACGTGCCAGAAGGTGACAGATGCCTTATCCAAACTTTATCACGCGATAAACTCAGCCATATTTAGGGTCCCTGGGGGTTATTATGACTTATGACATAGCTATGCAGTACATTTTACGAAGAGGGTAAAGGATAAAGGTATAGGAAATACACTCACGAGCAAAATAATCGAATCAATGTTTGGAATTTTCCGCCCAATATCTTATTTCTTTCTCATGCGATCCTGAAAAATATATTACCAATTGAAAGGTGATAAAATCTGCTTTTATTTCAGCATTGCATGAGAAAGAAATAAGATATTGGGCGGAAAATTCCAAACATTGATTCGATTATTTTGCTCGTGAGTGTATATAGCTGTGTCCTTTTCTCTTAGCGGAATCTGAACTGTATAGTTGGGTAATAATAATCCCCTCGACTGAGATATCTTTTTTACTTTTACGTGTTTTTTTTATTTTCGTGACTTATAACGTGACCGAACAAATTTTGAATTTAAGATTTAAAAAAGCATTTATGTTTTTGCTATGTAACTAATCAATACGTTAGAAGACATTATTTGTGACTTTTATATTTGGAAGGTTATCAAATCATCGTTTTGTGGCTTGGTTCCGTAATTATATACTTTTACAATGACATGGTTACCTATGTCTGTGATATCAATATTATGCTTGTGGTGACTTCGCCAAGTCAAGAGACATGACGACAAAGAATGGAAACTTTCCTTTGAACCTTTTAAAGGTAAATACTTAAGTAAAGGACATGCAAGTAGTTGTATACAAAACTAATATGGAATTTACGTCAACTTTGTAGAATGTTGAACGGTTTATACAGATGTGTCACCACTATATGCCAGAGGTCCTTTACTTAAGTTTTTTTTACCTATGACTTTAGCGATGATGAAAATAATTAATTATTACGAGTGGAGTATGAAAAGCTTCGCTTACGGTTTTAATGTTTCGTAAAAAGCATGAATCATGTAGAATTATATATTAATTACTAATACGCCATAATTTAATTTTACAGTATTTTATTTTAAAAAGACCGTCCAGGAACCGAAATGTAGGAGTTAATTTAAATAAAGTAAAGCGTAGTTTTAACTTTTAAGACGAATATTGATCAAATGGTATCACAGGGTGGTAAGGAAGCCATAGCATAAAATGATAAGTCTGAAAAAAATATTGTAAATATTTATATTTTTTACTTTTCGTGACAATGTATCATATTTATTATAAGAATAAAATAAAATATAAAAATATTTTATTGACATTTTCATTTATTATTTAACCAATAAACAAGATTTGGGTATAAGTAATCGAATATATACCACATCGTATAAACGATGAAACATATATGATTTTATAATAAAGGAGGGATTGAGGGTTAAAAAATTATTAAAAAAGTGTAGACAGAAATCTAACAAACCAACGATGTCAGATGGGAAGCCAGTTAAGCTGACGCCGTAAGGAAGAAACGAGATATTTTTTCCGAGAGCCAAAAATAAAACGCGGAGACGATCCAACTGTTTGTTTTTAATTTATTTTTAATAGTCTATTCTTGTGAATTTACAGACAAACCTAAGTGTCCAAAAAATTATACAAGACACAAATGCTACTAATGATAAGTAAAAAAAAGCAGTATTGTTTCTGCCGATGGAATGCTGCTTAATTGAGAATTCACGCGCTAAAATGTGTTTTGTTCGCTCTGACGGGACTATCTAAACTCGCCGCTGCGATTTCGCTCGTTCGTCCGCCCGTCCGTTGTTTTTGAGAGAATAACACCCCAGCATAATCGATGAGAGGGACCACAAGCGAGCGTATGTATGTATGAAACCGAAATCGGATGTTCTACTATATTTCTCTTTTGAACCATTTGATCACAATTTATAAATGAGGTTTCGTACGATTCGAGAAGGCAAGTATAATACGACAACAAGAATTTACTTAATGTAAGGTTGGGTCGCACTTATCGTCAGTAGAGTTGTTGTTTTCAAATGTATAAATAAGTATCTATACCTTGAGTAATAGTAACTACGTGCGTATATTGAATGTGTATATGCATATGCATATTTAAATGATTAGTCACATCAAACATTGAACTTATTAGCGTTTCTTCAACCGAAATCGTAATTTTTTAAATGACCATTAACTTAAAGCAAAACTCGCTAAACGAAATTTGCTTTTATTAGTCGGTAGTAAGGCTTAAATTAATACTATTGATTGCAGATCGAAAAGCTGAGAGAGTTCAATGACTCGCGAGGTCATTGCCAAATAAACATGTCGTGCAGCCTCCGAGGGGTCTAAAATGCCGCTTTGGAGGTGTTATTTCTTTTAAAAACAGCTTAGGTATTAACGAACGGTCGGAGTGAAGAAGTAAGCGGATACAAGAGAGTTTTTAAACGCTCTATAATGAGGTTTGTAAGCTCCGACGGGACAACAAATATTCGCTGGTTAATAGCTCGTCCGTCAAGTTGGTTGATTAGGCAGTAGGGCTGAGGTAGGGCTTTTCACAAAATAAGTAACGCTACGTCAAAATTCGACCTAGACCAAGACACGCCCGGTCAGGTAATGTTTACGCACTGATGGATCAACCATTGTATCTACGTCGACGAGGTATCTTGTTAGCCATAGCCGTCGCCAATTACAAATTCTTCAAAGCAAATTCATGTAAAGTTTCAGTTTTGCGTGAAAGAATAACAAAAATACAAACGACCACGTAAACTTTTCCTTAATAGGTAGTTAACATTATGACTTCTTAATAAAAAAAGAAAAACAAGGTTGGAAACAATATCACAACGGATTATTTTACTCAAATAATATAGTGTAAACTTGTTCTCCGCAGTAAAACCGAGGCAAAATTTCGTTTTTAATAATATTTTCTTCGTAATAAAACCTTAAAACATTACAAGGACCTCTTTTATTTAATCTGCGTTTGTATCAAATCCGACAGACTGACTAACAAACTTTCGCATTATTAATACAATACTGCTGACTTTAAACATTAGGAAATATTTTATTTCAATTTGAATACGAGTTAAGTTAAAGCTACATCTTATGCCCCTCCTTGTCGATACTGAGGGATCAAAGACACGACTTACTTAGTACACATTTAAGCCCGACCACATGATCTTGTCCCAACAATTATTCCTAAAATAATACGCGAAAATGTGGCGCCATTTTGTCATATTTATTGTTTTAACGTCTGTTGTCAGTGCTTTATCACAAGTAAGTTATAGTTAACCTTATGTACCTGTGTAGTTTAAAATATTGATACAAATTTTAATACTTTGTGTGTGAGATTGTAAATCGACGCTAAATCACGTAACTGTCAAACAAATCATACAAATTTAGCTTCGGGCGATAACGGTTGTAGTCGTCCCCTTAATCAAGTCCAATTTCCACGATTTTTTTATTAGTACCTAGTTGTAATTTCTATGAAAAACTAGGTTTGCACGTTTCTGTTCTTCCTTTTTTTATTGTTTATTTTATTTTACAGTTTTAAGTTACTTTATAAGTATACAGTTTCCCACCCATGACGTCAACATTACTTTATTCTTCATACCTTGACGACACTGTGCAACGTCAGTTTGACTGAGAGGGAAAGAGGGAGGGGGAAGGTTGCTCACCGTCATGAATTTAAAGACACTGTTTTTTGTTTTGAGTTCCTAAAATTTGTACATGTTCCACCCAACAGTAAATTAATAATAATTTATGTATATTTTGTGTATATTTATGTGATTTTTTGATTAATTTTAGGAATCACTAACGATTTCGGAAGATGCGTTCCTGAATACACGAATGAACCCTGAACAAAGATATCTCCCACCATGCAGTGCTTGCAGTAAGTGCACTTTGGTTGTTAAGCCACAGTAGAATTCTGTCACTACGAGAGCGTCAAATCACGAGAAACAAGATACAATAAAGTTAATCAATGGCTTTCTGTGACAGGATTCTTAATTGGCTTAACAAATATAGTTGTCTGTATACGTAAGTAACATTATTTTTGACGACTGGTTTATTATTGATTTTCCTCTTTGTTGTTTGGTTTGTTTTTTTAAAGCACTAAAAAAAGTCGTTTATATTCATATTCATATTTATTCATTGCTTATATAGTACAGAGAGTTGTTATTCTAATAAAAAGTTCAGCCATGAAACCGATGATATTCGATGAATTCATCTGACCCGATATCCGTACGACTAGTTCGCCAGCTTCCACGACACGTGCATCGATAAGACGCCGATGCAGTTTACCGTTAGGCCGCTGCGCTCGCGACAATTGAGATAAGATTTACATTCACACAGCAGTTTTTTTTATGCAACGAGTGAAGCATGTACAACCTTTTTGGGCTTCAAGTATGGATGGAGCTTGTTTTCTGTGGAAAACATCTTTTTCACTGTAATAAACAAGTTTTTCTCCTTACCTCTGATTTATCTTAGGTGTACAGTCACACAGTAAAAATGTTAAGCGTACTTAGAACCTTGGTTCTGTGATTTTCATTGTCAATGCCAATGTTGGCTTACTTTACATTAGCTATAAAACTCCTCACATATGCATAATCTTAGGTAAGAGTCGACGTCGAGGTCTTAGGTGAGAGTGACGTATTCGGTTGGTTGTTGGTTGCCATTTTCGGCTGGAAAAAGTAGGAAAGTGACTATACAATGGATGAATTATCAACCGGCGGGTTTATGTTGTCTCGTCAGAGCGTACAAATAACAGCACGTGCACGTGCATTCTCAATGTAGGTTGTGCATACCTCACAAAAACACATGAATATGTACATAAGTGAGAAAGCTCTCTTTAATTCCAGACTTTAGAGTCACTCAAAGGAACTCAAAGGGGACTATTGGTAACCCTAACTGATCTAGTTGCTGATTGACCAGGAAAGCAGTCAATGTGGGGAGAACTCTATGACTTTCTCCCCATGGTGACTATAAGGAAAGCAGTGAATGCCTTTATCAGGTTCCTAGACTATACCTGAAACTTGCAGGTTGTGGTGAAAGGAACGAGGAGCCTCGTGTAGTGGGAGGGTCCAAGTCCAGCGTCAACGCGTTCCCGTGGCTGGCGAGGCTCATCTACCACAACGCTTTCGGGTGCGGGGCGTCGCTGATCAACGACAAGTATGTGGTGTCGGCTGCGCATTGTCTGAAAGGGTGAGCATTTAATAATTGTCTATGGAGAAGGACACACGAAGATGTGTATAGAAATGGAATATTCCATGTATAGCTGTTTAATTAATAAATATTATGGGGATCTCACGATTTCCCCCTTTTACTGCCTAACCGTCAGACCCATCGTGCTCATATTCAAACTTTATAATTGTATTTGCCTCAACTACTTCGCCAAATTTCAGAAAGTCAGATCAACGATACGCAAATTATCGTCGAACAAACCTACATACACACAAATCCAATAGATTTAAACTTAAATATAAAAAATCTATCCAAGCCTGAAACAAAAATATCTACATCGTAGGCAGAATCACTAACAACTAAGCTACGTCGTCATTCATCATGTCTAAGAAGGGAAAGGTTTATAAAATGTTGAGGAAAAGACGTGACAGATCGGGGCGTCTTCCTCTACCCCGTAGAGGAATTACCCCCAATACAAGGGTCATTATTCGAGCGTTTCAACCGCCTCACTTTTGTGGACATATTTTTGAAGAATTGGGCGTATATTTTGATGCCTTTTTTGGATATTTGTTAGACGGCCGGTAAACTTAGATACCTAACCAGAAATGAAATCGAAATCTGCAGCCACTTCTACAAAAATGTGTCCCACAAATGCCAAAGGCTGGGCTCTTCTCAGTAACGTTTATGCATAATTTTCCTTTTATCAAACCACTTTAAATCTCGACTAGATTGTAAAGAAGTAATGTGTTAGGGCTTATAATTTTTTTTCTCTAACTTAACTTTTTGCTAGATGCCTAACCTTTATTTCAAGGTTCATGTGGTTCATGTTCCGGGTGACGTTCGGCGAGCACGACCGCTGCGACTCCAGCCAGCGCCCCATCACCCGCTACGTGACCAAGGTCCTGGCGCACAACTTCTCCCTGTCAGACCTCAGCAATGACATCGCGCTGCTGAGGATCAGCTCGCCTGTCACGTACTCGCATGCTGTGAGGCCGGTGTGTCTGCCCTTGAATCCAGGTATGGTTTCTGAAATTGTAATACTGTACTTGTATGGCTACTAATGGGCCAAAATGGAGAAGGATAAAGGTCTACCTCTGTGGCTCCTTTTCGGAACAGTTCACCCTGCTCACCTGTCTTTAATATCCTATGCAATTTTTTATGGCTACCGTCGGGCAAAAACAGGAGAAGTATGAAGTCATCTATACCTTATATGTAAGTGTCTTATTTTGTCCAATATGCTAGAAGAAATACTAGAAACACACAGAGGAATAATTATTCTCTAACTAACGAGATCAGCTGAATAGGATTACAAATTGTGTAACTGGTTGTTTAGTATCTATTTATGAGTATTTATGACAGTAACTTTCGTTTCTTTTTGTTTACCTATTAACGTTAACGTTTCAATTATAGGTTCTTGCACATTTTATTTAAATTTCCTTTTTCCTAATTATTAAAAACAATAAACAAAGATATTATATCTCATTAAGACGACACGCTAGCGAAACATTAATTTTAAAGTGTTTTAAATTAGCATAGAATTCACAATCAAAAAAATGATATTGACTGTTCCCACAGGAAGATCATACGAGAGTGCAGTAGCCTTAGTGTCTGGTTGGGGAGCAACAGGAGAATCCAAGAACTGGTCCTGCACCCTCCTCGAAGCAGAGCTACCGGTGCTGACGAATGAGGAGTGCCAGCAGACTAGTTACAACTCTTCGAAGATTAAGGAGGCCATGCTTTGTGCAGGTTACCCTAAGACTGCTCACAAGGATGCTTGCACTGTAAGTTGTTAGATTTAATAGGGTTTCTGTCGTTCCACGTCTGGGAATCTCGGAAACGGTTCCAACGATTTCCATGAAACTTAGTATGCAGTGGTTTTCGGGGTCGATAAATCGAGCTAGATAGGTTTCATTGAAAAAAACAAAAAAAGGGCTATCATCCAGGTACTATTGATTAACAGCGATTTTGTTGAAACATGATAAAGATTAAAGAGCTCACGGGCTACCTGAATGCTAAAGTAGGCTCTGAAGAAAAAGGCGTTGCCAACCCTAAGGAGTATAATGGAAATGCCTCTATGCTTGTGTCACCGGCTGTTAAACCGTCCTCAGAGAAACACGAGAAGGATAATATTGAACATTTATAGATGAATTAGCGAGAGCGTGGAATTGCATATGTAGTGGTATTGTGTGTTTATAGGCGAGAGAAAGAGAGAGAAATAGTACTCTCTCTTCATCTTGCCTATACACACACACAATACCACTACATATGCAATTCCACGCTCACGCTAATTCATCTATAAGATCATCATCATCATCATCATCATCATCATCATCATCATCATCATCATCTATAAGAACGATGTGCTTGTTAGTTGTATCGCGGCAAACTGAGCTAAACCCCAACGACGCAGTATACTGCACAACTGTTTTTTTTCGAAAATACTAAGGAGGCAGAATGTGCTTGAGGAGTTTATAGCTGTAGGTGCCATGCTGTACGTAATTAAATCCCGATGTTTTTTTTTAATGCACTTTAATATCAATACAGTCATAAGAGCTCTTAACACTTTTTAATTTAATATTTAAATAAAAACCCCTGATATAATGGTAACCTCTTCTGTCAGAGCTGGTATGTTTTAAACGGCTTAACGGCTTTTCATGCAACCTACCTAAGAATACCTGCTTTCCAGACCTACGGTGCCCTAGTCAGATACACAGATACCTCAAATTTATCCCCTCTTTTTGGGGTTAAAAACGGGTTGAACGGACCGTGCATAAAGTTGACGTCATAATCACACATGACTCGTATTAAATCGATCATTAGGCACAATTACGTAATCGATTAGAGATTCGTTTTACTTTGATCACGCTCACTAATGAGTCACTATGAATTTCCTGGTTGTTTCTTTTTACCCGACTGCGGCAAAGCCCAAAAGGAGGGTTAAGTGTGTGACCTGTATGTATGCCCGACTCTATGTTCCCTCGTCACTACTAAACGGATCAATCGGATTTTAATAAATTATATGTGGTTAGAGTCGTCTTTACCGCTAAAGTATCATAGGCTAAGTATATTAAAATTATTTGAAATTGGCGAAATAAAAAATATATAATTGAAAATGAAAACATAGCCCATGTCACTCAGGGTGAATGTAGCTTTCCAACGGTGAAAGAATTTTTGAAATTGGCACAGTAGTTTTTGAGTTTATTCATTACAAACACACACACACAAAAGCACAAAAATACAAATCTTTCCTCTTTATAATGTTAGTGTAGATGACTTACATTACTTTGACGACATTATCCAAACAGATGAGATCATCATTCGGATGATGGTGTTTAGTCATCCTATTACCAGGAGTTATTACCAGGAGTTCAGAACCTGTAAGGAGTCTGCACCGACTGGCTGGCCATACGTTAATTTTTAATAAAATGTAATGAAACGAAACCGCACGTGGGTTTTTTTGAAGCTTGCTTTTTGTTAGACTTGTAAGGCGATGTTTTTGTTACGTTCGTTTACGTTGTATTACGTTCTCATTGCAGGGCGATAGCGGAGGACCGCTTGTGACTGAAAACTCAAATCACGTATACGAATTAATTGGTGAGTATAAAGATTTTTAACCTCTTAAATGTATGTAAGTATGTATAAATTCTTTATTGCACAAAAATATAAACATTACAACATTGTTATTAAAATAATTAAAAAAAAATTACAAACGAACTTATCCCTAAATGGGATCTCTGAAGTAAACGAGTAAGGACAATGCATGGGGTTGGACAAATACAAGTTTGCACCAAAAGTAGTAAAAAGAGATGTGGATATTTATGATAAATAAATAAATATTAAACAAATAAACGAATAAATCCTGCTCTTGCTCTTGTATGAAAGCAATTTAAGCAATTTTACTAAACCTAATTAATTAATTTATTTATTTGAGAGCCGACACCCGTCCGAGAGATAGTGGCCAACCCGGCAGGGCTGGATAGCTCAACTCAGGAGGGTCCAAAATATGATAAATCATGTTAGTAAAAGTCGTACCGAAAACGGGATATCTCAACTTTATTTTTTTTTGGAAATGCGGTAGCTTTACTATTTTCGATGTCACGACAGTTATAAGTTTTGTTTGCTATAAAATAAAGCTGATTACATTTTCTGTATGACCCTTTTAACGAAATCATTAAATAATTAGCAGTTTGTTTTATTTTTCAAGTCAAATTTTAGGTTTATGTATCATAATTTCTCTTCCGGTTAGTTTGACATCGCACGGTATAAAAAAAATGTATGTATACCTGTAGTGCTGCTTTCTTAAAAAAAATTGCCTGTTTAATGGAGATTCTAAAATGATATAACAATTGAGTTTATTGATTATAGCAGCGAGGTTATTATTAAGTTTGTCCAACAAAGACTGAATTCTATGAAACTATTGAATTTAAAAAACGACTTTTGCTTCCGTTTAAATTGAAGTTAACTGATTTTAAATGCACTGTGTTGCGTGACTGCACGAGCAATCGAGTGGTTATCGTTAGGGACGAATTTTCAGATACAAGTTTGAAAAACCGGGCAAGAGCATGTCGGACCATGCTCAGTGTAGGGTTCCGAAGCCGTTACTACAAACAAATTAGACCTCGCGACAAACTTAAATTGGCCGTTGGAAAACTGTTATACCCATACATCGACATAGGTCGCGGTAAGTTTACCAACACCGCAAATAAGTTTTCGATAGGTATAAACATTTAAACTGTTTGTAACTCAAGAACCAATGAAGTCTACTTAGGGCCTGTTGTTTGATCAATAGTTAAACTAACCAACACACTAGTTAACATTTGAAAAAGGAATCGAATATTTGAAAGAATCTCAAGAAATGTGTCATATTTTCAATTCCTTTTTCGATTTTTAACAATTAGTTAGTTTAACTACTGATCAAACAACACGCCCTTGGTCGTGATAGTTTTCCTAATAAATTCATCATATTATTATGAGCTTTCATTTACGATATTTTTCAGATTTTTTGTATTTGTAGTTTTAGCTGTAGGGGGGGGGGGGGGGGACTCTAACAAAAATTAGTCCTTTAAAGCTTAATATGTCTTTAACGGATCTCTTAATCGATAAAATGTTTTAAAATACCTATCCGACGACACCCCACACTATGGGGCAGACGAGAAAAAAAAACCATGTAAAGTGTTTACCACTTTGTTGGCGTGACTAATATGAATATTCTTGCCAAATTTCAGCTTTCTAGTACTAAGAGTCTCTGAGCTAGGCTGCGGACGGACGGACGGACTATAAGGGTTCGTAGTTTGACAACGGAATCCAAAAAAAAGGAACGAGGTGATTGTCGCGTGCGATAATCATTGATCAGTCAGTGTGATTCACCTTAAAAAAAAAGCTATTAATGTCTATGTTTCCAGGTGTGGTGTCCTGGGGCTATGGCTGCGCACGAGTCGGCTACCCTGGCGTCTACACGAGGGTCACGAAGTACCTGGACTGGATCCAGGACAACACTGATGACGCCTGTTACTGTAGGGACCAGTAGAGTCTAAAGTTGGTTCAGACTAGCATGTCTTAACGTGTAAACAATTGTCAACCTAGAAGCTGCTACTGATTGATGAGGACGCGCGTTGCTACGCAACCCCATCCAATACAATAAGATTTAGTTAGTTGGAGTTGCTTCATTTAAAGGGGGGATGTTCATTTTAACCCTGAAATTGGCTGTTTTTGGTACTAATGTATTTGCGTATGTAAATTCAACTGTTGTTAAAACTATCAATTTGGTATTTTTTTGTCAATCATATAGGTTTTTATTTATAAGACATGTAGAATGACATGTTTTCTGCATAAGACGTAAGGATGAACAAAGTCATAGTTGTGATAATCTTTAGACCTCGCTAGAGGGGCCCGTGGTGATGTGAAGGTATTAGTCGACATGGTAGGATTTACCGAGACGATGATTACCGGGTCTAGGTACAAAATTCTACTATAGGTACTAAGCCCTATACACTATGTCCGCTCTTTTGAAGAGTTCCTTTTTCCTCGATAGATTGTTATTTTTATTGATTGTATTGTAATTATGTGGATGTAAAGATGATCAGCGTTTTAACAATGGTAAAAATAAAACCATTAGGTAGTTATTACTTAGGCTCAAAAGTTTCTTTTTTATTGTAATATTTAATTGTTCTGAAGCATTTATTTCAATTAGAACCATTTAAATATTATTTGGTGTGTTCACATGTTTAAATGTAGGTACATTTCATACTCTAATATAATTAAATAAGTAAACCGAGAAACTAAAATCGTTAAGATATGGTAACATAAAGGCAATAAGTTATATTTTAAGATGTAATAAAAACAGCTCAAAAAAGTAATTTCGTTTTACTATCTTCCCGTCTTTTTTACAACCCTGCAAATCTAGTCAGTTAAGGCCTGGGTGGTTACTACTTGAAGCACTTAATTCGAAACTTCGGAATACCTCTCTTTCACTCGTCATTTGAGACTAAATCGGAAGAAAAGGAGCTCACGTAACTTCGAACTTCGATTTTCAAAGTAGGGACCCGGCTTAGGACTGTAATGGTTGGCTCTATTGCATAGTAAGTGCGCACGGGCATTGCCCTCGACCTGCGCCTGGGCAGTAATGTTACACTCATACGCATCAAACGCGTCTTCATTAGGGACGACCAGCCTAACCTGATCTTTGCATGCAATAGGAATGCTTAGCACTCCGTACACGCTACACTGGTTTGCATTAGACTCCGGTTCATGTAAAGCTAGTGGGAACAAGCGAACTCGCCTTTGAGTAATAGAATCTAGAAAAATCACTCTAGCTTTGCGTTTGCAGATGTACCTATTGGTAACCTAGTTCAAATAGATGACTAACGTATCTTACATTGAATCTAACCCATGCACCGTTGCATGTGTGTGTATGTATTGTTGTGTTCGCGTTACCATTACATCGAAAGATTGCATTTCTTAAGTGATTTGCCTATCATATCTGTGCCTACGCAGGACACAGCCTCCGGGACGCGCGTGTTTAACACTCGTCTGTGAACCTTGGAAGTTATCACAGAATTCTTGGATTTTGTGCGGGTGTTGCCGGTATTTTGAGTGAAGTGATCATGGAATGGAATTATACGGTTGTGTTGTTGTGTGTTTGTACTGTTTTTGTGGTAAGTTTGTAGGATAAGGTTTGTAGGACTAAAATTTTACACTTATTATCGTAAGTTACTCTTACGATAATAAAGTGTAAAATTTTAGTGATGAGTATTTAGAATATGTCGTGTTGAACTTTTTAAGCGCCCTGACAGAAATTAACAAGAGCATACTTTGCATAAACTAAAGGGCACAATTAATTGTTAAGACTTTTTAACTACTACTTGTATAAGATAACAGTGCCAAAAAAAAACAATCGTGTTCTACCCGAATGCGACTAGATTAAAAGTTAACATGAGAAGAGGAGGTTACCGTATTCGGCAGTAGGCCCCTATTTGAAATTTGAAGGAATAATTAGTTAATAGAATTTATTTTCGTTAGGTAAAAGCTGAGGTTGAACTTAAAAAAGTTCAAGATGATGAAGAATATGATGCCATTTCAAAATGCAGCTGCCGTAAGTATGCATAAAATAATTTACTTTTTATTTTTAAAGTGCGTATGTGATCCTCCTCTTCGTTTATTAAGTGATGTTTTCAATTAAATCTAATAATGTTATTAGAATGAGGATACATTTTTTTTCTACATTTTACTACCCGACTATCCAATGGCAAGGGTAATGTTTTTCGAGTATGTATGCTTCTTTGCGGCCTCCATGGAGGCTGAACACTTAAAAGTACTTTAAAGATTTCATTGGATTGGTATTCACCCTAGACGAGTCGAAGGTCCCTTAGAACCTCCTATCCTAATGGTGCAGAGGTAGCCGGGTCTTCAAAGCTATCTTTATTTTAGACATGATTCAAATGTCGCATACTATATTTTCTATTTACTAATATTATGTTAAAAAAAAACAATAAGAATAAAATCGTTCAAAGAAAGATCGCAGAACGTGCCGATTATTGCCAATGTATTTACTTATATTATCAATTCGCCGCGCATTAGCCTGACAAGCTTGCTGCTTTGTTTTCATAAAAGTTAGTCATAAAATATATCAGTCACAACTAATTTATGATTATAATAATTGAATATAAATGTTTGGTGGACCGTTGATAAGGGTAGCGGGAATCAGCTGAGTTGGCATGTAGCACAGGCATAGAATATCCAGAAAAGTAATTTAAGTTCGGCCTTTAGGAGCTCGAGTTAGGGACCTGCGCAAGTACGCACACACACAAACGGCGCAGTCACAGGTGATTCAGTGTTAATCAGCGTTATTTCACTCACCACCTCTGTCTTATGGTGCGTACTTGTAGCGCATACATACAAGCCGTTAGATGTACCCTTGTTGGAAGATGTTCTACTGGTTTGTTTATACTGTGGCATAAATCCCATCATGGTGGAGATTTTGGGGAAGGTATTTGTCCAGCAGTGGACGTACTTCGGCTGTTCCGATGGTAATGATTATGCAGTTATGTTTTGCATCTTATTCATTTTGATATCTTAATTGTTTTAGCTCTAAACTTGTATACCCTTGACATAGGTGTTATATTTTTTTCAAGTTGGTATTTTACAAATCCAATTTTCAGCCTAAATTTTTTTCATGATGGTCAAATTGGACAAGCCTACAATTTAAAACTCAGTGGCGATAGCGTCATCGCACTGAAAACGACGAAATTTTATTCTTGACGTCACTCTAAAGCGCGTGGCCCTTTGCCTCAAGAAGCTTTACCACGTTGCTATTTTTCCTTTAATTTAAAACCTCTCTACTCGTACCCCCAGAAGTTTAACTAACTGTTCGTTCATGCCCGCTGTTACCCAAGTGATTTCTTTCTTTCATACAAACCTTGTCCTGATAATTTCGAACAGAGAAACAGTCACGCTCCTAAATACATGTGCATGATTTTTATGACAAAAGTGGTGCATAATTATTCCTGGCTTCACAGGTTGTGGGGAACGGAACGAGGCATCGCGTATCGTGGGCGGGGTGGAGACCAGAGTCAACGAGTTCCCCTGGGTTACGCGGCTGACGTACTTCAAGAAGTTTTACTGTGGGGGGATCCTTATCAACGACCAATATGTGCTCACCGCCGGGCACTGCGTCAAAGGGTTAGGCTGCTCACTTCTTATCCTTGGTCCATTTGAAAAAAAAAATAGTTTCATATGCTTTGCCAACCCTAATGAGGATGAAATATATTTGTGCTAGTTTTTACACACGCTGTATTTTTCTCACACCAAAACGCCATAGTGCGAATACTGCTCTATGGTGGCAGGTTTTCAGGTACAACGATGGTAGCGTAGCGATCCGGGGTCATCCGGGATCATGTGCAAAAGCAACCATAACAAAATGCACTTTAGAGTCCACTTTCCATCAGGTGGCCTGTGTGCTGTTTGCCTTCTTCATGCTATAAGAAAAGTGAAAGTACTTCCCTAGGTCCAATCGATACAATTCGGTTTATGTTCAACCCGTATACAGGGTGCCCAATAAATAATGGACAAGGTCCATCCATCGACAGGACACCTTAGGCTGGTCCCTAAAAAGCACTTATAGGTTTAGTAAAAGTTGCGTGGTTTTCGAGATAATCGAACGTTTCAATTTTCTTAATAATTGGCACTTTCCTTTACTTATGACCGCTTAGGCCACATATGAAGACGTTTTCTCGTTCTGTTTGTTGTTAAATATTCTCTAATAGTGACGCTAACGGATGTGTATTAGAGCGTTCGGTTATGGTGACCAGACAGATTTCTTGTTAATTGGGCCATAATTAGTAACAACACATTTTTTTTTTAAATTTGCAACGAGTTTGATTGCTTCTGGTGAATAAAAAATTTATGAAGGCCAGAGTGACCAACATTCTGAAAAAATAGTGTATTTAATACTGATTCTAAAATGGTCCCTGAATTCCGTTTGCTGGTTTGTTGTTCATAGAAAATTGTGTCATAATTTCAAAACTGCTGTAGATACATACTTTTGTATAAATAAGAGTAAAAGAACACTGATAAAAAACTCACTATCATAAGACGACTCAAAAGAATACAAACTTGATGGATGTAGTATGAGCCGTTGCAGAGTTCCAGTCTTTGACATCATACCAGTTTGATGATACCATATTATAGTAATTACAAGTATTTATAATTTTCAGTACATTGATTGTTAGTTTGTTAGATAGTTAGTTTCAAGTGAAGTTAATTTTAAAAGCGTTAATACGTACATAAATACATTAAATCACGCCTGTTTCCCAGAGGGGTAGGCAGAGACCACTTCTTTCTACTTGCTATGATCTTGACAAATTTCTTTCGCTTCTTCCACATTCATACATCGAGTCATGCACGCACGTCGGTTTCGGGTACTTAAGATTCGGGCCTTTTCCAGTATAAAAAAAAGCGTAAATAAAAGCAAAAAAAAATGCGAAAAAAAAATGGAAAAAATCATCAAGATCGTCTAAAGAATATAAATTCAAATAAAAGTTTTCATTTCAGCCTGATGTGGTTTATGATGAAAGTGACCCTGGGCGAGCATAACCGCTGCAACGAGACCACGAGGCCCGAGACTCGCTTCGTCACGCGGGTCCTCTCGCACAACTTCACCTACAGCACGTTCAAGCACGACATAGCGCTGCTGAGGCTGAACGATGCCGTCAGCATCACTGACACCATCAAGCCTATCTGTCTGCCACATAGCGATGGTAAGTTCTGTGGTCCTAGTGAAAAATGGTAGTAGATAAGTAAATACATAGAAAACATCTAAGACACAGGAACAACAACTGACGTTCATCACACAAATGTTTTGTTTTGTAATGTTTGTTTTGTTTTGTTGTTTTGTCCATTCTGGAAATACAACCCGGGACTATTAGGTAGGTAGGGTCACTCATTACCGATTAGGTGAACCGTGTCTTTAATAATAGAATAGAATAGAACATTTATTTGTAAGGAATATACATCGTCAATAAATACATTATGCGGTAAGTACAAACTAATTTTATACATTCCAATTCAATATGTGTCATAATATTATTCAATATACAGGATTACAATAATTAAATTTCATTTAAATTAAATTATTAATATCTATTTATAAGTCTACGCGTAAATTAGTAAGTAGGTAAGCGTATCTAAAGGGCTTTCGGCACGTATAGTCAATAATAATAATAATAGTACAATTTATTGAATAAGACAGTTACAAAATCATACTTAAGTATCACTAAAAACTTTGTACATAGAAAAAAAAACAATTTATTATAAATGCAGCTGGATCTTAAATTAGGATTACCCTGTGCCATAAGAACCAGCACTCTTCCAGTGACATAGCTTAAAAGCTAGTTTACTTTAAAGCTAGTTTACTTATAATTTCTTATAATTTCTTAGTGTTTCTTATTTCTGTTTTCTGCATAAACTTTCGTTTGTATAAACACATGTTGACCTCCCGCATCCATACAATAAATTAGCCAGTTTTTTGGTTGTTGGCTAGTCGAATTATATAAATATCCCTACGTGTAAGTATTTAATTCCTTGAAGCATTGCCTTATCAGACAACACGTACGTCGGAGTAAAAGCCATAGCAGCTGGCTGGGGCTCGGTCACGGAGCAGAAGAACCACTCCTGCCTCCTCATGGACGTTGAGCTGCCAGTCCTGAGCAACGAGGTCTGCCGCAAGTCCAAGTACGAGCCTTCCATGATAGCTGACGAGATGCTGTGCGCAGGATACCCTGGGAAAGGGGAGAAGGATACTTGCCAGGTAACTTGTTGATAATCCACGCCACATTATTGAAAAGGTTTAAATCAAGTCAAATGTTTAGGAGGCCTGGCGTAGTTGCAATCTATCTTGCTAAATTAACTTAAATATCTTCAACTCTGAAAGCCAAACCTGAAGTGTACGAGGGCTGCCTTTTAAGTTCTGTCGTTTGCAAACCTCCCGTGATTGCATAAAAAAGAACTAGTGTCATCTTGAAATATTTGAATTTAGAATTCGAAAACAAAAGAATGACTCGAAATCGGCCCAACCGTTTTAGTACAGCGTTCGTTCAAAGTTGACAAGTCAGTTGTGAAAATGGAAATTTCGAAGGAAAATTTACGTGCGATAATTTTTTACAACTTCAAAAGGGGCTTAACGCGACTTCAGTGCTTCGAAGAGTTGACTACGGTTTTCAATGATAAAGCACCATGCCTCCGGACTGTGGAACGCTGGTATTTAGAATTTCAACGTGGTTGCTCTAGTCTTGGTGATAGACATCGTGAAGGTCGACCAAAAACAGCCGTAACCCAGGAGAACATTGATGCTGTACGGCAACTGATCGTCGAAGATCGCCATGCGACATACCGTGAGATAGAAGCTTCCTTAAGTATTTCAGGGACCAGTGTTCACAGTATTTTGCATGATCACTTAGGCGTAAAAAAGTTGATCTCACGCTGGATACCACATTTACTCAGTGAAGACCAAAAAACGGCTCGCGTTCGATGGTGTCGCAAAACTCTGCGGCAATTCAACCGAGGAAACTCGAAACATGTTTACGACATTATCAGTGGTGACGAATCTTGGATATATGCCTACGATCCCGATTCTAAACAGCAGTCGACTGTTTGGGTGTTCCAAGATGAGCCAAAACCGACCAAAGTAATACGCTCACGGAGCACTTCGAAAAAAATGGTCGCCACGTTTGTGGCGAAAAGTGGCCACGTTGCCACCATCGTGCTCGAGGATCGTAAAACGGTTAATGCTGACTGGTATACCACTGTCTGTTTACCAGAAGTCATCGGCGAGTTTCGAAAAAATAACCCAAGACGTCGTATAAGACTGCACCACGATAATGCGAGCTCGCACACCGCCCGGCAAACAATTGCGTTTTTAAAAGAGCAAAACGTCGAAATTCTGGAACACCCGCCGCACAGTCCAGACTTAAGCCCTAACGATTTTTTTACTTTTCCAAAAATCAAGCAACGACTTCGTGGTCAACGGTACCAGACGCCTGAAGAAGCCGTTGAGGCATACAAAACGGCCATTTTGGAGACCCCGACTTCGGACTGGAATAAGTGTTTCGAAAACTGGTTCGATCGAATGAAAAAGTGTATTACATGTCACGGTGATTACTTTGAAAAACAATAAATACCATTTAACACTTAAATTGTCTTTAGTTTTTCCAAACGACACAACTTAAAAGGCAGCCCTCGTACGAGGTTTTTGTAATTGTATCAGCCAAAGTTTTTGGTGTTCCTGTTTATAGGGTGACAGCGGCGGGCCTTTGGCAGCGGAAAGGGGTGATAAACGTTATGAATTGCTTGGTAAGTAACGTAATAATATAATAAAATTACGGTCTCCTTTCTGACCATTAAGCTGTAAGTAGAATTCGGAAGTATGTACCTTTTTTTTAAACTGTAGCTTATAAATAACGCAAAGGTAATTCAGATTTGTTCAATATTGGGATAGGGTGCTTTCAACGCATATGCAGTCGTAAGATTTCAAATGGTCTAGGCCTCAGAACACACTTACCACTAGATGGCCTGGCGTGCTTGTTTCCCTTCCACGTCGACATTAAAAACCTTCTGGTAAGAAAGTGACAGGTATCTTATCCACATCGAAACAACCTTATAGGCTGGCAGGTAAAGACTCCCATGTTCCAGGTGTGGTGTCCTGGGGCATCGGCTGCGGGCGCGCCGGTTACCCCGGCGTGTACACGCGCGTCACCAAGTACCTCTACTGGATCCGGCACAACGCGCGCCGCGGGTGCTTTTGCTCCGACTAGATGTCCAATTAATCTACTAACCTATTGACAAATAAATGAAGTAACATTGTCTTTATTACTTTTATTCTTTCTTTAAATTGCTTACCGTAAAACTACCCAACTATACTCCTAGCCTGCAACAATAGTCCAATATTTATATTATTCTAAAATATAATACCTTACTGCTATTATTGCTGGGTATGTACTGTTTGGTCTAAAATTGACTGCTCTAAACTCTAGCTCTAGCTAAATCTGTCATATTTTTAGAACAATATGAAAAGTAAAATTGGACCATTGTTGTAGGCCAGGACTATAGTGGTATTTATTTATAAATACGGTGTGAGTATGTACAATAAATTCACTGTATTATTAATAGTAGGATGTCTATCGCTTTAACACTCACTCTGGCATAAAAAGTACAGTGTAATTTATTTTTTTAAACCAATCTTGTGACTATTTTATCACGTGACTCTTCGTATCACGTCATTACCAGTGATGTTCAATTTATGTCGATTTTAAATAGTGAAGAACTAGTTTGCGATAGTATAGTAGTAAAACATTAAAAAAAAAACAATTTATTTCATTAAATACCGTAAAACTACACAACTATGGTCCTAGCCTGCAACAATAGTCCAATATTCCTCATTACATTATTCTAAAATATGATACCTTACTGCTATTATTGCTGGGTATATGTACTGTTTGGTCTAAAATTGACTGCTCTAAACTCAAGCTATAGCTAACTCTATCATATTTTTAGAATAATATGAAAAGTAAAATTGGACTATTGTTGTAGGCCAGGTCCATAGTTGTGCAGTTTTCGGTTACCGTATCTTTGGCTACATTGTTTAAGGTCATCAATAAAAAAAAAAATGGGCAAATATCCTAAACAATTTCAGCAAAAAATCAGAACTACACGATCTAACGCAACGCCTCCCTAATCAAGGATACCCGGCAACCTACTAGACGAAGCCTGTCTCGTAGAGTGACTGTATCCTTTTTATTCCTAATAGATTTTGGATGGAGAGTATTTTAAACAGGTCACGTTAGTTACAAATTTACTTACACAGTGGCCCGTTTATGTTACTCTTACGTATATTCGTTAAGTAATACCAACCTGCACACGTGTTGTAACGTAGAGGTATCATATCAGTATTTCAAGAACTTGAAAGTTATCTACAATATAAAGGACCCGCATATCAAATGGAAAGTTTGTTTTACATCGGCTTTACGATACACCTAAATTTGGCCTCAGTTTCACTTGGAGTTACTGTGCCTACAGACTGTTGCCATGTTTGTTCTTCCTCTTTTGTTTAGTGCATATTTTGTACACCTTGTGGTAAGTTAGACAAGTAAGTTAATTTTAGAGAAGTTAAGTACACTTTTTTTTCTGAATAATTCCGATAACATTTTTGGTTAAATTTTACAGTCTGCAATTCACATATCGGGTGGACTATTGGGATATGTGTTTGGATTTCAGAGAATTTGTTTTTGCCGTAAGTATTTTTTTTTATTAGTCGATGTCATGAAAAGAACCTGAGACCACAATCTGTCCCTCTGTAACCCAGACAGACAGGATGGCAAAAAAAAACTTGTCTTTTATTTTGGTATAGGTACAGGTGTTCTTTGCATAGGCAAGGTACAATTTAACACGAGATTGTAAGTGACTAATAGTAGATTGTACAACAAGGGCATAAAACAAACCATTCTTTCCAAGACTTATGGATAATTAAGTCGAGGATAAAATGGGTTTTAAGACCGAGTTATACACTCTGCTTTTCACTTCGATTACGAGGAAATAAAACAGTGATAATGTAAAAAAACTTTAATAAGTTCTTTTGCATTTTTTTCCATGTGATAATGTAAAAAAACTTTAATAAGTTCTTTTGCATTTTTTTCCATGAGTGTGTTAGGTGTGAGCATTATTTTCCTCTTCACTAGACGACATTTTAATTAAATTCCATAACACAACAAGTTTTGCAAAGAAAATAACTAAGGTCAATGAGGGCATTTCCGTCATACTTTTTGATAAGTTTACTTTGGCTGGTCATTACTAAGAGGATATTTACTTTTTAATAAACCTGATCACTGTAATAGATTGGGCATTTATTTAACTATATAAATATACTCATATTATATTGCTAATACTGCTGGTTATTTAAATATGTTTCTTTTTTTAAAACATGTCAGTTGACGGATTTTCCCGACGGTTTGGGGCTATTCCGTCAACCAACGATTTCTCTTGTATCGTGACGTATTACAAACATATACGTCAAGTGAACAAATACCGCTGAACTGTTAATCGAAACTAAAGTCTAGCGAACTCAATCTAAGGTTTATTTTAGATTGTATTGCCAAATATATTTTTTTGGGGCAATTCCGGCCTATTTTTATAATCAGGAGTAGGAAACCTTTTAAAACAAATTCCCAAACCTTAGGGAAAATCCGTCAACTGACATCATAAAATAATAGGCTACTGTTTTTGTGCTCACCAGTTGCCGCCACTGTTGAGTAAGGTCAAAAGCACAGTGTCAAAGTCATTGTTATTATGGGTGCGACAATATTTTTAATTTCAAATCATATTTAATAAGTAAATGGGAAATTTCATAGCGTAAGTATTAAACGACCAATTTAGTTAAGACCCTAAATGCTCAACAATCGAAGAGCGTGATTACCATCATACTGCTATTTTTTACCAATACCGATCAAAATTAATTATTTAACTTTGGAATCGTGCTTAACATTCTCCAATAAAAATACAGAGTAAAAAATCAATAATTTTAATACTTATTATCACACGCAGTCTTAAAAAATCAAGCATAAATAAAAAAATAAACTTGCTCCTCTGCAAATTAAACTAAGAATCATTAAATAAATTATACACATGGTTAGGTACTTATTTTTCCTTTGGGCGAAGAACTCACGTAGCAGTGAGGCACCGCTACTCCGCACGGTACACGGTAATCCGCCGGCCGAACTGCCCTTACGGCTGCTTGTAAGTCATCATTACTATATGTCTGATCTCGTTTTTTTCTATAATTTCGCACCATTTTTACCTGCAAAACAAAATGTTAATATGATTATATCTTTATAATCGGAGAAATCCTGAAGAAAGGTCTGGTCAAGAGTACCCTAAACCGACGAGCTTGTATGCAGAATGTAATGAAAGTGAATGAAGCAATAAAGGTGTGTCAGGATCGTAGCAAGTGGAAATCCGTGATCTCTGCCTACCCCTCCGGGAAATAGGTGTGATTATATGTATGTATGTAAGTATGTAAGTATGATTATATCTTGATAAATTTAGTTAACCAGTTACTGGCTTATTTGTCAAAAATATCCACAAACCATATTATAAATATGTACATTAACATTAAATTGAGACTTCAACTCGGTAAAATTTCATAGAATTATTATTCAAGTAAGTCAAATCAAAAAGGTTGGCAATATATGAAATAGGGAAATTCCGGCACATGACGGTTTTTCCCGTTTCACAATTGACGGATTTGTCTGCTCGATCATTTCGTTAATACCAATATTTAACTACCCATAGTTTCTCACCAACAGGTTATAATTGAAAATTAATAAAACTAACATCAAACATGCATATCGAACAATATAATAAACATACTTACCAAGGCGTAAACTTATATTTCACATCGCACCGACACGAAACACAGCAGCACACTACACTCGCGTTCGAGTTCGGAGCGCAACCAAACTTTGATGGCGGGTTTTTTCCGTTCACTGGCTAGACAGCGCTATCTGTTTTTGACTGCGGGTATAAAATTTTCTCTCTGCTTTACCGATCGAGTCAGTAAGCGTGTACTGTTGTTTGAATAGCCGCAAACGCCGTTTGACGGAAATGCCCCGCTGACGGGTTTGGCCACCCTGACCTTAATTAATAGTCCAAAACCTCTTTCCCGCCACTGTATTTATGTCAAAAATTTTTTTTTTCTGTTTGCGATTTTTGACTTAGGTCGAACGCAATACTGCCAAGTTTATACCTACGTTGATTTTTTAATGTTCTTGTTAATAATGCTTGTTTTTAATAGTTTTAAAATTCTTCTTTGTTAGATGCAACTACGATGCAAATATAAATAAAATTAAAGTAAATTTATTCAAATAACAAGTTTATTTAATGTAGTCACCTCGTCTGTCTGGCTGTAGGGCTTAATTGTCTTAGTCTAGATGACGACAACCATTTATGCACTAGTGCATAAAATGCGATTTTATGCAGCCTATACCCAGCATAAAGAAGGACTTTACGAGCATGAGAAGTGAAAACCCACTTAAACCAAGGTGTTCTGTCTCTCTAAAACATAAATCAGCATCAATAATTTCAAAATGCTCAATACATACTCGTATTTTACCATAGGTAAGTTATCTATCCCTTCGATTTACAATCTGTTTTGCAGGATGCGGCATATCCCATAGGTTCCTTCCAGAATATACAAGATCAGGTCGTCTCCTGGGCGGGGAAACCACTACCCCTCATCAGTTCCCTTGGCTTGCCGCCGTGAACGTTGGCTCCCAGACCTTTGGAGGATCCCTCATATCTGACCAACTGGTTGTTAGTGCCGCGTCTCCGTTTTATGGGTAAGTTCATTCATTGTTTATTGCTAAGTTCTTAATTAAATAGTTCTTTAAAACAGTTGAATAAACTTTTGTATTTTCAAGGATCAATTCCCTATTGAAAAGCAAAGATTTGAAATAGTTGGAAGGTGTTCTGTTCTGTTCCGTCGAATAGTAAGGTAGAATACTGTTTATGTACTTAACTAAAAGTAGACGTTTACCGAATATCTTCGAAAAAATAACTTGTACGTTTGTACGTATGTGAACATTTTCTCGTACTAAATTAATTACGTTACATAAATATTAAAATTACAGGAATAAAGGTAGTAAGTGCAAAGGCGAACTTATCCCTTATATTTGTATTGGAAAATATAATTTGACCAGACCTATGTTGGTACACTCAACCAATTTGAATCATAGGCCACTATAGAACTACGTCAAAGTGACGTTATAGTATAATGTAATTCATAAGAAGTCTTTTTCGATTTTATCCGAATGACTACTTCACTTTGACATAGTTCCATAGTAACCTATGATTTAAATCGGTTAGCTGTACGGATTCATTTCAGAAAAGCTCCCAATGAGATCAGCGTGTCACTAGGAGCACATGACCGCTGTGGTAATGGCAGCGATCCAGTCCTAAACTCTAGTGTCTCGGCTGTGCTCATTCACCCAGGGTATTCCCCGACCAACAGAGACAACGATATTGCTCTGTTAAGGCTCCGGCACGTGGTACCGTTCAGCCGATTTATATCGCCGATATGCATGCCTCAGTACGGTGAGTCATTTAGTTTTTTTAAATACATTTCGATCCTGGTACTTTTTTGCTCTAACTCACTCTCAAATGTTCACGACATTTTGCACGAAAATCCAACCATGCATCAAATTATTTCCGAGAGTCTGTTAGTCGCAAAGCCTGTACTGAAAACTTTCTACTATGATGTTACATTTAATACCAAATCATGTGTATATAACGAATAATATATCCTGTACGTGCTTTAAGTATAATTTCTAAAATTTAGATATTTATAGGTGCCCCAGAGTCTGGTCAGGTAGCGTGGACGGTGGCTTGGGCTGGACTCTCCAGCAATTCCTCCTGTACTCCAAGAGTCGCTACCCTGCCCATACTTCCAAAGAGGTCTTGTGTGAAAGGAGCAACTGACTCCCACTTGGTTACCCCTGACAAGGGTTGTCTAGGACCTTTGGGCGTCAAGAATATCATTTGTCAGGTTAGTTTTGAGTATGTCAGATTTCGGCCTTAATTTTCATCAAGTATAAGCCGTGTACGTTGGCAGGTCTTCGGGCTGGGTGGGAAAAACTCGTTCATATAAAATTTTACGACCGAACAGGAACAGAAGTCTGAGTTAAACAAGGAAAGGGTTAACTATACCCTAAAATTACAGGATTGCCATGTGCTTTTAGGGTAGGCTATGCAGGTCATTCGAAGACACACCAGAGAGTTGCACAATCTCACTCTCCACTTATTGGAGATCATGAAGCATCGGTGATGCCGAACACGTTAAGATGGCATCATCATCATACTCATGATATCTGCTACATAAAATGATTTGCTTTGAAGTTGTCATTTCTACTTATTCAAGGGTGCGACGTTAGCAACGTCGTGCTCGTAGTCTTTGTAGTGTTGATACAAGTAATATGATTAAGAAACGAAGAAGAAGGGGAAAGAGGCACCATAGGCGTACTTTTCGAATCAAATCGGAGAAATAATAGAAAAGGGCCGAATCTTAATTACCCGAAACCAACGTGAATGCATGACTGAATGTATGAATGTGGCAGAAGCGAAACAGATATGTCAGGATCGTAGCTGGTAGAAAGAAGTGGTCTCTGCCTACCGTGGGAAACAGACGTGATTTAATGTATGTATGTATGCATTTTCATAAATCAGGCGGATGTTGGTGCTCCGGTGATGCAACGCTACCCTGGCTCCTCCTTCAGGCTTCTAGGCGTCGTGTCCTCGTCCTCCTGCGAACACGCCACCAGCCCGCTGTATACGAGGGTCCTGGATCATGCAGCGTGGATCTACCAGCACACCCGAACGGACTGCCAGTGCTTTTAAAATGATTGGGGTTATGCCAATAATATGATGGTTCAATTGTTTTTGTTTGTGTTCTTTTACCTTTTTGACTTCATAAACGATTGTGCTTCTAACCAGTAAGGGAGACGGTTTTTTTTTATAGATTCCAGATGTAATTAGATAGTGGGTAACTGATGATTAAGTGATCAATGCGATCCTTAAACAGTCTCCAGCAATAATTTGAATTTAAATATCAAGTTAAAAACATTTCACTTGCTCTTATGCCTTTGGTAATATTGCCTAATATTTTTGAGCCCAATCATTAGATAATAAATTATAGGTGGTGACTACACAAAGGACGGTCTTGACTTCAGATATACTGTGGTATTATTCTGACCACATTGTGTGCATATAGACATACAAGACCAAGGAAAAACTTTGGTACACTATTTCTAAATGCGTGTTTACAAATAGCGTATCAAATATAACAGCGTAGGTATAGAAATACGCGTATTTTATGTTTAGAAATAATTTTATAAAATATTAAAATTGCATTTTCTTTTCAGAATGGTCAAAACCATTGCTTACAGAACAAGCTATACTGTTCTATAGGTTGTCCAAGAAATCCTTCTCTTTGCATACTTACCTAAATATTCAGAATAGTTGTAGTGCAAGGCTTACATAGTTACAGTGCATATATTGCCGTGCTTGATAAGGACGAATTATACAAGGGAAATTGTATTTATATGTTTATATATTTCCTTATAATAACTAGTAATTAAACACAAGCGATAAACTCAAAAATCCTATATAAAACAATTTACAGACTATCAATCTACATCTTACTTATTACAAGAACAAATGAAAGAGATCATAATAAAACTACGCCCGAGCGCTTCTTTTTCTAAGACTACTATCATTGTCGTTCAGAATGTCTTTCTCATGGAACAGTGGGAGCCCTGCGTATTTTAGGACTCCAGCTGGTGCTTCGTAATTCACGTTATAGAGGGGATTGAGGGGGTGTAGGACGCCTGGGGCCGTCACCGCAGCCCGAGCCTCGTCGTTACCGAGTTCGTAGTGCGTGCCGTCACCGGTTCGCACGACCCGCTTTGACACCTGAAGATAAATATATCATTAACATATTGATGGCCTACTTTTATTGGAGAAACGTATTTAGTACTAATAGACGTGCTGGGCACCTAGTAAAAAATTAGCTGACTTAACTCGTATTTAAAAACGATTTAATCATATACAGAGTATACTGGATTAGGGTATAAGTTTTCCCTTGATCTTCAGGCTTACACCCTCCTTCACTAGGACTCCAAAGGCATCTGGCAACATACAGCTACGATAAGGAGTGCGTCGGTTTTCGGGGTTGTAATGCTCTCTCTCTCTTGCTTTGTTATGCGCTCTTATGCGGGTATTACCAAATTTATCCGAGCCCGAAAATCTTTTTAAAAGATCTTACACTGTAAACCTCTAACACGTTTCGTAGTTATAAGTTGTGTGTTACCAGCACCCTGGTTTTTTAAAGTAGGTTAAAATAACGTATATCTGTAACGTAACTATGACATTAATTTAATTAATAAACACATTTTCAGGCTTGGTTAACTTTCTAACAAAATGTAAATTGCCAGCAATGTAAAGCACAGCAATTTGACAAGTGTAAATGACAGACGGATACTTTGATTATTATGATTTGCCCCCGTACCACGACATGCCTCGTACTAAGCAACAGGGATACTGGTAACGATGAACGCGCAGCACATGCACTACATTAAAAATGGACAGTATCTAAGAAAATTATTTGTGAAGTTATTTTAATAATTTTTTAATTGATAACACTTGCAAACCACTGCTTAAGCAACATATTATCGGCAGTTTTAATAAATGCCCGCATGCCGGTAACACACTGTATATACAGTGTGTAAATGGTATACGGGTGTTTATTAAAACTGGACATAGATTAAGACTCTACTAATCATTAACAGAAATAATTATTTTGATTACGCTAACGTATACACCGTTATTAATTTTTGAACATACTATCGACCCGCAATGTACATCGAAGTCCATCTGTCAGGTAAGTACGTAATGTTTAATTAATTGCATTTTTCGTTATACATTGCGTGTTAAATTATTTTGTATAGTTTTTTTTTTTAATTTAATTTTAACAAAAGCTGCCTAAATGTGCTCAGTAGGGGTTATACTAACCACAGTTAAAAGGAACGCCCGTATACCATTTACACACTGTAGATGTTTAGGTACTAATATATCTTGTAGCTTTCAGTCGTTTAACTGTTAAGACATTGACTGCGCAGGAGCAAGGTTATTCCTTATCCTCATTAGTTTGTCAATGTCCTCATTTGGTTTTTATAGAATAAAAGATTGTGCCAATATCAGAAAGAGTGCAATAGTTTTATATTGTTCACTTGCCAAACAGAACTGTATGGAGTGTTGGTGAACAAAAAAAATGGAAATCGAAGCAAATACCAATTTAAGTATCTCTAATGAAACTATGATAACAATTATATTATTAACGAACACCAAGTTGGATAATATCAACTTAACGGAGCGTGTTATTTAATACTTTGGTAATATCAGTAAAACATACCATTTCTGGAGAAGCAGTCTTCAAATCATACGCCAGACCGATTTCTTCCAAAAACTTGATGATCTTCGCAGACTGGTTAAACCTCGTTGATAGCTCAGCTGCTTTATAGTCCCAGGGGAAGGTGTGATGGTAGTTGTGCCAGCCTTCTCCCAAGCTGATGAAGGAGACAAACCACGACTCAACAGGCTGCAAGTTCCTGAAAGGTATAGGTAGCTGGAGTTACTCTGACCAGATTAAATTGCAAATAGTGGTGGTGGTTGATAGCTAACTATTAGGCCTAGTCAAGATCCAATTGCTGCTAATGTTTCTATTTTCTATTGACTCGAAATGTATGGTTGACATAAGCGGTCGACGCGATCTGCCATCTGCTTACGTCAATCCCAAAGTATAGTCCGTCAATGATCCTATACAATTGGTCGATTTTCGAAAATCCTTGAGTGATATTCGTCGTTCCCCCCAGATAGAGTTATAAAAAATCTTGCGTAGTCTTTGTATGGGAATGAAGTGGTTTAGTACCTACTTAATGTGTGCGTATATTTGGTGCCCATGTTCATTATAAGCATCAATCCATGCTTATAACGCATCGGTCGTGTAATGTATTAAATTAACATACCAGTTTAAAGTCACCATGTAAAGTAGGTAAGTTATATAACTATAGGGCACTCAGTGAAGTTAAGGAGGTTCTAGTCCTTCGTTGAAATGTAGAAGAAGATGTTGCTCAGAACCAAACTTTTTTTATTGTCTTTGAACCTTCGAAGCCTTTGATGAGACATACTCGTACCAGGCTTTTGTAAGTTGTTTTGTTGTTGTTTTTTTTATGGCATAGAGAAGGCAAACGAGCACACAGGCCACCTGATGGTAAGTGGAAACTGTGACCCATAGACATTCCCATTCACAAGATTGCATTGCAATCCTAAGACTGCAAATGCGTTGCCAACCCTGAGGACTAAGATGGAATGCCTCTATGCTAGTCATTTCACCGGCTGTCTTATCCCCAAACCGGACAAAACAATGTGAACACTGCTGTTTGGCGGTAGGTTATTGGATAAGATAAGATGGTGGTAGCGATCCGGACGGACCCTGCACAAGGTCCTACCACCCGCAACAACGATGTAATACTTACTGGTCATAAGGTCTTGTGCCATAAAGATGAGCAGCACTATTCACAAGCCACGTTCCATTCAGCTGAATCAGGTAGCGAGCGAAATAGCACACCATAAGGGAATTGAACCATGATTCTCCATAGAAGTGAACCGGGACCCACACGGGTAGAAGGATGGCCAGGAGAATGTAAAGTGGATAGTAGTATCTGAAACATAAACAATGTAATGATAGACTCAAAGCTAGTTAAAACCTATTATAATAATACGTTTAACATGGTACGTAGGAAAGGGTCTCTGCCCAACTAAACTTATTTTTTTAAACTTACTTCTTCTGGAACATAACCATCCAATCCGCTTCTAGATCGCTCATGTCGATTTTCTTGCCCAGCTCGATGACGTAGGGATGTTTCTTGTGCATGAGCCAACCTATGTGGCTGAAGAAGAACCCTCTCTTGGCGTTGTGAGGGTCACCATCGGTGTCCGAGTAGCGGTGGTGGAGGCGGTGGTCCCGCGACCAGATGAACATTGAATTCTGTAATAATATACGTGTAAATGTATGGAAGACTATCGCCGACGCTTTGTGTTTGTTCATCTCTTTACAAGTACTCAAAGGAAGAAATTATTACCGTCTCCTAAAGGTGTCTAGTCACATACCTGCCCCGAAGTAGTTTGCATTAGAATAAGTATGGCTCTCAGTAAGGGTGTGGCTTTAAAAGTCTTGTGAGCGTAGAGCCTGTGGGCGCCAATAGTTACTCCTTCGGTGCTGACGAACGCGTAGAACACAGCTGCAAAATTTCACAGCCTAATTAGGACTATAAGGACGACGATTTATTCTACGGTTAATTTATTTATTTTTGTGCAGATAATACCGACAGTGCTAAGAATTCTAGATAGTGTCAGTATTATATGGAAATTAGTAAGTTAGTTTTGTATCTGATTATGTTAGTCTAGTACGGATGATTCAAATCTCGGATTATCATTTCCACTCTTCGCAGATGCGCAAAGTTGTCTCTAGACAAGATGCATTTAGCGTTCTTTATTTTTATCGAAAATATACAGGGTGTTTGGCAGTCGGGTGTAGGGGTTTTAAGGGATGATAGTTAGGGTCAATCTGAACATTTTTGACCACATTTACTATTATGCTAAGTTTCACGGTTTCCGAGATATTGATCATTTTAATCGGATTTTTTGTCATTTTTCCTTATGTCCGTGATACGAAAAACCCCTTAAAACAAGTATTAATTTTAAAAAAAAGCAGTGTTTTCTTGCATGATTTGAATCACTATGAAATAAAGAAGGTTTAAAGCTACTGGTTTTTTTTTTTTTTCTTACAACTTTTTGAGTAAGCGCACAAAGTTTGTTTTTCCATACTTGGTGAAAAACGAACGCGGGGTTCTCTTAGTATGGAGGAAGTAACTCTGCGCGTTTACTCAAAAAGTTGTTATGAAAAAAATACTGGCATGTAGCGTTAAAAACTTCCTGATTTAATATTGATTCTAATCATGCAAGAAACCACTGAATTTTTATTTAATTAATGCATGAATTTAGGTGATTTTCGTATCTCGGACATAAGGAAAAATTACAAAAAATCCTATTAAAATGATCAATATCTCGGAAACCGTGAAACTTAGCATAATAGTAAATGTGGTCAAAAATGTTCAGAATGACCCTATCATTCCTTAAAACCCCTACACCCGACTGCCAAACACCCTGTATAGTCGCGTCAAGTGCTTATGTCAATTCTACACGTTTTAACAGTTTTCGAAATCGTTTGCCTACGTTAGCGTTAAATATTTATCTGGTGGGCTAGTATGACATAATACTTACATGACAACTGAAAGACATCGTAGCTTACAATGTAAGTATTATACGAAATCGTTAGTTTAGTTGTCGTTATCACCATCTTATCCTTTAACCTACCACTGGGCAGCAGTGATCGCATTGTTGTGATCCGGTGCGGGGAAGACAATCTTTGCAATTAATATTAGCGTAGAGGCATTCCATTTCTGGACTAGGATGGCAGTCTTAAGATTGTAGTCTTAAGAATGCTAATGTCTATAGGTCACAGATCCTACTTTTATTGGCCTCGAAAACGTACGTACGTACTTGTACTCGTTTGCCTTTTCCATACTAGGTACTTAAAAAAACTTGCCAAAAGTGACCAAATTATGGTTACAATATAGGCCCAACATTATTAAAATATCGTTCCTTACCCCACAAAGCTGTTTTGAGAGAAACCCCTCCGGTCACCAATATGCCAGTCCCCCACAGGGCAAATATATGTAGTACCAAAAATCCAATCGCATTTTTCCATACAATCTCATGTTTATATGAGTAGTCAGTTCCAATGACCTTCGTTAGTTGAGCTGGGTTTGTTTTTTCCTGTGGTTCCTCTGTTTTTCTATCCATAGACTCCATTACTCTACAAACTGTGTCAGCACAGCTCTCGGTGGTCAGGAGGTCTGCTGCAGTCATATTGTATCAAAGACTGTCGCGGTCTCTCCTGTTTGCAACTGATGTTGTTGATGGTATGACTCTGTTGGATCTACGGTCGACTTTAAATGCATCTAATTGAGCAACAAAAACTTGACCTTTGTTAACTTCATATGTCACAAAAGACAATTGTTTTCTTGAATTTGGGCATCTAATTTATGCGAACGAAGTACACGCACAATAAATTAATCTACGCCCTATTTATTGTACGTGTCGTTGCTTAAATACTAAAGGGCCACAAATCAAAATGTGTTTGTGTTGCATTTAAATTCGGATTTAAAGTTTTAAGTCAAACTATATCTGTTTTGTTTAGTGCCGCTTTTGTATTTAAGCAGCGATGTATTAAACAGCGATGTATTAAAACATTTAAAACAACTTATCAATTATTAAAATTTAAATATTTTTATCAAGCTACAAAATGTAAATTTAAATTATACATGGTTTTTAAATTATAAAGTGTTTTCGGGAACGGTCCTGTCGCCTGCAACAAGATACGATAAAGAACGTTAAATTGTGAATATTCTCAAATAATTAACAACTCATTTTATTTTTTTCCACAAAATGTAAGTAATTGTAATTATCTAAGTATATGTACGTCACAATTTTTTCAGATATTTTGATTAATAATCTTCGGAGAACGGGGGGAACGGTATTTTTTTTGGTACATTTTTGGCTATAAATCAAAAAGTACATCAGAGAAAATATTATAGTTTTGAAATCCAAATATTAAGCCCTTTCATATGACACCCCATTTGCCATAATCAAACCACTTTCATTTTTCAACCCCCCCTTCTGGATTCCGGTAATTTTTTTTATAAAATAAATTTCATGTTTTTTTCTCAAAACTGATGCGGCCCCATACGTTTTTTCCCTGGATTCATTGGATTTTCAGCTATTTCACCTGTTTTACCTGACCTGGTTTTCTAATTATAATTTTTCTTGATACTTATACAATTTTTTTACTTACATGGGGTGTATTCGTACGGTATAAAATTGCATACATTTTGACTGTACGAAGGTACCTACCCCAAACAAAATGATCAGAAAAATAATCGAAATAGAAAATAACCGTTAAAGTAATCCCAAAACCATTGTTTACATATTAATCTCAAGCATCTAATTACCAATTGTATAAAAATATTTTTTCTAATTCAAGTAAAACTTATTAGAGACTTATTGAAAGGAGAACCAAAAATTACTTTCAAGTCGCGGAAACACATATTAATTGTTTCTGGCGAAATCTGCTGCTGCACTGCCATCACTTTTTGAGGGTAGCCTATGCATATGAGTCAGTCACGCATATAAATATGAACGCTTTAGCATGATGGATAGTCGAGATATAATCAATGTACGAAGGCTCCCTTTGTACGAAGCCATCCCATCTTGCCCTACAACAAAAAAAACGTGACTTCAGCAGAGTAGACTAAGACTAGGTTTGACTTGACTAGACTAGGTAGTCTACTCCGCTGGAGTCAAGCCCACAGGGCAGCCGCGTCATTATAGGTAGCCGCTTTATAACCGACTGCGTCAGAAAGAGGATTATGTTTTTCGAGTGTTTCTGTGTAACTATTTATGACTCTTTTACGCTCTGCAGCCTAAAAAACTTGACCTGTTTTCGAACTTTGAATGCTAACCAGCTACATGATAAAAGGGAATAAAAAGTATTTTCATAAAGTAATGCAAAGGGAATGGGAAGGGAATTGGAGGGGATATTTAGATGATTAACGGTTATTTTAACGGTTAACTATGATTTCTGAATGTTTAAAATGAAAACTAAGATAAGAGTACCAGCGCTTCCCAGTGAAGGACATTAAACAACGAATATGCTAATGGCGGTTTTATTTGTAACGATATCAATTGATTTCGTTGACCTCTGTTTAAATTTAGTCGCATGTAATCACAATGGCAGCCAGGTCTAGGTTAAATTTTCTTTCATTCATTCTTCAATTTCCCTGCATTTTTGTGAAACAAATGAAACTGTAATCAGGCGCAAAAAAACAACTCTGATCAACGTCGTGAGATTTTTAATTAAAATTTTGCATGTATTCGATTTATTGCTATAGAAATGTTTGCAGCGATGCCGATCTCGGCTGAGCTCCTCCCGATCATAAACGCAGAGTTATGTTTACCCATAAAATGAAGCACATTTTGTTTATTCTTTACTTCTCTATTGAGTTGGTGAGTTTGAATACTGGAAATATTTTGCTGGATCGTTTTAAAAATCATTTTTAAATTAAATTTAAATCATAAATGTATAATTTTCTTAACATTGACCATTCTTCTAGGTATATGGACAGAGAGTCAATTCATCATGTGGTAAGATACCAACCTGTACCTGTTTTAAAAACTGACGTAACCATCACTAGTCAATGAAGTTAACTAAAATAGTTAAGGGTTTGCGTTTGAACTTAGTCTCAGCTGACGTTTAGCGTCTCTATGTTTTAATAATAGACTCTGCAGCCCTCGAGTTGCTTATAATGCAAGTGATTATAAAAATGTAGATAGAAATCAAGAAACATTAAAATAACTTCATTTTATTTAATTTGTTGATGAGTTTATTTGTCTAACATTTGGCACAAACATTTCAGACAATTTTTGACCTAATATACATTTAACTAAGTTCGTCAAAATGATTGTTAGTAATGAACAATAACGTGCACAAGTTCTTATGTCTGACATTATTGAAAAACTAAATCTTACGACTTCTGGTACTGAAACTAAAGAATAACCCGCTGGTTTGGGTTTTTTTGTCAAGCCAATTATCAAACAATCCGGGAACACGATAACTCAGATGATTTCTTTATTTACAATGCGGACGTACGAGCAAGCTGTACCCTTGCCATGAGTTACAATTACCGTACACGCTAGCGAGTCAAATGCTCTGTCCCTCGCACTCTATAAGGATACTGCGAGGTCTGCGAGGGACAGAGCTTCGACTCGCTAGCGAGTACGTTAATTGTAACTCATGTTACGGTAAAGCACACGATGGTAATCGATTATCGCTGGCTGCTCATAAACATAACCTCAACTTTCTTTCGACTTACTGCTTAGTTTTCGGCGCTTGTTCTTATCATAGAATCACTTTTTCCGTAATATTTTTTCCGATTAGGTTTACGTGGCAAACCTGAAGGCTTATTGTCTAACGCACTCACAATAGCAATCGACTTCAAGCGGAACAATTGTTTTCATTTTGTATGCAGACAAGACCACTCTCACTGAAAACCAGCGTGTGTAAAGAAAAAAATGTATTTAGGTTAAAACTTTTTTTATGATTGTAAACGGTTTTTTTATGTGCCAAATATATTTTTTATTTTTTTCAATAGCCCTCTTGTCCATATTTTAAGCATTTAGCGTTTCGGTTCGGTATAACTTGACGTTTCCTCTCCGTATCTCACTAGGGGGCTGAATATGGCATTTCCATCCCTACGGTGAAAAGTGATTGAATCCCGTTAAGATATCTTCATTCCCGATTTGGGCAGTGCAACCCGCCTGGTCACGAGATCTATCTTTCTGGCGATTCTGGATCAAACCCAGGTAGTGATGATGATGACTCTCGTGTTGCGCAGAATGTGGTGTCGCTGGCAAGAGCCGGCGCATCGTAGGAGGGACGACGGTGCACCCTCACCAGTACCCATGGCTGGTTTCCCTGATGCTGGGCCCCAAGCTTCACTGTGGAGGCGCCATCATCAGCGACCTGCACATACTGACCGCCGGCCATTGCATCACGTTTGGGTAACAGATCTATGATAAGTCTCTTTGGGGTTTAAAGTTGCCCCAATAAAAGATGATTCCTAGGTGACTACCAGCGCTGATTTAAAACTATTTTATCTTATACGAATCAGATGCGACGAGTGCTTATTATTAAAAATGCAGGAGTTTATTTTATATCCATTTTTTACATCATTCATACAACATCCGCTGTGTTATAGCGCACGGAGATTTCACACTCGGAAAATCATGAAATGCCGTAAAAAAAAACTGCATGAAGTCTCATCAACAGGTTAACTTGAACGCTGGACTTTTTCTAATGACTCCATCACGATTTTGAAATGAGTATATTTTTTTGGAAAAACAATATTTAAAAAAAAAAATTTTTTTTTATCCTTTTCTAAATCTACGTATTAGAAAGAGTCTTCTGTTTCATTGCATTAAACACCTCATTGCAATAACCATTTGCAAAGCGCTGCATTAATACTGTAACGTCTCTATAAGTTGAAACTTTAACCCTAACTTTATTTTTTAGGGTGCACTTTAAAGATCTGACAGTGTATGTGGGTATGCACGACAGATTGGACAATTCATACCAAAAGCTAAACGTTGTAGAGGGGGTCAAACATCCAGGCTTCACTTCCAATGCCGTACGAGATATCAACGATATAGCTGTCTTGACGTTAAACAGAAGACTAATATTTTCCGATAAAGTTCAACCTATTTGCTTGCCCGATGAAGGTATGAATGCCATAGCTAAATTAATAATACAAAAGTCAAACTAATACACTGGTATGATACCACCTTTTTATAGTCTACACTTACAAACACGTGTACACTCGACGACGAATCACTTTACAACACATCTATTAAAATCTGTTTGATAGTTCAAGAACTAGAATGGAACAACCGATTGTCAGTCAGCAGGTAGTTTCGCTTTTTTGTAGATATGGAGTTTAGCAAAGTAGCGCTAACTGTTGCTGGGTGGGGAAAAACGAGACAAGGTGCTTTGACATCGTCGCGACATCTATTGGAAACTAAAGTGAAACAGGTGTCGGGCGAAAAATGTAAGAAGAGCGCCATCTATCGGGACAACCTGGTCAGCGATACTATGATGTGCGCGTACAGTTTTGGAAAAGACGCTTGTCAGGTATGAGTATGAATAGTGTGGCAAAGTGGATATCTGGTGGTTCGATAAAACACATTTGACTATACTTTTTATAGGATTTTATTTTATTTTATTCTCCATTATATAGTTGGTCTTGCGCCACCTGCCTCCATGGTAAAGGCTTATGCCGAAGCTGACGGGGCTAAGAGTTTCTTCGTAGGCCAAATGTAAACCAGTATGACGTGTCACTTCGGTAGCAAAAGTACCTAGGTATATTTTAGTCTTGCGCAGTGTCGCTTCAATCCCACGCTGCGCTCCGAATTCTACTTTAGAAATACTTGGAAAATACTTGAGAAATACGAGTAGTATTGTTCTACCGTGGCATGATCTACTAACTCACGTGACGGACTGTTGTGATAAGTTGATAAAAAAGTTTTTAATGCGGTTGCATTTTCTTTTCTTTTAATGCCATGGTGAAGGTAAACGAACTCACGGGGAGCCCCATGATGGTTCGTGACTCATTAACATTTGCAACGTGAAGGCAGCAAATCTAAGACAGTTCCTAAATGCGTTGCCAAGACTGAGGACTAACATGGCATGGAAACCCTCTATATGCTGCATTTTACCGGTTTCTGATAGATACAATTTAAATTAATCTCCTTTCATTCTTTAGAAAGAAATGGGATTTACCGCCACACCCAGAGACGTCAATTAAATGTAATGCTTATTTTGGGACGTGTTGTCTTAATCTATTTCTATATCAAATAAAGTAACAGCAGCAACTTTAATCAGGCATTAAATTTAATTGACCTCTCTGAATAATATTTGAGACATTATCCTAAGTTATTTTTGAAACGTACACAATTTATCTTTCTTAATCGTCAAGATCAAGGGCATTTTTATAGCACAGGTTAAATTTGTTTTAACTGAAAGTATACCTACCTAAAAGCATAATCACAAATATATATAAATGAGATTAACCCGAATCTAATTTCGCAGGGTGACAGCGGCGGACCTCTTTTTTCTACGCATCCAAGCACTAAAAACATGAGGTGGTATCAAGTCGGTAAGCTTTCAACATTAGAATTCTTACTAATCTACTAGAATTCTTGCTGGACGGTTGATGAACTAACTCAATACTGATTTTCTCTTTCAGGAGTCGTGTCATGGGGAATAGACTGCGCTAAGCCTGATTACCCAGGTTAAACTAAAAAAAAAGCTTTCAAAATATACTTTTCGCTTTAAAATTGCGTTTATAACATTTAATGTCTTACAGGGGTCTACACCATCGTGACGAAGTACTTGGACTGGATCAAAGAACAGAGCAGCGATGGAATGTATTGTGCTTAGTTTTATATAATTAACAGCCATTTTACAATTAACAATAGTACATTTATGTGATTAAACTTTACCACACACCCGGTTACTTTATTCATGCCCGACCGACCACAGAATTTTAATTTACTCGGATGCGAGAAAACCTAACAAACAACAAAAGGCAATGAAAAATTTATTTGCAATGTTACGATTGGTAATAACGTGAAATAAGGCGATAAGAAATATAATTTCATTCGTGTACGATTTTGTTACCGTGATAAAATTCCAAATTTTCGTTATCATTCGATATTATTACAACTATTTTGTGAAGGGAAATATTTCGGGGATGACGCGTCACCATGAGTACTTTGGGGGTTTATAGTTACATACTTGGTTGTTGTTTATAGAGCGAATCAAAAGGGAGCGAAGTCGTCGAGTTAGTGGCTTGTAGCAGCTGGTATGCTGAGTTTACAAGGAAATTATCGCGTGCCTAATTCCCGCGTGTTAAATCTGTGTGGAGCGTAAATAAGTATCCAAGATCGGACCAAGTACCAGTGCAGTGTATGTGGTTCATAGTGACTGTTGTAAGGGACATATATGATGTATTTATTCACTTGTATCCTGCTTGGAATAATCAAGGTGGGTACAACAGTTATTGTCTTCAGTTACTCTTTCAATGCAATTTCATAGAGATTCTTATTGCATTTTAGATGGTGCCGATATACGGACAAGACTGCTGTGAGTTGTCCTTTATGTTTGTTTTTCACCACTTAAGTAATCATCTAGCAATTTAACACGCTGTCAAATTAATCAAATCTTTATCAACTGCTAGCTGATTCATTTTCATTTGACAGCTGTAAAACCTTTGATCGGCCGAATTCGTTGGTGAAATTTGTTATTAATATGCTAAAAGTGACGCCCAGGCCTCATCATCATGAACGGGTTTGTGTTACATCAGTGGTTTTCGGTGGAGAACCTCATTCAGGTGTGCATTTGATTTTTTTATGACATTTGTTAGGAGAACGATAAGGGAAGGCAGTGTTATGCAGTTTTGCTAGGAAAAACACGGGCGAACTGAGCGAATGAAGCTGCAGGTTCGATTACGGTTATGTGGTTTTTAAGAAAAGTTTTGTTCAAAATCTATTTAAAAAAACCCTTTACTATCTTTACTGTTTTGCGTTATTTTGTCTGTTTTGTGTAAATAACATACTGCTTTTTTTTGTGAATGTCACTTTTCGTATGTCATCGAACTGTTCTAATAGAGGAACAGCTTTAGTTTCATTAATAAATAAAAAAAAATAATTGAATAAATAAATAGCAAGGGCAAAGTCACATCAATAAATTGACATAGTCCCAAACTATAAGCTTTAGGCTTGTACTAAACAACGATATAAATACCTACAAAAAACATCCATGACAGAAACAAATATTCACGCTCATCACACAAAGATCTGCCCTTACCGGGATTTGAACCTAGAGGCCCTTGACAAGATGCACAAAGCTACTCGTAACTAGCGTTTCTCTTCGTTTAGTTTTTAAACCAATCGCGTCACTGGTAGATGACGTGATACGAAAAGTCGAGTGATGTGCCAGTGACGGGATTGATTGGTTTAAAAACGAAACGAATAGAAACTATATTTAGCGTAGTGCATCATGGTAGGGCCTCAGGACCGCTTCGTAGGTAAGTTCTTACTATTACGCTACTACGCTAGAATATTTTACCCGTCTGTGACTTTTAATTTATGTGTTCTACTATTTTCGTTTAGCGTGTTGCCGCAAATAAACATTTTCTCTCTTTTTATTAAGGTCAGGTGGGGTAAGGGGAACTACTGGGAAAGGGAAACACTAGTTGATATATCAATAACTGTACACCGCAGCGTTGTGATTACTCGATCGATAAAGCAGTAACTGAGAATTAGTTCCAAAAAAAAAAACACAGATTGAGTTATGATGATTGAACGTGTGAGTGTGACAAAAACAATACTTTAGTTGGCAAACAACGAAACCACGAGTTCGACGTGTTCGATTTGGATACCGATTTATGTGTTAAAAAGTCTGGTAACAAGTCTGCAAATGTCAGTAAGTATTGTTTTATAGATATATTTTGTTTGTATGCATATAAATTTTTGCTGAATAGGCTGTAAATGTTAAATTTTGATGTGATTTGTAACATAACCTACAAATGCATAAGTGGGGTAAGGGAAACTATCATGGCCGGGTTAAGGGGGACATATGTTTCTCTTTCCCGATGTCAGAAGTAACAAACATTTTGAAGGCAAGGCAAATTTTATAAAAAGTAGAAATACAGTGCTACAGTCTCTTGAATCGGTAACTAACCATAAATGTTATGATATTTTACACATTGCTTGGGCACCGTAACAGCTGTCCTCTCCATACAAATTATACCCTAACCTAAATGGCAAAATAGGTTATTAATTCGGTAAGGTACCTACCAAGTTATGGGAAAAAAATTGTTAGGTATTGAACTATTCTATTATAATGATTGGTTATCTATTGACTATTATTATATGTTATTACATACTTTTATTATGTTATTTTGTATGATGTCAAATGACGGTTGGCGATATGAACATCTTGTTTTTATCCATTTAGAAAAAAATATTTACAGACTACAATATTTTTTACAGAAAAATGCCGAGAAACTATGTGAGAACAACCAATAATGCGTCATACCAAAAGGAGGAGGTTTCTTAATTCGACAGTATATTTTTTTTTGTTTATTTTAAGTCTAAGTTGTCTTAATTGAGTATGTAAAACTTTGTAATGCCAAATAAAAGTAATTCCTATTAATATTATTCTTAGTAATTATTGATAAGCGTGAGGCTACTTTATTTTAACGATTAATAAACATTACAATAAAAACATTGCACTTCCTTTTTACTTCCTTTGTTTTTAGTTGACTACCTCTGTTCGAAACTCGCATGTTTCCCTTACCCCAAATACCGATTGTGATAAATATCTTCTATTTGCAACAGTATTTCGTTACGCATCAAGTACGCATTTCAATAAAGGTGTTTTTAAAATGTTTTGCGTAGTTATAATCCAAACTAGTATTATTACTTTTAGATTTATTGAGACTGTTTCCCTTACCCCAGAAATAGGGAAAGGGAAACGATAGAACTAGTCTAACGAATAATCATTTTCTGGCGATATGCATTAGAACTAGCATAAAAAGTATTTTGTCCTGGATAGCTAACGAAAATAAGTATGTTTTGTCTTAAGCGAAACAATTAAGAACCTTATACTTTGTAGTATAGAACTCAAAATAAGATAAGATGAATAAAGTATGTTCCCCTTACCCCACCTGACCTTATAGTATTATCAAAAAAGTTTGTAAATAATTTGGTTGTTTTGAAACACAATGAGCATTGGAAGAGCTTTAAATATGATGGCCTTTTAATAAGTTATGTCAATGTTTCCATTGGCCAATCGCGTAATGACGTAATGCTTTTCATCGTAATGTTTTATTTTTTAAATAACCTAACTGCATTAAGTAAAAATATCCTTATGCCAGTTGATTGAGTCACCCAAATTGCAAGGACAGTATTAAATAAAGAGTTTTCCCATTGATTCGTTTTTCGAATATTTTTTTGCGCTTGCGTTTAGGGTTTTACTACAACAACTTCCTTCTAAAATAAACTTAAAAAGCATCATTAAGTTTCGGTGGTTAGCCATAGCATTCATCACCATGACTCCAGCAAAGTTTTCTTTTACTGTGTTGGTACGAAAATTATCCTAGAAAGAAGCCATGTAACTAAAACATATTTACAGCCCATAATTTAAACCATCGAAGCAAGGTGCAATTTCAAGAATTCTCTACTCGTATTAGTCACGGCTTGAGACTGGTTGACGAAACTTGTCATGTGACCATGTTTAGGTGAAATAGTTTAGCAAGGCAGTGAAACAGGTTTAGAAAAAAAAACAAAAGTTTCGTACAATGTAATTAACACATTGGCAAGCCATCACTATTATCCATCTCGTTATATTTGTTCACATGCGTAACTATTAATAAAACTGTTGATTCGTTACAATAATGTTAACGCAACAATGACGCAGCGCAGCAGCAACAATGATGTTGAAAAAGTGTTCTTTATAATGGTCATAGTTACCAAGGAATAGGTTTATAAATTAAGCTTCTTTATTTATCTATAATCAAGGTACGATATAAGGCGCCTTTAAGTCCTCAAAAACTACATAAAGCATGTATCGTTAGGCCCAAACACTAATATATTTATCCTTTAAGCATGCGGAGTACCCTCGGACACCATAGTATCCATGCGCATAGTAGGAGGGAGAAGAGCGGAACCTAACTCCTTCCCCTGGGCAGTAGCCATCATGAAGAATGAGCACATGCACTGTGGCGGAGCCATCATCTCGAACCAGCATGTGCTGAGCGCCGGGCACTGCTTCAAGTGGTAAGAGAGACTAATAACCGCCGGTTTGTATGTTACCATCATCTTCATCATCATCATCTGATAGACGTTACTGCTGGACTTAATCGTAGGCGTCGGATGTAGGATCGGTTCCGCACTGAGCCTCTAGTGTATTTTTTACAAACACAAAAAGGTCCACAACCAATTTCCACGACTTTTACTAAATTATTGTACTTGAATAGTTTTTGTTTTTGATTGGTCTCTTGACTAGGCTTGTGAATAGGGCTTGCAAATATTCGATAGATTCAGATATTCGAATATTCGACTTTTAATTTGGACATATTCGAATAATTCGAATACTATTCGAATAATCCTAAAAATTAAAGAAAAAACGGGCTTAAATGCTTATTTTCATTTATTATCATTCTGAAAGTTTAAAAAATCAACATAAACATCTTAAATAAATAATACGTCCTTGGCTTTATAGAATGAATAAAAAACTTTAATTTAAATATTATTGTGTTAAAAACAACTGAATGTACGAAAAGCAACGATTTAGTATCAATTGCACAAAGATTATGTACTTCAATTAAAAAAGACAGAATCAACAACAAAATTAAAAGAAAATAATTACCAACGCGTAATATAATTATGTATGTGTTAAATTATTAATGTAATCAACACGAAACAATAATGATATTTGTGAATTCTCTCTGCTACCTTACATTCAAACTAGACTACACTATTACAATACAATTTTACAAAGAAACAAAAGTAATCAACGAAGTGATTAAAATAAGTAAAAAAATCGTGAATCATAAATCATCAAAACAAAATAACTTGAATTTAGATAATTCTTCAGAAAATATACTAAAGTTACAAATAGCAACGATTTAGAATAATTAAATAAAAAAGACAGAATCAACAACAAAAAAGTAATTAAAATGGTAATCTAATCAAATAAACAAAAATAATCATGAGATCATAAATCAAATCACATAATAATATCACATACTAAATATTGCTACAATAAAAATAAACACAATGTAATTAAAATAAACAAATTGAACTAAATGATTTCAATGACGATTTCCTTGATAGTACGACCTAAGGAAGCTAAGAGCATCGATAGAATCATCTTTTAATGCACTTATTAGATGATTACTTATGTATTTCGTTGAGGAAAATACTCTCTCGCATTCTACGCTGGTTGGTGGAATACACAGCAAAAAGTCATATGCCTGACTCAAATGTAATTGTCTTGGGCCACCCCTATCAAATAATGCCATTTCCATTCGGATTGATGTCTCGAACTCATCATCATTCGTTAATAAAACACAATTCACACATGAGTAAGTTAGCATATTTGAATTTTTTGCACATAGAAATTCAGTGTATGCAAATGCAACGTGACGACGTGATGAATACGATACGAGTACGAGCAAGCGACTGACTGCAACATTTGCAACTGACTCTTCGCACGACGCGGTCAGGGTAGGTGGGAGGGAGGTGGGTGAATCAGATGGGGGAGTGAGACAGAGACAGCCGACCATCCCCGGGCGATTTTACATCTTACATCCGCCTGTCCAAATAACCATAAATATTCGAATATTCGAATACTATTCACCGCATTATTCGAATATCAGATAGAACCGAATATTCGAATTATTCGAATATTCGAATATTCGAATTGCAAGCCCTACTTGTGAATCATATAACGGGTAACTTACTGTTGGTAGAGGTATATTTGACGCAATGTTTTCATCGCAACAAAACTTAAGAAACAAACTGAGTGCTCCTCCAGAAAGTACCAACTATGCGTGCTTTTGACTGTAAGCTCTTGTATATACCTATATATTTAATTAATAATAATGTTATAACTTATTTTAGGGACAGTATAGCGCAAATGCAAGTGTTAATAGGCTTAGACAATATGGACGATTTAAGACATGTGGAAAAAAGAAATATATCAAAAGTATCCATACACGAACAATTCACGTCGACCCCGGTTCGTGACGAGAACGACATAGCCGTCGCCACTTTGAATTATCCTGTGGATTTCAGTCAGACAATAATACCAATATGTTTGCCGGCACCAGGTAAGTTAACCTTTTTTTTAAACGGGGGAGTAGGGATTAAGGGGTAGGTTGGTACATAACCTAAAATAAGTCGTAACTTGTTATAAATAAGAACAAGTATTAAATGAACAATAACGTTACGCCTATTGGAAATAATTTCATTCTTAAAATAAGTTACACATTTGCTTCATTTTAGGTTATGTCCCTAATTTTAAATCTCTACTCACCCCGTTTTACGGTACTCTAGATTTATAATAGTAGTTAATAAATTTAATGATAAATCATTAGATTCGATTGAAGGCGTGAGTTTCATTGGGTACCTAAATAAATTCTTAAAAAACAAAATGGCAGATTATATGCACATAAATATAAAAAATGCAGCCGGGTTTTTGAAGCTTGCTTTATTTTATCTGTTTTACTTTGTTTTTAGCTCTGTTTATTTAAAGCCGGGCTTCATAGTCCACCAAATCATCGTCCTCCAAGGGCAAGAGTTAGGTAGTCAAAAGCAAACCCATAATATAAAACTAAAAAAAAAGTTACCTAATAAGAACTATCATAATGTTAAAAATACTATAACAGTAGGGTAAAAGACAGCGTCGAACAATGACCAAGTATGCAGTATTTTTTTTATAATACCCAGTAATATTAACGTTTCGTTGCCTACTTGTGGTCATGTTTTATTACATAAATATAAACTCACGCCTTCGTTCTTCATTCCCAGAGTGCGGTAGGCTACAGAATTAGGTACCAACACCAACAACTCCAAAAACTGGTTGATAATACTGTAACCACATTTTACATAATCAGGCTGAGGATGTTTACCAGTATATAATTATAGTGACAGGTTGCAAGCCCATCGCCTAACAGTACTACAAGGCTTTATATTTACTTATTACTACGTGTATTTTCAAGGCCAGGATTTCAGCAGTATGACGGGTACAATAGTCGGATGGGGGCGCGTTGGCGTGGAGCAGTCTTCCTCCAACGTCTTGCTGAAGGCTTCTCTGAAGATCCTCACAGACGAAGACTGCCAGAAGTCCAAGTTGGCTAAACATCTTAAGCCTACCATGATGTGTGCTTTCTCTAAGGGAAAGGATGGTTGTCAGGTATTGGCAGAGTGCAAAGCGGGTGGAGGGGGTAGCCTAAACGATCACAGCGCTCGCTACGGCTAAAATTGTAATTTTTGTCGCTGACTTGAGCTGTCAAATCCATATTGGAGTAAACATTTTCTAATCGTTTTTGAGATAAAAATATGGTCCTGGTAAGTTGTGTTGTTGTGAATTGTAATAACACCGAGAAGAATAAGCGACTGTAAATTTTACCAATATCCAAGACCACGGTGGAAACGAGACCAAAGAAATAAGTGGATATTTGCCGTAAACGAAACCCCGTTTTAGTCACGAGTAGGCTCATTTCTCACTGAAAACAACAATTTTAATATTATTGGCAATAATGTTACTGACTACCACTGTCCAAAATTGTGTAATACCTATAGTAAAATAACACAAGATTTCATTAATATTTTTCACAATATTTACTTACTTCTTGTTTGACAGCGGTGACAATATTGTCCATAATGGCCGCCTGTCACGTGGCGCTGTCGTCGCGCTCGATCCCAACGGTCGGCCAAGTAGTCTACCAGTTTTGACAAAAGTTTCTGTGAGATCTTATTATCGCTAAGGTTGACACTTGTCACTGTCATAATATTATTGCAAGGGAAAATCGAACTTGTATTATGACGTAATCATCATAATCTTCAACCGTAAGGTGGTCGACAAGATTTTTAGCCGACTGTACATGATCATCCATTAAGCAGGGAGCCAGCGTCCAAATCGCAAAACGTATCATGGTGTTCTGTTGGACGTGCTTAAAAGCGGTAAAAAACCGGTCAAGTGCGAGCTAGACTCGCGCACCGAGGGTACCGTACCGCCGCATAGTAGGTAGGTATTATAATCCGATTGAATTCGATTTCGAATCGAAGCAGCGCGAGCTCAACATACACTTGACCATTTTTTAGTGTTTGTTGATTTTCTTCAGGTTGATTACTTCCTTTACGATACAACAAAAATAAAAATACATATTTCACTTTTTTTATTACATTTTTAACACATACTCAGAAAAAAACCCCGCTTTATTACGGTTCAAAAGATAGAGCTCTTTAAAGTTAAGACGTATGGACACGTCCATACGGTTACGGAACCCTAAAACTGAGACGCAGTAGTCGCGTTGCTTCAGCGTATTTTAAGCTAAGTACATTAATTGACCAATGGAGTTTAAAATATGCTGAATCAACGCTAACAAAAAGGCGAAAAGTCAAATTGAAATGGTCTCTCAACTTGTTGTTTCTAGCAGTAAATGTTTGATCAGTAGTTACCTCAACTAATTGTTAAAATTAGAAAAAGGAATCGAAAATTTGACACGTTTCATTTAGATTTATCCATTAGTTACGGTTTTTAACGATTAGTTAGTTTAATTACAGATCAAACAAAAGGCCCTTAGAGTCGCACGAGTCAGTTAATTAGGTTATCCTTAAAGGCCTATTACACGACACGTTATTCAGGGACCCTTTCCCTAAATCAGCATAGTGTAGTAAGAGAAAGGGTGGCCCTTGCAACTAGGCAGTGTAATACGCCCTTTAGTGACGACTAAAGTGACAAGGACAAAAGTGAATATGCTATGTAAACCAAATATTATGTTGCAGGGTGACAGCGGTGGACCTTTTCTAGTTTTCGAGTCGAGCGGGAGATACGTCCAGGCGGGTGGGTGCCGCAGTTCATAATTTTTTTCAGCCAACTCTTAGTCATAAATAAGTAGCCACTTAAAAATGTTTATAATACCCTATATAGCCTTATGCTGTACCTACTAGCTTCTGCGCGCGATTTCGTCCGTGTAGATTTCATTTATCGTTATTTTCTGTGGAACTTTTGAATTTTCCAGGATGAAAAGTAGCCTATGTATCCAAGGTATGAGATATCTCCATTTACCACAATTTTATTATTTTAGTGCGTTCTGTTTGCGCCAATTTAGCAACAAAATGTCAACCCACAACAATATAATACCCACTGGGCGTTGACACGTTATCTACCTGTATATCTAAAAGAATAAACTGATTGTCTGATCGATCAACACACAGCTGAAACCGCTGGACCTGGGAACTTGAAATCTGGAGGGTCCGTAGGGGTGCACTAAGAAGCGATTTTAGGCAATTCATCCCCTAAGGAGTTAATAGGGGGAAGGAGAGGGAAACGAATTCTACGCGTACGAAGTCGCTAGCGTCTTCTAAGTAGTTGCTAAATAGTTGTTGATTGCACATTCATTCATAACCAGCATCCTAACTGTGACTCAGTGACGTCACAGTGACACGTCAGCCTCACGCAGACTCCGAACCCACAACACAACCCTTCTATGTTTATGCGCCTGTTCGAATCCTAACAGCAATAATCCACAGACTCAATACTATTTCAGGTGTCGTGTCTTGGGGAATCGGATGTGCTGATCCCCGCTACCCTGGTGCGTTATTTGGTTTGAAACAATAAAAAAATCATGACTTAAGTAATTACTTACTGCGTCTAATGATTTAGTGAGATATCGAAAACTTTTTTAAATATTCTTTGTTTCAGGCGTTTATACGAAAGTTAGCAACTACATAGACTGGATAAATCTTCAGACGGCTGGCGGGAAAACGTGTCCATAAATAAATTAAATATAATTTTATTCATGTTGTTTTATTATACCTATGTACATACATACATACATAAACTCACGCCTTTATTCCCAGAGTGGGGTAGGCAGAGCTACAGAATTACCAACAACTAAAAATTTCTTAATAATTCTGTAACCACATTTTGCACTTTTAGGCTAAGATGTTTACCAGTGTATTAGTGACAGGTTGCAAGCCCGTCGCCTAACAGTACTATACGCCTTTATTCCCTTAGCCTATGTAAAGATTAAATAAAGGTTGCAAGCAATTAGCGAAGAGTAAGTGTGCAATTCGTGCAGGCAGTGTGTTACGGTTTCGTCACGAACGTGAATTTTTAACCCATTTCAAAAAAAGTAGGCTTGAAGTCAATGTCATTAGAGATGCCAAATCAACTTATAGCAAATTCAACCTTATTGTTGTAGAATGTCAGATTGACTTTGGACCTAAGGTGGGTCCCAAATTTAAGTTTTTGACTGTATCTACTGTCCCTCTGTCTGATTTACGTTGATATGCGTTACATAACAAAATATGGATTTACTAAACACTTTTTATGGCTAATACGAATTATTATAATTATTTGAGCCATACTCTTTTTCTACTCAATGTTTAATTCTAAGCGCCTAGCAAAAAATATATTGCAATATCTCAATAGCCAACTGTCAAAGACAAACGTATTGGCATGCAGAGAAATGCAAGGTGTTCATTACAGTGTGTGAGTGGAGCGTAAATAAGCTACTTTCCTATAGCGCTATCCTACTTTGTACTACGAGAGTTGTATCTCGCTGTCCTGTTGTCAGGCATGGAGGCCTTCCTTTTCGAAGCTCTGTGTTCGTGTCGATTGCTTGGCAGTGTAGTGTGTGTTCTTACACAAAGCAAGCGCTTAGTTGCGCTCAACGAGATAGTTTAGTGTTTAGTTAATTAAATCGTGTTACAATGTTTTAATAATAGTTAGTATTAACTTTGATTTGAAATGAAGCGGGGCCTAGTTGAATGACGTACAAATTATAACTGCAAACATGCCTGGAATAAGGAAATATCGACGAGACACCAGCGAAGTCAGCTGTTGTCTAAAATATGTTATTTTTGGTGTAAATGTGTTGTTTTGGGTGAGTATTTTCAACATAACTATATTTTAGAGTTATTACAAAAGTTACCAATGAAGTTGCTTTTGTAAATCCCAGTTAATTCTGTGTTTAAGTCGTCAATGAACGTTCTCATTTCGTTTCTTTAGGCTTAGGTACTTTGTCTCAACTGCAGTTCAAGGCTAATAAAAACAAAAAAGAAACAAGTGGTCTGTTGTTAGGTATTGGGAGCGGTTATATTTCCATATTTACGAAGGTGTTAGCTAGCCAGTACGTCAGAATTTTTCTTTTGTTTAGTTGGACTAAATTGAGGCCACCTCGATTATTCTAACAGTACATGACGTTACACATCCTCCGCGTTGCGTTGGTCGCGGATTTTATGCAAGATATCTAAATCTAAAATATTGTATAAGTACCTACTTATGAAAATGAAATTTATTGGTTACAAATTATAACCGGTACAGGTTACCATATGTGCATATCACTTCAAGTAGTAAAAAGTATTATTATAATTCATTATTCAAGATTAAAAACGTACCTACACTCTCTGTTTATATTAAGCCAGCTTATAAAATGGTCCTTTTTTTTCTTTTGTCAGGCATTAATAAAGAGGTTGCACATGCAAAGAGGATGTTAATTTTTAATAAATAGGTATAGTGAACCAATTAGATTTCTAGATAAAGTGGCCTAGAAATGTAATTGGTTGAATGTACATATGTTAAAGTGACGTTGTCAACCAAAACTTAAGACTTCCTTTGATTGGGTTTACAACATCACATTGACAAAGTCCAAAGTGGCCTAGAAATCAAATTGGTTGACTGTACACATATGAGGGATAAAATATTTCTGTAGTTAAATGCATTTAAATAGCAGTTAAACAGTTTATATTTCCATAATGACAATTCTGCATTTTATTTTACCTTTTTCCTGTGGTAAGTCCATATGTTACACATACCTACTTAAAATGTACCTAATCACGAGGAATAATGCTGCTTCTATAATTGTGTTGTTTTTTTAAATAAAGAAGGATTTATTGAACTAAAAACAAAAAAGCTGTATTGATATTTTTTATTTTAGTTAAATATATTTCTTTAATTAAAAAAATCTAAATGTGTACAAATCATCCGTTTTTGGTGGTTCCCAAACTAACCTGTACCTGTGTCTTGGGAATCTGTATTTTGTATTTGTATTTAAACAAAAGAATGTGTTCCTAAATTAATAGATTGATAAAGACTTTATATCATCCATGACTCAATGTTAAGCTTTATTTATGTTATTGAATGCTATGAATGTTATGATGGTAGATTTTAATAAGTAGTAAATAACTTGAATTAGTGATATATAATAATTAAATCTTGTACAGCTCTCTAAATTAGGTTCTACCAGGCTATGAGATGAATAATTTATTGTATTTTTGAGGTATTATTTACTATTTGAATATCCTATGGTTGTAAACTATTTTGGACTTGCATTGCATCACACAATGAACTTTGATATATGCTATGCTTTTAGGTATTTAAAAAAAAATTTAAGCAATCAAAACCACGTGACATTGTTAAACAGGCAATGAAAACTGTTTTATTGAACGTTGACATATCAGTGTTCTGCTTCTATTGGCTGACGAACTATATTATATCACGTGGTTGTTAGGTTAACATTTTTTTAAATACCTAAAAGTATAGACAATAGTAACGATATATGCATACCGATATATGGTACTGACATTGAAAAATCTTAGCCTAAATATCTGACCTGCTTTAATGCCTCTAATAATAGAGATGTGTCAGATATGTTCGTGTGTTTTTCTTTATGTCTGTGCCTGTTCAATAGTTGGACGGTTTCTAAAGCCTTATTTTTCCAATTAGTAGCAAATTTTTGTAAAAATCATATCTTTACTATCTTTTATTGAACTTTCGAGAGTTGTCATCTCTGAAACTGTGTTGAGTAGGGGTTTGTAGCTCTATCTGATGTCAAATTGACAGTAAAGCAAAATGCACTTGCATAATTGATTAAAGTATAAATAAACTAGAGTGTTTAGAATATAAACATACTTACAAAGTTTTTAACTTCTTTATATTTTTTTGTAGTTCCTGGGCCTAATAGTGCTAGCGGTCGGCATCTGGGCTTGGAATGAAAAGGACACATTCAACAACCTGTCTCGACTGACGAACATAGCCCTAGACCCCGCATTCATACTAATTTGTATTGGTAAGTCATTCATACTAATTTGTATTGGTAAGTCATTCATAATCATAATTTCCTTTACCTTAAGTAACTGAAGTAAATGTGTGATCTGATCCGTGTGCATTGTTCAAAGAAGCTGGAAGTTTACTACCATGCATGTTCACATCCGGTCATAAATAAATGTACAGTTCAGTAACTTGTCATTTTAACAATACTTTTGATATAGGCACCATAAGTGCATATGGTAGGAGCCTGTTGTTACCTAAAATGTTTTATGGTCATGTCATTGTGGACATAATTATTTATAGTCTATCTATTTTCACATCGCTGGATTACGGTTCAAGCTATATGTATGTATATGTATGTATGTATGTATGTAAACACTTTATTGTACACAAAAAAAAATCAGAAAATCTAATACAAAAATTAATTAATTAATATGAAAATTATGCTTTAAATATTATTACTTCCTGAATTTCTTAAATATCTAATGTGTGTTTATATAAAGCCAGGTTAGGTTAGGCTTGATTTATAAAAATCCTGAAAAAGTAAGTTTCTTAAAAAATATGTTATAACTTGCGAGAAATAAGTATGACCTAACACACATTATGTTGGCAGAAAATATAGACATATCACTCTTTCTTGGTCCACCTTGCATACAATCAGGGCTAGACCGTGAGTTTAGGGCCTTGGGCTAATACTACTTAGGGGCATGTACTATGCGGGGGAGTTTTTCGTATTATCATCCGTCGTCTATTTGTGACTTTGACTTGACTTAGTTGGGGCCCCTTGAATCCACGTTGCCCTGGGCTGAAGCTCAAAATGCCATATGGTAGATCCAGCCCTGCATACAATAAAGCACATCTGCACCAATTGTAGATAGTTAGTTATATTTATAGCATATCTGTTTTCCTGTAAAGCTACTAGCATACTGAATGCGTTATGGATAGGAAAGTAAACTATTTATTAAATGTTTATCATATGCATTGATATAAACAACGAAATAATATATAAGTCTAGTTATGCATGTGGAGTCATTGATGCAATAATACCATGCAATAAACAAGGTCAGATGTTTTGAATCCGAGGCATTGTTTCACGAACAGACAATATAGGTAGGTACCTACTTCGGTTACTAAGCGCGCTGACTACGTGGGCGCTTGAGGCTCTTTTGCCCTTCGCGAGTTCTTTTAACCTTTTGGGGGTTCCCTATAGTTAGTGTGCCATACTATCACTATTAATTTATACGGGCGCCTGGCAGCTGTTTAGCGGTGGGTATGACAGTGGTTGGGCAACAAAAGGGTTGTAAAATCAATTGAAGGTGTGCAATTTATAGAGCTCTGTGTTTGGTGTGATATTATAGCTAGGTAATTATGTATTTAACTCGAATATAAAATTGCCAGGCGTTTTAATTGGGGGAAAAGTTTGTAGTAAAATATTTTTTTAGAATTATGTAAACGACTATGAAATAAGAAAAGAGTTTTATCGAAGAAATTATGAGAAAATATGGGCTACAAACTATAGGTATTGCTTTTGACATCATGTTATAGTATGTTTTTAACTCGCCCGCCATTACTGTCAAGTAAACAACGTTGACAATACAATATTTAACATTATCAAAGGCAATATGGTTTGGCCCAGTAGAATAGAGCCCTGGCCTGTGTGTGCTCATTTGCCCCTTCTTACCATAAAAAAGTATAACTATAGCCTTATTAATCTGACCACTTATCTGACTCTTTCTTCGACATATACGAGTATGTTTGTACTGATGGGCGTTTTCAAAAAAAAGTGTACCCATTTTAAAAAGTAGTGTTATTTTTTTATGCCTATTTTTCGCCAGTTTTTTTATTATAATCTGAAGTTCATATCTTATATTTTATACTAAACAAGAAAGGAATGCGAAAATAAAGCTATTTTGGGTAAAATATTATAACACAATGGAACATAGATGTGGAAACACATTCCGTTTGGTGACTATGTTTAAGACAAAAAACAAACAAAATACATTGTTTTTATGAAATCAAATTATTTAACCAACTTAATAATCACTTTGTTTAATGAAAAACAACAATTTCAAAATGATTAAGCTAACAGCTTTTTTAATTTCTCAGGATAGCTTTCGATTTGGTGACTGCTAGGGAAATAATCATGTTTATTTTTATCGTGTTGTGAGTAATCATCGACAGTTTTTTTGACGAGTATTTTTTTTCATAAGATTGTACAATTTCTTTTAAGAAAAAATATCAAATTATTTTTAAAGTTATAGTAAAGTAATACAAAATAAAATCATTCCACTAACTTCGACGGGACAGTCACAAAACTGAACACTTAAAAAATGTAAGGTTTCGTTCACATGACACTAAATATTATTATTATTATTACTATTTCTTTAAAAAGTTGGAAAAACATAATAATCTGTCAGAACAGTAACACTTAACGTTAGTAAATGCTTAAATAAAAAAATATTTTCAGTCTTATTAAAAATTGTACTTTATAATCTTAATTTTTCATTATCAATTCTAGAATTAGTAGGCACTTTGGACACCAGTCTTTCATTTAATTAGCTAGGATTTTAATACCCATTACTGAGAAACTTAAGAGCGCTGACTCTGATCTGACTTTTAATTAAACATGCAGACGAACAAAACCTGCAAAAAAAAATGAAAATAAAGAAATCTAATAAAAATAAGTACCTACTTAGTAGTATGATGTACCATGTGAACTGGGTTTTATATGTTCAGTCGTGTTGTGACTCGTCGTTTAGCTAATACGTCACCATCAAAAAAGTCACAAAACGGAAGTCACATTTAGTCAATACTACGATGTTTTATTTTTTAATAAAATATCTTTAACACTCAATGCAATAACAGTTTGAATTAGGGAAACTAGTTCTATTGACAATGATGAAAAACAAAAAAAATAGAGAAAATACTTGTCCAACTAAGTAAACTTCAGTCACATACCTGAACGTAGTTTTATGCCTCCGATAAGCTTCAACCAACATGTGCTCCTTCTTGCCTTTTTATTGTGAAACTGATGCAAAAAAATGGCAGTGAGCGACAAAAAGATACGTAATGATGCTATTACCATGAAATATTGAACATTGGTGGTATTTTTGCGAAAAATATTGTGGTCACTAAACCGAAAGTTCCGGGTGGGTCAATACGAGGGCTGCCTTTTAAGTTGTGTCGTTTGGAAAATCTAAAGACAATTTAAGTGTTAAATGGTGTTTATTGTTTTTCAAAGTAATCACCGTGACATGTAATACACTTTTTCATTCGATCGAACCAGTTTTCGAAACACTTATTCCAGTCCGAAGTCGGGGTCTCCAAAATGGCCGTTTTGTATGCCTCAACGGCTTCTTCAGGCGTCTGGTACGGTTGACCACGAAGTCGTTGCTTGATTTTTGGAAAAGTAAAAAAATCGTTAGGGCTTAAGTCTGGACTGTACGGCGGGTGTTCCAGAATTTCGACGTTTTGCTCTTTTAAAAACGCAATTGTTTGCCGGGCGGTGTGCGAGCTCGCATTATCGTGGTGCAGTCTTATACGACGTCTTGGGTTATTTTTTCGAAACTCGCCGATGACTTCTGGTAAACAGACAGTGGTATACCAGTCAGCATTAACCGTTTTACGATCCTCGAGCACGATGGTGGCAACGTGGCCACTTTTCGCCACAAACGTGGCGACCATTTTTTTCGAAGTGCTCCGTGAGCGTATTACTTTGGTTGGTTTTGGCTCATCTTGGAACACCCAAACAGTCGACTGCTGTTTAGAAACGGGATCGTAGGCATATATCCAAGATTCGTCACCACTGATAATGTCGTAAACATATTTCGAGTTTCCTCGGTTGAATTGCCGCAGAGTTTTGCGACACCATCGAACGCGAGCCGTTTTTTGGTCTTCACTGAGTAAATGTGGTATCCAGCGTGAGATCAACTTTTTTACGCCTAAGTGATCATGCAAAATACTGTGAACACTGGTCCCTGAAATACTTAAGGAAGCTTCTATGTCACGGTATGTCGCATGGCGATCTTCGACGATCAGTTGCCGTACAGCATCAATGTTCTCCTGGGTTACGGCTGTTTTTGGTCGACCTTCACGATGTCTATCACCAAGACTAGAGCAACCACGTTGAAATTCTAAATACCAGCGTTCCACAGTCCGGAGGCATGGTGCTTTATAATTGAAAACCGTAGTCAACTCTTCGAAGCACTGAAGTCGCGTTAAGCCCCTTTTGAAGTTGTAAAAAATTATCGCACGTAAATTTTCCTTCGAAATTTCCATTTTCACAAGTGACTTGTCAACTTTGAACGAACGCTGTACTAAAACGGTTGGGCTGATTTCGAGTCATTCTTTTGTTTTCGAATTCTAAATTCAAATATTTGAAGATGACACTAGTTCTTTTTTATGCAATCACGGGAGGTTTGCAAACGACAGAACTTAAAAGGCAGCCCTCGTATTTGGGGACGTAATGTTTTTATAAAAAAAAAGATAAAATTACTGAAAATATCAAAAAGTAGGGCTTATTTTACGTAAACCTATCTCATGGAATAAATTTAAACTAATACTATTCATTATAGTACCCTACAATGCATAAATATTCAAGTTTGTATTGGGCTATTCGGAGAGGGGACATCCTTATATACGTGTTCTTTGTCGCATTGTTATTTTCTAAAAAAACGAATAGATTTTTTTTCATATTACAACCGTTTTTAAGAACAAGCTTAATATATACTTCATCAATTGAAAAATATTTTAATCGCCATAAGTTTACGGGTGATTTAAAATATCACGTTAAACTCGAGGGACACGCCAAAAATGGAGGGTACACTTTTTTTTGAAAACGCCCTGATCATTCCATTGTCTAAAACCTTTTAATTGTATCTTTCCAGGGTCGATTACTTTTATAATTGGCTTCACGGGCTGCGTCGGCGCATTGCGTGAGAACACTTGTTTGTTGGCTTGCGTGAGTACTACTACAGTAATTAATAATTAGTAATCATTAGCAAACTACATTAAGATAGGTGTGGTTTGAAATGAGGCGGGTAATTCCTGCGGTACGAAGAAGTGCTTAAGCGACATTTGAAGCGGTGTGAAATCGACCCGTCTCAGTGGGAGGCAATGGCAGCGGACCGACCGACTTGGAGGCACACAGTGAACAGTTGAGTACTAGGGTGTCAGAGTTCGAAAGGAAGAGACGTGAGGAGCTCGATGTAAAGCGAGACAAGCTCAAGGCCCGTACACCTGCGGCCATTCAATACCATTATATCGGAGGGGTGCTTGACTTGCATCGAATGTGGTCGCCGCGAACTTTTAATGCAAAAATTGTCTATATCAGTATCGAGCTCACGAGCGACGCTCTAAATACTCGGATCTCAGTCGCTGTGGCCGAATCGGCCAGGATCGATATGTACCTATTAAGGCTTTTTTAACCCCGAACAAAACAAGGGTGTTATAATTTTTTAGTATGTATGTAAGTAAGCTTATCGTTGCCTAGTGCCCTTAGTACAAGCCTAGAGCTTAACGACTGAATGACTTTTTTTAGGGCTTTTTAGGGAAATGACGTGCATACAAATAAAAAAAGTATTCTTCAAATTTAATCATTTATTTGTTTGAAGCATATTTTTTGTACACTGTAGGTACTGGAATGAAACTTCACGCATGTTCAGAAATTTCGCAGAAGTCTAAGTCATTCCACGTGTAAGTCAGTTTTTTTTTTATAGTACTTTTTTATTCAAAAGTATAAAGTATAATGAAGCAAAATAACGTAGAATACGTTATTATAAAATATGGATGGCAACACTACTCTAAACACACAAATATTTGCCCGTACCGGGGATCGACTCCGGACCACCAGCTTCGTACGCATAGTCACTACCTACTAGGCCAAACACGTCATCAAATTGTAGGACTATATACCTGCACTGAGGTTATTATTACTTTATAAATACCTCCCGTTGTTCCGTTACAGTACGCAGTTTTCCTCGCGTTGCTATTGCTCGCTGAGATGACAACTGGGATATTGTTTTTTGTTTTCAAAGACTGGGTAAGTCAAAGTTTCTATAATTAATCTGTTTTGTCAGTCACTGCCTTTATACAACTATGTTATATAGAAGACCGATCAAAAACGAGATGTCACAATCAGCGCCGCTATTGCCTAACGCACTCGCTATCTCAATTGGCTTCAAAGCGGACCAATTGTTTTCATTTTGTATGCAGACAAGCCTTCGATTTTCAAAATGAAAACAATTGCGATTGCGAGTGCGTTAAGCAATAGCCCCTCTGATCGTTTACCCTCTTGTAACCCGCTTGCTTGTTTGTCAGTTGATTTCCTAAATACTTTTACTAATGGAAATGATTTAGCGCTAGAATTTAAAAACATTTTAATTAAACTGTCAGTGTTAAGGTTAGGTTAGGTTATTTGGAGTTTGAAAAATGGGTTGGAGGGAGTTTTGCTACAGTTAAATTTTAACTTCGTTCAGTAGCGCATTGTTTTGGCCCTAATGAAAAATACACATTATTTAATCAGAAGGCCTAGCCAAGATGCAAATGATGCTAATATTTTTGTTTTCTATTGACTTGAAATGTATGGAGTTGACATAAGCGGTTCACGCGATCAGCTTAAATCAAATTTTGTAGATTTTCGAAAATCGCTAACTTAGAGTTATGCATTTTGACCAGTAGGCTTATTGCCTAACGCACTCGCAATCGCAATCGTTTTTATTTTGACAGACGAAGACGAGTCTGCTTTCAAAATTAAAACAATTGTTCGACTTTGAAGGCGATGGCGATTGCGAGTGCGTTAGGCAATAGGCCAGCAGGCCATCTGTCTTCCCAATGATTTCTATAGGCGTACCTACACCTTAATTGAGAGCCGGGGTAAGAGGTAAGAGGGGGTGAGGTCTCGCATCTGATGCTTAGCTCTCAATTAAATTGTACGCCTATCTATAATGGTAACTCCTCTGTCGGTTATCTCATTACTTTACCTTGAAGTTATGTTTTTTCTCATTTATTATCAGATAAAACTACAAGCCACGACGGGATTCCAGTCCTTCATCACTCATTACAGAGAGGATCCGGATCAACAGAACTTGATTGACTGGATACAAGAAGACTGGGTAAATATGTTGTTATAAAGTCGCTCCTAAACCTGTGAGTGACGAATCGGTGTATATCCGTACATCAATATATTAACTAATTGAAACCATTTGCCCAGGTTCTCATGGACCGTTGACATTTAAAATTAGTGCCAATTACGATCGGTATTATTGTTTGAAGCGTTGAACTATGAAAGAAAGAAATAAACTAAAGTAAATAGGTATAAGGATAACGATTAAGAAAATTGGTGACCTGGATGGAGTGGCTTAGGATGTAGACTCCTGATCGTAAGGTCAGAGTTCGAACTCCAGCGCTGGGGATGTACCAACGTTTGTTTTTTTGTTTTTCTAACTTAATATATTACCCTATGCTCCCACGGTGAAGGAAGCCTGCACATTCGAACAGCTGAGTTAGTAAGATGTTTGCACAAGATATCCATCAGGGTCGAAAACATGAAATAATACGACCTTTTATTTTATTTTCAGTTGCAGTGCTGTGGGGTCGAAGGGCCCCGCGACTGGGACCGTAATGCCTACTTCAACTGCTCAAGCGGCGCGGTGGGCTCCCGCGAGGCGTGTGGAGTGCCCTTTAGTTGCTGTCGAACCAAGCCGCAGGATATCATACACAACAAGCAATGCGGATATGATGTCAGAAAACCCACTTATGTAAGTAGTCTTATGTATGTTGTGTAGGGTTAGTCCCGATCGCTACCACCATCTTATCCATTAACCTACCGCCAAACAGCAGTGTACGCATTGTTGCGTTCCGGTTTGAGGATAAGACAGCCGGTGAAATGACTAGAATAGATGCATTCCATCTTAGTCCTCAGGGTTGGCAACGCATTTGCAGTCTTAGGATTGCATTGCAGCCTTGTGAATGCGAATGTCTATGGGTCACAGTTTCCACTTGCCATCAGGTGGCCTGTGTTCTCGTTTGTCTTCTCTATGCCATAAAAAAAAGACTTCTCGTCCTCAGGGTTGGCAAGGTTTTTTTCTCTGGTGATAGGAACTTGAGCAGAGTCAGTCCTTTAATTTAATTATCAGTGATCGGATCTAGGATGCAATTTCCTGGGGTTTAAGTCCGTTAACTTAACATGGATATGACTTACAATCCCGCGAGTCTCTTTGATACCTACATTTATAAAAAGGTAAATAACTTTTAATTAATTGTAAGTAGTTTACACTATAAAAGTAATAAAATAATTATGTAGTTAATAACAACATTTTTACAGTACTGCATAGAAGAACTGAACAAATTACAAATTCGCTTCGCTTACATCAGTAGAAGTCGAAAGGTCTTTTTCCACTTACAAATGGATCTTAGATGTTAAAAGAAATCGACTAACGACTGAAAATATTGAAAAAATAATAGTATGTTACTTTAATTATATAAACACGACTAAAACATAGTAGTTTTAATTTCATTTTATTTTTAGGTAAAGTTTTTGTCATGTTACTATTTCTTTTGTCTAGGTATTATTGTAAGGGATATAATTAGTATGCTATTATGTTGTATGTTATTAAGATGTTTATTTTTAAATTTTGTTTCAAAAAGTAGATTTGTTTGAGGTCGTTCACCCCAAATTGCATCCTAAATCCGATCACTGTTAATTATTCAACCACCAAGTACCAGTGTTTGCATTGCTCTGCTCCGGTGTAAGAATGCGTTAACTAGCATACCTATAGGCCTTACATCTTAGTCCACAGGGTTGGCAATGCATTGTCAGTCTTGAGATTACTTACTTACCATCAAGTGGCCTGTTCGTTTATCTTCTCCATGCCATTTCCATTAAAAGTCATGTAGTTTTATTAAAGAACGCCCGTGACTTGGTACGCGTATAATTAGTTTTCCGCTTAGGGGGTTTTCTTCCAGTTTGGGGATTTTTTTGAAAAATCCTTTCTTACCCCCTAGGAATAGTACCTTTAAATATCACGTCCCTAGGTACAGAGGTGAAGGTCGTGCGTTATCTGTTAGACAGACGTTACATTCACGTTAGAGTTTTATATGTATTAGATTGTAAGAGGGTTATTCCCATCTATTACCACCCACTTTTACTGGCTTATTATAGGCATCGGAGTTTTTGTCGCACGGTAAGACTAATAGCAAGCTATGGAGTCGTCATTTGCCATAAATCTAAACTCTTATTCTTATTCATACTCATTTATTTATTTAATTATTTAGGTTTTTTTTTATAATCAAGGACAACAACGTTGACGAGTTTAGAAACGATTATTTAATGTTATATTTGGAAAATAAATATTACAATAAAAATAATTACCATTTTTATACTGATTTAATTACGAAAATTTATAAACAAACAAAAGATACATTAAAACACGGCAGAAGTGAATGTTTTAGTCTACACTAGTGGCGAATTACCTATTCGCAGGTGTATAGTTCAAGTTATGAATTTATAATCTAATAGTTTTTTTTTTTTAACTTGACTAATATAAATATACACGACCGACCGCTATAGAGGCATTTTAAGATAAATTAAATAAATGAGTATGAATATGAATAAGAGTTTAGATTTATCACAGAATAAGTAATAGTACAAGTACAGAAGCGACTCTCTGTGACAGCAAACATGCGAATTTAAACCTATTCAGAACGCGGGAACGATAATAATACAAGTACACGAACGGAAGTGATCTTGGTTTCATTTTTGCGATCGATAGTGGGGGCGCCCCGAACGAGGCAAAATGCACCTTAAATCTGCGCTGCGAGAGTCTGTATTATTTCGCCCGTCATGAGCTTTACTGACTCCGCCCACCTCCCAGGGCTGGCGCTTACTTGTACTATTTCTTTCCGTCGCTGTTGTAAGAAAACAAATTGAATTTATGATAATTTGTAGATTTTTTATGTAGTTCTTACTTAAATGACGAGAAAAAATTGTTCATGCCTGGAGGGCTGGCATTTAAGTTGTCCGCGACTTGTTTGTTGTTTGCTCCGATCTCCCTTTCCATCTAAGTACGTAGTTTACTAGTATTAACCTTCAAAATATAATTATGTTAAATTAAATTATTTATTTTTTGGCATTTTGCTGTAATGTGATAAATGCCAAATTTTTAGTTTTATTGAATCCCGACTGCTAATACTGTTGCACCCCTGTAACTGGTACTAACTATTTAACTATTTTCTCATACTTTTTGTATTTGTTTGTACAACTATTGGTGTGTCTAATTGAATAAATAAATAAAATAAACAAATCAATATAGACCTTAAAACTTTTTGTTTGTTATAAACTCAAGTACTATCGTTAGCGTTACCTACTCCGTTACTTAGAAAAGCTGCCATTTGTTTGTGTGTTGTGTTTACCTAATATCCAGCACATGCTGACCTTGCTTTAGCAGGCAGTTAATAGTACTGGGAGGTCTACTTACTTACACTGAACCCTGTTTAAGGCAAGTAGATAACTTGTTTTTGGTCCGAATAAGTAGAAAACTGCGAAACTGCGGACGGGTCGTTAGTAAAATAAATAATATTATACCGCTCGGCTCTTTTTGCGTCGAGGATTCAAAACTATGGGTACTGATTGTGTCAGTAATTAAGTCCAGCTACTCGTAACTACCTATCTAGATCGAAGTTATTAATAATATTATATTAATAATAATCTTACATTTCGTCATCCTGAGGCAGGTTAAAAAATAATAATTCGACATTGGAGTTATTATTTAAGCACCCGTATGCGATGCAGTAGGTACTTTTTGCCTTTTCGATTAGTCATATTCGTATAACTGCGTATTCAAACAAAAACTTTGGCAGCGCACGGCGGCGCGCGTCGAGATGAGCGCTCGCGTGACACTCAACTGATTCGCCCCTTGCAAGGGGCAGCACATTTTGAAGGCGATAGCGCGGAGTGTCACCGGCCTGGATTTATGGCAAATGACGACTCCATAGCTTGCTATATAGTCTTACCGTGCGACAAAAACTCCGATGCCTACTTATTACCGATGAATAAAGTTTAAAGTGGCAACCAAATGTGTGTGAAAGGCTGGGAATAGCCCTGAATAAGGGGTTAATATTGTAGCAACAGAGTGAGCGAGTGATCCACGAGCGAGGGTGCCTGGCGGCTGGCGAGGACTGGCTCCAGAGACGCATCGTTATCGTCGCCGCCCTGTTCCTGACGCCTATAGCTCTGAAGGTCCTAAGACTACTTTGAAAAGGGACTCGGTGCAAGTTTCTGTGTTTAGTGTTTGTAATATTTTCAACGTTTTTCCCGTCTATGTAAAAATAATTACCTCAGGATGAGAACGTTTACAAATATTTTTGATCGGTCTGGAATATAGATTGCATGTCATTTAAACATAAAAAATATGAAAAGGCCTCTAAGCTTCGGGGGCCAACCGATCACCGTTTAGTCTTACCAGGATATCATAAGATTGACAGAGAATTACAAACACAAAGGCCAATTTAAAAACTGTTGTGCAACAGTAATGTCAATGTAATTTAATCATATGGTGTCAAAAAGCTAAGGGCTAAGGCTATGAGTTATCAAATACTGAAGAGAACCGTGCCGCCGCAAAATCTTTATTGCGCATAAACAATTACAATAAATATTTGCATCGATATAGTAAATGTACATAGGCGATCTTATTCCATATCGTCGTTGAAACTGCAAACCCGCGTATGTATTTTTTTTAATAAGGTTTATTTTGCTTTATAATAAATTTGTTGCTTACACGGATTTGCAATATCACCGACGACATGGGGTCTCTTCCAGTTAACCTTGGAGTAGAATTTCTAAGAACAATGCAAGAGGAAGTCGAAGCCTTCTATACTCTATAGCTCTATAGTCCACCAAACGAAGGAAACTCAGTGGAAAAAACTCGTGTATAAGCGAATTTTGCCATAGTCGTAGGCAATGGTGGTTTAAACTACATACTAAAAGTACTGGTGGGTGGGGGTGAAGCTAAAGGGGGGAGGGGGGTGTAAAGGTCCCTTTTTTTAGTTTTTAGCAAAAAACTCGTAAACTGTGGCCTATAGCTAAAAATTGTCTGAAACACAAATAATGTACGTAAAATTATCTACAAAAAAGATATAAACATTTTTTCTCTGGGATCAATATTTCATGAGATATGGGGGGAAGTAGATGACCAATAAAGAAATAAACACATTTATTTAAGTACGGTACGTATAATCCTAAAGATAAAATTCCTAATTATCTTCTAGATCTAAAATATTAGCATAATCATCGTCATCAGCGGTGTCTTCGATGGGAGCTCCGTTAGTGCATGAGCCGGAGCATACACCACAGACACTGGAGCAGGGAATTCCAGCTTTCCGGCAGCCACATCGCATCCCACACCCCGTCTTACACCGGCAGAATATGGTTTTGAGAATTGAGTCAGGTGCCACTGGGTCGTTGGTTGTCACTGGCTTTAGGATGCCATCATCACCGCTAGCCCATCCCCATTGAGTTGGTTGTAGGGGGTTGCCGAGCTATTGTTGTATCTGTAATAGTAATAAGGTCAATGTAAGTTTAGGTTATATAGATATTTGCATTTTAAAGACAAAATAATACACAACTTGTGTAATTAAAGATACCTGTAGATAAACTCTGAACGAGTGCTGCTTCGAAGCTCCTCTAGTAGGAGGAAGAGTGGCCAGATCTGATTTTGGTCTCATCGATGTTCTTAAAAAAACCGAGTAGCGGTATTTGTTGAGGTTTTGTACCTCGATAGGTGCTTGGTAAATCGACAAAAACAGCTTCTCGCCGGCCTGTTCAATACTTTCTGGTGACGAGGGCCCACTGAAAATATCGGATATCTTTTGGATCAAGTCTGATTTAGCAGTGAACAATTTCGCTATTCCCACTTTGCTTTTTCCATGGATCGCTGAGGTGGTGTCACATCCGGAGAAGCTGTGGAGAAGGAGAATTGTCTTTGCAAATGGAAGCTGTTGAAGTTGTTGCACTGAAAAAAAATTTGTCCTCAACCTTCCCACGCCCTGGCTTCAAAAACAACACGTTGATATGTGGTGGGGCCAATCCTATGAGGAGGACTATCAAGTCGACATCCTCCCCAATAACAACAGTTGGATGTAAGGCAGCTTTCTCCAACCCGCACCTGACAATAGTGCCATCAGCATCCCCTGTTGCAATGGTTGTTTCAATTCCTGCTACTGTCATCTTCTCGGTAAGGAACTGAATCAGCCTTGTTTTATTGTTTTCATTAGCGAAGAAATGCTCCTGTTGACCGGTGATGATTGTATGTTCGTTAAAATTTATGTCGACCGAAGTTTTTGTCAGACCACGTCGCTTCTGCTCTGCTCGTTTAGTACTGTCGACGTCACCATAACCATCAAAAATCACTATACAATTTGGACCGTAATGTTTCTGTACATAAGTAATATACTGATGGCAAATCGAAGCTAAACGCTGGCGGACTGTTTCCATTTCATTCATTTTATCTTTAGGAATATACGTGCCGTACTTAAAATAAATGTGTTTATTTCTTTATTGGTCATCTACTTCCCTCCATATCTCATGAAATATTGATTCCAGAGGAAATATGTGTATATCTTTTTTGTAGATAATTTTACGTACATTATTTGTGTTTCAGACCATTTTTAGCCATAGGCCACAGTTTACGAGTTTTTTGCAAAAAACTAAAATAAGGGACCTTTACACCCCCCTCCCCCCTTTAGCTTCACCCCCACCCACCCGTACTTTTAGTATGTAGTTTAAACCACCATTGCCTACGACTATGGCAAAATTCGCTTATACACGAGTTTTTTCCCCCGACAGGCAAATTTTGGTCTTCGTTCGGTGGGCTACTATTTACTCCACATTTTGAAATACTTCGGTAATACTATTATTATGCAGCTAACCGCCTTGTTTGTTATTACGGCAGCATAGCTGTACAGTCAATAACTTAAATGTGGGACACACCTGAGGTCCGAAGTCAATCTGACATTCTACAACAATAAGGCTGATTTTCCTATAAGTTACAAATGATTTAGCATCTCTAATGACACTGACAACATTTTTTTTTGAAATGCGTCTCAAATTAACCAATTAATTTAATTGACCGTACCTATCCTTTCCATTGACTGGAACTTGGCAGGTTATACAGCTTATAATACGGCCTGGGGGGTTATTATGACATGGCTATGCAGTTCATTTTACTGTGAGCGTAAAGGATCCGTCCTTTACGCTCACCGTAATATAGCAGTTACATAACTCTGTCCCTTTCTCTCAGCGTAAAATGAATTGCACAGGAACGTCATAATAACCCCACTGATCTGGAAAACGTAGACTCGGTGGGTCAGATTCGCAAGAAAATTAGTCAGCAACATAAACTACTCAAATATTAATTTTATGAAATACGTATATCTTGCCTCGCAGCAGAGAGATCTCTGCCCATTTTCTAAAACAAACCGGAAACTTGCACCAGTTACCTTCAAATTTGTCTTGTGTGGCATGCTTGCCTGACGAGTTCTGTCGGCCATTTGAAACATTCGAAAGGCGACAACAGTTGTGCATTGGCGTCGCATTGTAGGATTGTATTTCGTTGCATATTTATGACGAGTTTCACCAAGCGATTGAGTTCAATTCACGCCGTCAGTCATTTAAGTACCAAATTGTGTTTGATATAATTGCTTTGTTGTGTCACTTTTATACTCCTGCAAGAAAGAGAAACTCGGAAAGTGACAGAATAAAGCAATATGTTGAATAACGGAATAAATATAATTTAAGACAAAGTGGAAGAAAAGTTATTTCAGGATAAAATAGTAGAGAGGTTCTTTTACAACTACTATTAAATCTTTTGTTGTCTGTCAGTTGGTGAAATTCGACATTAATCTTAGCTTTAAATAACCTATTATATGTTGTAAACTGATGTTTTTTCTGTGAACTTCGCATTGGGCTCACAGTGTTCTATTCCATGAATAACCACCTCTAAATGAATAACTATATTCATCGCGGCGCGTAAGTGACAGGGTGTCGATTTTTGCTTCACTTTGCCAAAATAGCCGATTTATACTGCTATGAGTCTAACGTGAACACGAGCTGCTACAGTTTACGTTAGAAGTAGACTTAGTTGCCTTTGCATTTGTTTTACGCTTTCTTTTTTTTCTTTCTAGAATTATGATATTGCTAAGATAATTCATGACAAAGGCTGCCTCGAGGCGGCCGAGGATTGGTTTGACAGAAACCTCTTGGTTGTTGCCACTTCTGCTGTTTGCACTACTTTTGCGCAAGTAAGTAGATGTTAATTTTTTGTTTTAGTGCTTTGCATGATAATTGAGTGTTTAGTGAAATTTTAGTAGCATGTACGTACAGTCGCTAAATGAAAGGTTCCTCACTTCGCAACCAACGTTTAAAAGTGACGAAACTTTTGTTATGCGTCTATATTTTATAGTAGCTGAATTTGATTAGTTATCAAGAATAAATGCAGTTCATATTCAAGTACCATTCATATCTGAAGGAATTTAAAAATATATTTTGTAAATTTTACAAAGGCTGAAAAAGTAGAGTTTATCTGTCACGTTCTAGCAAAAACATCTTTACTTCTCAGATAAAACGCCTAGACAGAAAACGTAATCCATTTTTAAAAACTGACAACTGGTAAAGGATTGACGTAAGCTGGCGATCTATCGAGTTGCGGGCAAAAATATTTTACTTTAGCGTTACGCTTTTTGTCTAGGCCTTCTGAAAAGTCAGCCTTAACCTTAACTATACAAAAATTAACCTGTCTCATTTCGATAGATACTGGGAATTTGCTTCGCCCAAAACCTGCGCGCGGACATTTTTGCTCAGAAGGCTAAATGGCACTGACAATCAGCCCCTCCTGCGGCCGTGTGACGCCTCGAGCGCCGCCCGCCCGACCCCTACGCCGCGCTGTACGCCGCGGGACAGACGACACGAGTTACCGCGACGCTTGCTAGTTCCATAGGTTTAGTCTAGATGGCGTTGTTTTCAATAAACGTTACTCAGTATAAAGGACCAGTTAAACGTGCACAAAAGGGTTTTACGGACGTGTTTTTATACATAAGAATTACGGATTTAACTGGTCCGTGGCTTGTAATCGACATCGGTTAAAATACGTGGGATCGAACCGCGATCTATGTCCATTTTGATAAAACTCTGTGTCCCATGGGTCATACACAGGTTTAGGTTACCGTCTTTCCTCTGGACATACCCAAAGTTAACGTTTTTAAAGCGTAATTTTCTGGCTGAACCCATATCCGCATAAACGGTGTCAGGTCTACTTTAGTCCTATGAAATAAAAACATAACTTATATGCACACAAGCCTTTAAGTATTTGCAAGTGTGTATGACCCCCATATAACTTGACCGATGTCGAAAGACTATTACTTAGTTATCTTGAACTTATCTATCATAGCTTTTCATGACGTTTCAACACTTCCTAACCTGTCACCTATACTTCTTCAAATTAATCGTTGAAGTTATCTCGTTGTGACAAAGTTTATGAATAAATGTTGACGTCGTTGTAAGAATTGATTGATGTGTAAATGTCCTAAAGGTGCAGTCAGTTTCTCGTTTATTTACACAGATTTATTAGATAGAGATCAGATTAGTTACATTGATGTATCGTCATTACTAAGTTGGTGGAAAATTATCTCATAAAAATATACTTAGTTGTAGATTTTTGGTCTTCCCTACTTACATTACACTGCCTCGTAGCCACATAACTGAAACTGACTGTACAACAAATGTGTTCATAAATTGGCCAACTGTACTAGCCTTAAAAGAGCTGTGAGAGTAGAAAGTATGGAATTAAATAATTGTTTGTAAAAGTGTGACTTCACTAGGGGCGTTGTAGCAAAAATTAAGTCGGTTTCTGAATAAATAACTAATCTAATTAATATAATTTTATATTATCTGGACCTTAATAAAGCCTCTGTAGACAGTGGGCCGGTCCCAATGAAAACTGTACTATCTCTTAGAAATATCATTGCATATACATTGTAAATTATGATATCCTAAGAGATTTTAGAAGGGCTATGGGAAGGTGGAATATTGTTATATATCTATTTATCTTTCTACAATGCCTCTAGTGAAACTATATTAAGTAGTAGGTATTAACGCCTTGCAAATGCTTTATAAAGTGCTTTAGGTAACTTAACGTCGTCAAGAGGGGTTGGAAGCCGCAGGAGACTAATGGCTGAACTATAGTGTTATAAGAACTACGAAAATAACTATATACTATTTAAGCAGTAACTAACGAATCTTAGAAAGTAAATACTCATTATTATAAGTTTGAAACTTTTTTAAAATAATTAATTTACTATTTCATTTTTATTTATTTCAATTAAGTATTAAGTGTTGTGATTCTTCGAGTTAATCTCAAGTATTCGTTGCACAAATTAATTTTATAATTACGTATTATTAGATTTGTATATTTTAAAGACATTGGACATTCGTAATCTGTGAAATTTGCTACTGTTTAAGACAAAATTCTGTTGTAAGTAGAATAATTTTAATTAATTGTTGTATCTAAAACGATTTAAGAATAGGACTACATAATTTGTATCTGCCGGTTTCATTAATGATGTATTTGGTGAAGTAATTATTTGTTATGAAGTGTCATTAACTGACACGTCTTGTATACTTTGGGTTAACAAATTAAAGCTAGTATTGTTTCCTTTTGTCGATGTATTTAGCTTACTTGGTAGTGAACCTGTTTACGAAGCTAGACTCCCGAATTTCGATCTATATGGGCAAATACACAGATATAAATACACGTAGATAGCGTAAACACATCAATCTGTATGAAAACCAACCGTGTCACTTTTTCTACCAACTGGGACGTACCAAGAGAAGAGAATTTTCAGTTTTCCGCGCAAAATGGGCTGTTGCAGTTTATTATCAAGCAACGAGGCATTTTCTTAATTTTCACGGCCGATCAGGCCGTTTTTTAAGTCTGGATTTGGACACGCCCCGAGTATTGGATATTTAAGTATTCATTTTTATCAAGTACGTAACCCTGTCATGTAGGTATCCTATGTAAAAGCCTGCTAAGTTTGGTATCAATATGATTGCTCCCTTACATCAACTATTTTACAAATCTGTCAGTTGATTACACACGCAGTTGTTAGTATTTCATCTGCAATGTTTCCTAGTTTCACAAAGGGTCCAATTCGAAGTTATAATTTAGAGGACACCCCACGGAACGTATGAAAGAGAACTCTGGTTAATTTTGATTTAAATAATGTATGTTACGTGTTTGGAAAATATATATTTATTAATAAACATTCTATGACTTATTTAAAAATCAAAATTCACCACTGTTTTTTTAAATCTCGAGTTGTATCTATTGTTTACGTTGGAACAAAATTTTGAACTTGGTACAATCAGTCCATAAATATGAATTTTCTAACAGAATATTTTGTAAGTTATTAATTAAGAAACTGCCTTTAAGTATACTTATTTGATTACACACATCAAAAATGCCCTAGTATCAAAAAACATTACATTATTTTGATGTATCGAAACGCAGTTGTAAAATAGAGGAAGTTTTGATCCGTGGATTTTTTTATGTGTGTTTTAACTAAATATTATATTTAGGTACTATCATCTGGGTCAGGTTATACATAAAATGTATATGTAACACCATATTATATTAAAGAAAACTGGAAAGAACCCGGCCGTCCGGATTGCTACCACCCATTCAATCTACCGGTAAGCAGTAGACAGAGCTTTCGTAAAATTCTTTATTGAAATACTGTGATTTGAACTGACATTTGGTCAAACCAAACTTTTGAAATACTTTAAATGTTCTTTGGTAAAATAGTCGGCTGTGCCGAAGAAAAAACGGCGTTATGTGTAACTTGAACCAGATAATAAAAACGATTGACCATGCAACCATTTGACTGCCTTATTTTATAACAAAAACAAACTAGGTAAATCAGGATAAGAAAAACCTTACCAAGTACGAGTGTCTTGAAATACTGCGTCACTGCGTGCTACGGAGGTCTTTTAACAATGGACAATCGACGCTTCACTACAACTGTCCAATTTAAGTAGAGACTACAATATGAGCGAGGTTTTTTTCTTACACTATTCTAATTATACAGAATTACTAACCTGGAATTTAAAATAAGTTTAAGTTAATTAATAGGTATATTAATGCTTACAATTGAAATTGTTTTCGCAAGATTTCATTTATAATTTTTAACTACACAATATTTATAAGTATTTAAGCGCTCCATTGGTGCAAACTACTAGATTAATTAAGAGAATTAAAATTAGTATTTTTTTTAATGTATATTTTGATCTGCTTTAGGTATTTTTATTAATCAGTATTTTTATGTTGAATATAAATAAACGTACATGTATTATATTGCCACGTCAAGTTAATGAATAGCTTTCGCGAAGCCTTTATACTAATTAGATCAAGACATGAACTCACTCCAAACTGATGTAAACAGCATTTCGTCTGTCATTCTGGTTATAACATTAAAAAATATACACAAAGGAGTATGAATAAAATAAAGATTACAAATTCCAGATTTTTAATACTAACAATTGACAATAATACCAATTTATAGAATACGATTTTTTTGTTTATTTAATCAGCGGGCGTAGACAAGTTGCATTACAGAAGCTAACAACTTTCCCAAACTGTCAAATGTATGGAACTGACATAATCACCAGACGCGACCGCTGGGAGCTTAAGTCAATACCCTGCCAGTTTTTAAAGGCAATAAAGTTAAATTAAGGTTGTACTAAAATGCAATTTTCAAATTATGAAGAAAGGAAAATAAACTTTATTTCCATTGCAATACATACAGTTTAAATTAAATGGCCTTGATAATGTACATCCTATGGCACACTAGGCCTTAAGAGGCGTTCCTTCCTTTGGTGATCGTTAGTAATAATAAAAGTGCATCTTGTCTAGGCCTGCAGTATTATTATTGGATACTGAGAAGAAATAGATTCTGCTTTAAATTAGTTTGTAGGATTTATTTTGTAATTCCTCAAAAACCTTTAACCAGATTTTTACACAGACTAAAATATTCAGACTGACTGTATACGCTATGGCAGACTTAGCCCTAAAAAGAAGTTGCAATATCAACCCGCAAAGTACATGCGCCATTATAAAATATGCGTTAAGCAAGTAGATTTAGAGTTTTTTATTGCTTTGGAAAGATGTAGTGTAAAGTATTTTATACGCAAATAAAGTTTTATTATTAAGTAAATCGAAAAAACAAAATGTTTTTAATTATCCAGTTATTTACCCCAATTAAAGAGTTTATAGAGTTTACAATGATTTATAGGTCAGTCAAAGACCTAAATATTAATCGGTCCCAAAGCGTCAAATATATCTACATAAATAAATATATCTATATATCTAAATATATCTAATAATGAGGTCTATGTTTACATATATTTGACGCGTTGGCCGTATGGATATTAGTGCTTTTGATTGCGCTGGTATATTCACTCCATTACGGAAGAGGCCACAATGACATGAGGACTCTTTTACACTTACTGAATTAATATTTCGAATTTTGATTGTACACTTTATTAGGGTTGCTTAGCCAAAAAGAAAAAAGTACACCGATGTAACAACAACGTCGATCTTAAACTACTTTTAGCTATTTTTGAATATCCCAACAAGTTTAGACCTCACGGAGGTTGTATAAAATAAGGGGCCTAAATATGCTAGTTTAGTATTTTTATTTTTTTAGGCCTTAGTGTCCCACCGCTGGGCGAAGGCCTCCCCTCTTTTCCGCCATTCGTCTCTATTAAGTGCCACTCGATGATATCAATACAATTTTCATTCCTTTTTCTTCCTTCGGAAGTCATTCTAGTCATTCTGCTACTTCTCTTTGGTCGGTTTCTGCTCCTCTAGTTTTATTATGACTTAAAAACCAACTGGCGCATCTCTTTCGGATAATTTTTTCGTTAAAAGTACCTATTAGTACTTGTTTTTTTTAGCTCTGTTAAATATTGGTATGAAGTGCTAGCCTTTTTTTATGACTTCATTTACATAACATCGCCTAGAGGTTCGATTGTCAATATGTGAATCATTGTTGTCTGATTCACGTACTGGCACATCAATCCAAGTACTGTAATACTATATTTTTCCCCCAGGGGGTATAAAGAAGGAAGAAAACAAAAGGTTATTATTTATACAAATTTATTTAAGTTAATTAATTTAGGGTATTGTTGTGGTTTGGTCGATGACGCTTTAGGTAGGTATTATAAATTTTTGTTATGGATAAAACTGAGAGATGGATCGCTTAGCTGCGGATGTGGTCGAGCCGTGTGGCGCAGGGGCGCCACTACGCTGACACGTGGGCACCTCGCCGGATGTACTGGCGTGGCCTAGCTCTAGGCCCGTACAAAGCACCTCCTGGAATGGTCCGGGAGTAGGGGTAAGCGACCAATGCGCAGGCAATGCAAAAGAAGTTAATTAGATAGGTTGAAAGGGTTAATTTAGAATGCGGCATGATGCTTCTGGAGGTGACTCAGCAGTTCGCTAGGCATAAGAGACAGCCTCATGGTTTATAGCCGGTGCAAGAAGGCATTAAGTGTTCAAACGCAGGTTAAATTTAGTAAAACACCATTAGATCCTTGCAGGATAATTCAAATAGTTCACCGTGCGCGGCGTGCGTGTTCCAAGCAGGTTTTGCTGGATATGTTTAGCAAGGGAATAGAAGTACGAGACAGACATGACGTGGCACAGAAGTTATAACCTCAAAACCTTGCAAAATAAGTAAAGGGACTGACCTGTTGGAGGATTATGGCCTTGCTTACGGTTTGTGTTAACCAATGTCAACTCCGGAACGCCGTAAGATCCGTTGTAGGACGTGGCACAAGTGCTCTTTGGCGTACTCCGCCGGTATTCAGTAAAAGCTGAAATATGAACATCACTTTAGGTAAACACTTGACACACAACACGGCTTCGAAGATAGAAAGAACGCTAAGCACTTACCTTCGTTGTAATAATAGCCACGTAGGTAATAGGTTATGTAGTAATACTACGTGGACTGCCGGTAACTGGAATATAAGAATGCGTGGTCAAAACCGACACGATACACCATAATAATTCAAGACACTTCAAGCCAACGTCGAAACACTTACAAGGGAAGGAGATATGGTAGGTAATTCTCCAGTATTAAATAAATAGATGTAGTTAGCTCGCCGGCTTATTAGAAAAAGAAAGGGACCGATCCTGACTTGCCCAAATCGATATCTAGATCAATACCACTTTCCAAATGTTGTAAACCTCCACACATCGGGGTAAAAACCAAACGTCAACACGGGTACAGATAATAGTGGATATTTACTTAAAGGTAGCAAACTCGGGTTTTCGTCTGTCATTAAATATGCTGGAACCCTGAAACGACTGAGGAATTAAAAGGAAGACTAAAGTTGGACTACATAAACAATTTTGGAAATAAATATTTAAAACAATACTAATACAGTGCCCTGGGTTTACTTACTAACGAGGAGATCAAAACATGACCCTTGCAACACCGGGTGCATGTGCCACAGATTCAGTAGTTTTTTGACACAGGTCCACTAGTAGTTGAATTGACCATAGATTATAAGATAAATTGAAGATACCAACTTAACAAGTTGACAAGAAATGGAATAAATTGTGCATCGGTGAGGCGTTAATTCACGCCTAAAAATTATACATTACATACCCCCTCAACCAGGAGAATTTTACGAAGAAAGAGACTGAAAGAGGAAAATTCCAGCTCGCCCTCGAGCTGAGTACACTCATAACTACAACAATAAAATCAGGTAAATCCCCTGACATTTTGACGAGGACTCCCGGCCCAGAATCACACGTCCTGCAGTACCTTGGCATCAATTGAGTCCGCGCGGCCGACGCTGGAAACAACTGCGTCGAGGCCTACGGTAACTGCAGTAGAGTAGTAACTAGAACTAGCAGTTACAGGTTACTAGACGAAATCAAAATAAAAGGAATTTAAAAAAAATGCGCTAGATCAACCGTTATGGCAACGGCAAGAATCCACAAAGTATTGTAAGGTGTAAAACGACGAAGCAACCATCCAGGTATCTGAGTCACTACCCGCTCAGTAACGGTACGTGTATGCTTTATTAGATGTCACGAACCGCATCAGTGAAAAGGCTTATTTAGGCCTAAGATGGTGCTGGTACGCAAAAACCAAAACATTGTGTGAAGAAGAGAAAGAGAGAAAAAAAAACGTGTATGAAAAGGAAAAGAGTTAGTAAGAAAAGCAGAAGAGAGAAGATGCGTCCCATATCGCAGTTATTGTCGAGTCACCACCCGCTCTGAAAAGAAACTGTATAGGCTTCCTTAAGGTGTCACAATCCGCACCGGTGTAGGCTTATTCCTGCTGGATGGGGTCCAGGAAGAATCGCTTAAGCTACTAAGAAGTAGTAAAAAAAAAATCGTACCCGCAAGTCAGTACAAAAAAAATACTTTCCATTCAGAAATCATTCCATGTTTAATCCAACGCCCAGGACAGTTGTTATCGATCCATAAATTTACCTTACAGTCCGGGGGTTATTATAGTAATTTAGTTGATTTGTAATATTAGTTATATTAGGTAGCGTTGGCTGAAACTGGCTTACAGTCTTTTATGTGCCATTTTCCCTATCGCTTCCCATTTTCATCCTCCAGTTCGTATACATATGCGGGACACCTTCCTTATCACGCGGCATTTTTCATACTTAGGGGCCAGCTTTGCAGCAAAATATCTACCCGCGTTGCTCTGCTTGTATGTTCGTTTCCACACTTCATCACCTACATTGAATTCTATGTCACGTCGCTTCTCATTGTAATACTTGATGTTACGATCGTGAGCTTTATGCAATAAATCTCTGACAGTTGGATAAGTTTCTTTTAGTACCTTTATCTTATCAAAGTAATCGCGCCTAGAAGCGAATATGATCTCCTCTACAGCTTCAGAGTCATTGTAGATAGTACCATCAGGAACCGCTTCACGTCCGTGAACTAGTAGGAATGGAGTGAACGAGGTAGACTCGTTTACAGAGGTATTTAAAGCAAACTGGATTCTTGAAATATTAATATCCCACGTACGATGATCTGATGCGACAAAAGTAGAGATCGCAGTCACCACAGTTTTATTATAACGTTCTACTGTGTTAACTTGGGGACAATAAACTGGGGAGTAGTGTAATTGGGGAATGTTGTAATTAGCAAATAACTTTTGAACGTCACCGCCAGTAAAATAGGATGCATTGTCCGCAATGATAGTTTGCGGAATGCCGTGTACCATAAATACATGGTTTTCCAACCTCTGAGAAATCACTTTTCCGGTTGCGCGGCGCATTGGAAACAGCATACAGTACTTGGTAAAGCAACAAACTACCACCAACAAGTACGTATTTAATTGTCTTGAAGGTGGTAAGGGTCCGACTAAGTCCAAACTTATGCACTGAAACGGACGACAGCAAATTTTGGCGCTTCCCATGAAACCGGGGGTCGGCTGTTGACTGTGCTTATACGCTGCACACGCAGTACAATTAGCGACAAACCTTACCACATCTGGGTACATGCCTGGCCAGAAGTAGCGGAGTTTGAGCCTTTTGTAAGTTTTCGCCGTACCTAGGTGGGCTGCTGTAGGGACCGAGTGATTAGCGTGCATTATCTCATCGCGGAATTCCATAGGGATAACCTCCTTCCATTCGAATTCGGATATTAAAATATTTTTAATTTTTGTATACCGATAAAGGCGACCGTCTTTTAATTGGAAATTAGGCACCGACCCCGGGTTGGCCTCACATTTCTTATAAAGATTTAAGTACCACTCATCCGCAATGGTGCTGGTGTTGATCAAGTGTACCGGGACTGCTCTTGATAAGGCGTCCGGCACGACATTTTCTGAACCACGACGGTGTTCGACTACGAAGTTATAAGGAGAAAGGCGGCAACCCCATCTCTCGAGGCGTCCTGTAGGATTTTTAAGGTTAAGAAACCATTTTAAACTCGAATGGTCCGTTATTATTTTAAATTGACGATCCCCTTCGAGATACGGCCTAAAATGTTCAACAACATTGACGACAGCTAGGGCTTCTCTCTCAGTGGCTGAGTAGTTCCTCTCCTGCGGCGTAAGTGAACGACTGTAGTACGCCAGGGGGTGCTCTTCACCGTCGAAGTCCTGAGTCAAGGTTCCACCAATTCCGAAGTCTGACGCGTCGCAATGTACCGCGAATGGTCTAGAGAAGTCTGGACAGGCCAGAACAGGTGCAGTTGTCATGGCTACCTTCAGTTCACTAAAAGCTTTGTCCGCTTCTGGTGACCAACGAAAAGGTGGAGCGCCTTTCTTGGTTGAAGTTAATTGATTAAGAGGCCCTGCTATGTTGCTGAAGTTCTTAATAAAACGACGGTAGTAAGATGCAGTACCGAGAAAACGCTTGACATCTTTTCGAGATGTCGGTATAGGGAAGTCGACAATTGCTCTGACTTTGTCAGGATCTGTACGTAAACCGTATTCATCCACCACAAAGCCTAAATATTTAAGTTGATTACGGAAAAAATTACATTTTGATAAATTTATAGTAAGGTTAGCGTAGCGAAGACGTTCCAGTACTGTACGTAATAAGGTAAGATGCTCACTGAACGTCTCGGAAACTATTACGATGTCGTCTAGGTAAATAAAGATACGACCACTGTACTCCGGACCAAATAGGATGTCCATCAGGCGTTGCTGTGTGGCCGGCGCGGAAGTTAGGCCGAAGCACATGACTTTGAAATGGAATAAGCCACGAGCAGGAACTGTAAAAGCGGTCTTCTCCTTGGACGCCTGTGAATCAAGACCTATTTGCCAAAAGGCTGATTTTAAGTCTAACGAGGATAAAAATTTAGCATTTCCGAGTTGGTCAAGTATCTGGTTAATTAAGGGTAAAGGGTAAGCATCGTGTTTCGAGACCTCGTTCAATTTCCTGCTGTCTAGACAGAATCTAAGGGAACCATCCGCTTTAGGTACCATAGTTACCGGATTATTCCATGGGCTGCTACTTGGTTCGACAACATCCAGTTCGAGCATTTCATCGAGCTGCCTGTTCAGTTCAGCAAGCTTAAATGGCGATATCATGTAATAGCGCTGTTTTATGGGTCTAGCGTCACCCGTGTCGATAGTATGGGTAAGCAGATGGGTCCTCCCTAAACCCTTTTCTTCAGAGGAAATTGTTTTAAATTCCTTAAGAATATTCTCAGCTTGAAGCTGGTCTTCGTACGATAATGATTCTAATCCTTGTAAAAATCTTACCTCAGAATTGAGGGTATTAATATGGTCCTCGTCTGACAACAGACAATCGTTACCCAATAAAGATAACACGTCAGGAGCGATATTAAACGCTGTCCAGAAGTTAATGCCAAATAAAAGTTTTGTTGGTACCTCCGGTATTACATAAAATTTAACTATTGCCGTTGTATCACCAACAGTGACTGGTAAGAACACATAGCCTGATATAGGTGAAGAAGAACCGTTCGCTGTCACTATACGACTCACATCGTTCGATTCATGAATAGTAACTAAGTTTTCAAAGTATTTTTGTGTATCACCACCAATAATTGACAGTTCCGAACCAGAATCCAGGAGGCCGGTATAGGTTACATCGTAAATTTTAACTTTAAGGTAAGGGCGCAAGTCATGACCATTGACTAAACTATTTAATTTTAAAATGGCACGGTTGCTTTCAAAAAATGATCTTACTGTTGACAACCAGGACCGCCACTCGTCCTGAACTGCCTTATTCGATGGGCGGTATTGCAAGCCAGACCCATGAGGTGGTAGCTTTTTATGAATCGTACTATTTAATTTAATTTTAACTGGAGGGCAATGAGTGGTCTTATCGGGCGTAGGAACTATTAGTGAAGTAGTGTAAGAATATTGTGAAATTGCGTTCTGGACAATTTTTCCCATAGGGTAACTTTCATTATTTGGGTAAATCTCGTTATTACAGTTATTTCTCTTTGGGTTTAAATTAGGGTAAGTAAGAAAGTTGGAATTTGCCGTTGGGTAAATTTCATTATGTGAGTTAACAGACGTTTTATCATTAATGACGGTTGACTTTGGGTATACAGATGCATTTTGAGGTAATTTTCCCGTTGGGTAAATTTTATTATCTGGGTAATTGACTATATTATTGTTGTTATCTATACGAGTTGAGTGAAGAGACGTATTTGGGTGTAACTTATTCGTTGGGTAAATTTTATTATTTTGGTAAAATATGTTATTTCGGTAATTTTCATTATTAGGGTAAATAGGGGTGTATCGTTCTAGGAAAGTAGCAGCGGGATGGGGGTGGGATGTGGAGTTAGTGGGTGGGTAAGCGTTAGCAAGGGGGAAGGTGGGGGTAATTGGGGTGTAGGATTGGTGAGGGTTATAAGCGGGATTTATGGCCACGGGATTGGAGTGAAGCGTGCAGTTAGTGGGTGGGTAAGCATTAGTAAGAGGGGAAATATGGTAATTAGTGTTATTAGTTGGGATGTGGTTTTTGTGAAGGTTATAAGTGGCCGGAATGGGATTGTTTTTTACACAAGCGGGAGGGGCGGGGATTGGGGTTGGGGTGTAAATGGAAGTAGTTGTAGCTGGGTAAGTATGCCTATTATTGTCAATGATAGAAGTTATTACTGGGTATTTTAAATTGCTTCTATTGTTAGTCTTCTCCGATGTGGTATGGTTTTTATTTAAGATAGTATATGTGTTGTTTTTATATGTAGTAGTAGGAAAAAAATATCTAGTATTGTATTTTATTTTAGGTTTAATTAGATCCGGGTCAACCATACCCTGACTCGGAACCATTAGTTTTTTGGTTTATTTTGCCCGGGAGCACATTTAGGACAAGTATTCGCCGTTACGTTATTTTCGCCACAGCGGTAGCAGACCAGTCTGGGTGCTGCCCTGCAATACCTTAGGGTATGGCCGTCCACGCGACAACGCACGCAGAAGTCAACAGGGGCCCCTACCAAGGAAACATTTTTCGAGGTGGCCGGTTTATAAACTAAGTCATGAGCCAGTGACTTACCCAAATCCCTGTTGGGTTCCGCGAAACGTTCGGCGCGTTGAGCCGCCGCCTCAAGTTGTCGACAACTGTCTTTAAGTTCGTTAATAGATTTGATAGGGAATAAAGCTAGTTGTTTAGAATAAAATGGTCTTATATTTTGTAGCAAAATACTAAGTTTTTCATGCTCAGACAAAGGAGTTTCTAAGCGTGAGTAATAATTGAGCATGACACTGACGTAATTTACAATATTTTCATCAAGCCCTTGCGTCCTTGACCTAATTTCAACTAAAAGGCGTTCATTGTAATCAACAGGTAAATAGTCGCGGAGCAACAGTTTCTTAAGGTCCGTCCAGCAATGGACCTGATCACAAATTCCGTCAAACCATGAGGTCGCTTCGTCTGTGAACAGTTCACATGCTGAGCGGAACAATGCTGCGTCCGAGATTTCTCGAGAAGCACGTACTTGCTCCAACCTTCGCAGGAACGCCTTAATGCAGGACTTGCCATTATATTTCAAATCTAATTTGTGTACCGCACTATAACGCGTGGCTGCGCAGGCTGGTGCCGCAGTAAGTGTAGGTGATGTAGGTGCAGAGGCCTCGGGGTTAATGTCCGGAGTCAATGCACTTTTGAAATTATCTAAAATATTATCTAAACGCAAAAGTAATTTATCTAACTGCTCGCTTAATTCGAGGTGCCTCGTAGATTCTGATTCGGAGGGCGATAGGCGTGTCAGGCGGTGATAGAGGTGATGGGAGGTTGCTTGCACTCGGTTAAGCACCTTTAAAGAAGTGTGGCGTTGCACCGAAGTCTGCAATAGATCATGTAGCTCCTCCATTTTAGATGCTATGATTAGAAGCTCCTCGCTGACGTCGCCCTCGTAATCTGCGACCTCATCTGTTGGTATCTCGGCATTTAGTTTCCTAACCTGGCACCGCAAGTCCATGACAGTAGCAAGTGGTACACCTAATCGTACTTTTACCTCATACTCGAGTTCATCTTTTTTTAATAAGTTAAATGCGATAGGACGTTCTTCAAATGTAGAATTGGACATGATTATATTCTAATTTAAGTAATGTAAAAGAAATAATAGTGAGAGTGACAGCGAACAGTACTGATATCAAATTAATTTAGGGTAAATATTTGGTTTTTATGGTAGCGAACCTCTGAGTACCTTGTTATGTAATTGTTGTCAAATTGTTTGTATTAAATTAAATTTATTGTAAATTATTAATAAAAAAAAAAAATTGTATAGTTAAGGTTATCCGGCGAAAAAAAAAAAAAAAAAAAATTGAAGTTAAGGTTGAGTAGAATGGTTTAAAAAAAAAAAAAAAAAACAAAGAGAAAAAAAAAACCCTTTGAGGCCTTAGATGGAATGCCTCATATGCAAGTAATAAGACCGGAAATCTCGACCGTCCACACCGGACCACAACAGTGCAAGCTGCTGCTTACTGGTGGGATTATTTGGTGAGACCGTGGTAATGACCCGGGCGGACCGTGCATAAAGGTCCTACCACCTGGATAAATAGTAGTGTAGCGATAGCTGAACCACGTGCGCCGTATTTATAATAATACCCGGTAAGTAACGAGCGTGATCGACCAATCACAATTAATAATTAATTTCTAATTTAAAATAATAAACAATAAAACTTACACACACAGTAAAATACAGATATTATAACACAGAGGACACTAATAACATAAACACAAGATGTAGAACTAGCTACCTAGCTCCATCGACCACTATTTCCTTCAAAAAAAAAAGAGGGAATTAGTTAACCACAACAACTGTTCGGGCGCCGCTGTAATACTATATTTTTCCCCCAGGGGGTATAAAGAAGGAAGAAAACAAAAGGTTATTATTTATACAAATTTATTTAAGTTAATTAATTTAGGGTATTGTTGTGGTTTGGTCGATGACGCTTTAGGTAGGTATTATAAATTTTTGTTATGGATAAAACTGAGAGATGGATCGCTTAGCTGCGGATGTGGTCGAGCCGTGTGGCGCAGGGGCGCCACTACGCTGACACGTGGGCACCTCGCCGGATGTACTGGCGTGGCCTAGCTCTAGGCCCGTACAAAGCACCTCCTGGAATGGTCCGGGAGTAGGGGTAAGCGACCAATGCGCAGGCAATGCAAAAGAAGTTAATTAGATAGGTTGAAAGGGTTAATTTAGAATGCGGCATGATGCTTCTGGAGGTGACTCAGCAGTTCGCTAGGCATAAGAGACAGCCTCATGGTTTATAGCCGGTGCAAGAAGGCATTAAGTGTTCAAACGCAGGTTAAATTTAGTAAAACACCATTAGATCCTTGCAGGATAATTCAAATAGTTCACCGTGCGCGGCGTGCGTGTTCCAAGCAGGTTTTGCTGGATATGTTTAGCAAGGGAATAGAAGTACGAGACAGACATGACGTGGCACAGAAGTTATAACCTCAAAACCTTGCAAAATAAGTAAAGGGACTGACCTGTTGGAGGATTATGGCCTTGCTTACGGTTTGTGTTAACCAATGTCAACTCCGGAACGCCGTAAGATCCGTTGTAGGACGTGGCACAAGTGCTCTTTGGCGTACTCCGCCGGTATTCAGTAAAAGCTGAAATATGAACATCACTTTAGGTAAACACTTGACACACAACACGGCTTCGAAGATAGAAAGAACGCTAAGCACTTACCTTCGTTGTAATAATAGCCACGTAGGTAATAGGTTATGTAGTAATACTACGTGGACTGCCGGTAACTGGAATATAAGAATGCGTGGTCAAAACCGACACGATACACCATAATAATTCAAGACACTTCAAGCCAACGTCGAAACACTTACAAGGGAAGGAGATATGGTAGGTAATTCTCCAGTATTAAATAAATAGATGTAGTTAGCTCGCCGGCTTATTAGAAAAAGAAAGGGACCGATCCTGACTTGCCCAAATCGATATCTAGATCAATACCACTTTCCAAATGTTGTAAACCTCCACACATCGGGGTAAAAACCAAACGTCAACACGGGTACAGATAATAGTGGATATTTACTTAAAGGTAGCAAACTCGGGTTTTCGTCTGTCATTAAATATGCTGGAACCCTGAAACGACTGAGGAATTAAAAGGAAGACTAAAGTTGGACTACATAAACAATTTTGGAAATAAATATTTAAAACAATACTAATACAGTGCCCTGGGTTTACTTACTAACGAGGAGATCAAAACATGACCCTTGCAACACCGGGTGCATGTGCCACAGATTCAGTAGTTTTTTGACACAGGTCCACTAGTAGTTGAATTGACCATAGATTATAAGATAAATTGAAGATACCAACTTAACAAGTTGACAAGAAATGGAATAAATTGTGCATCGGTGAGGCGTTAATTCACGCCTAAAAATTATACATTACATACCCCCTCAACCAGGAGAATTTTACGAAGAAAGAGACTGAAAGAGGAAAATTCCAGCTCGCCCTCGAGCTGAGTACACTCATAACTACAACAATAAAATCAGGTAAATCCCCTGACATTTTGACGAGGACTCCCGGCCCAGAATCACACGTCCTGCAGTACCTTGGCATCAATTGAGTCCGCGCGGCCGACGCTGGAAACAACTGCGTCGAGGCCTACGGTAACTGCAGTAGAGTAGTAACTAGAACTAGCAGTTACAGGTTACTAGACGAAATCAAAATAAAAGGAATTTAAAAAAAATGCGCTAGATCAACCGTTATGGCAACGGCAAGAATCCACAAAGTATTGTAAGGTGTAAAACGACGAAGCAACCATCCAGGTATCTGAGTCACTACCCGCTCAGTAACGGTACGTGTATGCTTTATTAGATGTCACGAACCGCATCAGTGAAAAGGCTTATTTAGGCCTAAGATGGTGCTGGTACGCAAAAACCAAAACATTGTGTGAAGAAGAGAAAGAGAGAAAAAAAAACGTGTATGAAAAGGAAAAGAGTTAGTAAGAAAAGCAGAAGAGAGAAGATGCGTCCCATATCGCAGTTATTGTCGAGTCACCACCCGCTCTGAAAAGAAACTGTATAGGCTTCCTTAAGGTGTCACAATCCGCACCGGTGTAGGCTTATTCCTGCTGGATGGGGTCCAGGAAGAATCGCTTAAGCTACTAAGAAGTAGTAAAAAAAAAATCGTACCCGCAAGTCAGTACAAAAAAAATACTTTCCATTCAGAAATCATTCCATGTTTAATCCAACGCCCAGGACAGTTGTTATCGATCCATAAATTTACCTTACAGTCCGGGGGTTATTATAGTAATTTAGTTGATTTGTAATATTAGTTATATTAGGTAGCGTTGGCTGAAACTGGCTTACAGTCTTTTATGTGCCATTTTCCCTATCGCTTCCCATTTTCATCCTCCAGTTCGTATACATATGCGGGACACCTTCCTTATCACGCGGCATTTTTCATACTTAGGGGCCAGCTTTGCAGCAAAATATCTACCCGCGTTGCTCTGCTTGTATGTTCGTTTCCACACTTCATCACCTACATTGAATTCTATGTCACGTCGCTTCTCATTGTAATACTTGATGTTACGATCGTGAGCTTTATGCAATAAATCTCTGACAGTTGGATAAGTTTCTTTTAGTACCTTTATCTTATCAAAGTAATCGCGCCTAGAAGCGAATATGATCTCCTCTACAGCTTCAGAGTCATTGTAGATAGTACCATCAGGAACCGCTTCACGTCCGTGAACTAGTAGGAATGGAGTGAACGAGGTAGACTCGTTTACAGAGGTATTTAAAGCAAACTGGATTCTTGAAATATTAATATCCCACGTACGATGATCTGATGCGACAAAAGTAGAGATCGCAGTCACCACAGTTTTATTATAACGTTCTACTGTGTTAACTTGGGGACAATAAACTGGGGAGTAGTGTAATTGGGGAATGTTGTAATTAGCAAATAACTTTTGAACGTCACCGCCAGTAAAATAGGATGCATTGTCCGCAATGATAGTTTGCGGAATGCCGTGTACCATAAATACATGGTTTTCCAACCTCTGAGAAATCACTTTTCCGGTTGCGCGGCGCATTGGAAACAGCATACAGTACTTGGTAAAGCAACAAACTACCACCAACAAGTACGTATTTAATTGTCTTGAAGGTGGTAAGGGTCCGACTAAGTCCAAACTTATGCACTGAAACGGACGACAGCAAATTTTGGCGCTTCCCATGAAACCGGGGGTCGGCTGTTGACTGTGCTTATACGCTGCACACGCAGTACAATTAGCGACAAACCTTACCACATCTGGGTACATGCCTGGCCAGAAGTAGCGGAGTTTGAGCCTTTTGTAAGTTTTCGCCGTACCTAGGTGGGCTGCTGTAGGGACCGAGTGATTAGCGTGCATTATCTCATCGCGGAATTCCATAGGGATAACCTCCTTCCATTCGAATTCGGATATTAAAATATTTTTAATTTTTGTATACCGATAAAGGCGACCGTCTTTTAATTGGAAATTAGGCACCGACCCCGGGTTGGCCTCACATTTCTTATAAAGATTTAAGTACCACTCATCCGCAATGGTGCTGGTGTTGATCAAGTGTACCGGGACTGCTCTTGATAAGGCGTCCGGCACGACATTTTCTGAACCACGACGGTGTTCGACTACGAAGTTATAAGGAGAAAGGCGGCAACCCCATCTCTCGAGGCGTCCTGTAGGATTTTTAAGGTTAAGAAACCATTTTAAACTCGAATGGTCCGTTATTATTTTAAATTGACGATCCCCTTCGAGATACGGCCTAAAATGTTCAACAACATTGACGACAGCTAGGGCTTCTCTCTCAGTGGCTGAGTAGTTCCTCTCCTGCGGCGTAAGTGAACGACTGTAGTACGCCAGGGGGTGCTCTTCACCGTCGAAGTCCTGAGTCAAGGTTCCACCAATTCCGAAGTCTGACGCGTCGCAATGTACCGCGAATGGTCTAGAGAAGTCTGGACAGGCCAGAACAGGTGCAGTTGTCATGGCTACCTTCAGTTCACTAAAAGCTTTGTCCGCTTCTGGTGACCAACGAAAAGGTGGAGCGCCTTTCTTGGTTGAAGTTAATTGATTAAGAGGCCCTGCTATGTTGCTGAAGTTCTTAATAAAACGACGGTAGTAAGATGCAGTACCGAGAAAACGCTTGACATCTTTTCGAGATGTCGGTATAGGGAAGTCGACAATTGCTCTGACTTTGTCAGGATCTGTACGTAAACCGTATTCATCCACCACAAAGCCTAAATATTTAAGTTGATTACGGAAAAAATTACATTTTGATAAATTTATAGTAAGGTTAGCGTAGCGAAGACGTTCCAGTACTGTACGTAATAAGGTAAGATGCTCACTGAACGTCTCGGAAACTATTACGATGTCGTCTAGGTAAATAAAGATACGACCACTGTACTCCGGACCAAATAGGATGTCCATCAGGCGTTGCTGTGTGGCCGGCGCGGAAGTTAGGCCGAAGCACATGACTTTGAAATGGAATAAGCCACGAGCAGGAACTGTAAAAGCGGTCTTCTCCTTGGACGCCTGTGAATCAAGACCTATTTGCCAAAAGGCTGATTTTAAGTCTAACGAGGATAAAAATTTAGCATTTCCGAGTTGGTCAAGTATCTGGTTAATTAAGGGTAAAGGGTAAGCATCGTGTTTCGAGACCTCGTTCAATTTCCTGCTGTCTAGACAGAATCTAAGGGAACCATCCGCTTTAGGTACCATAGTTACCGGATTATTCCATGGGCTGCTACTTGGTTCGACAACATCCAGTTCGAGCATTTCATCGAGCTGCCTGTTCAGTTCAGCAAGCTTAAATGGCGATATCATGTAATAGCGCTGTTTTATGGGTCTAGCGTCACCCGTGTCGATAGTATGGGTAAGCAGATGGGTCCTCCCTAAACCCTTTTCTTCAGAGGAAATTGTTTTAAATTCCTTAAGAATATTCTCAGCTTGAAGCTGGTCTTCGTACGATAATGATTCTAATCCTTGTAAAAATCTTACCTCAGAATTGAGGGTATTAATATGGTCCTCGTCTGACAACAGACAATCGTTACCCAATAAAGATAACACGTCAGGAGCGATATTAAACGCTGTCCAGAAGTTAATGCCAAATAAAAGTTTTGTTGGTACCTCCGGTATTACATAAAATTTAACTATTGCCGTTGTATCACCAACAGTGACTGGTAAGAACACATAGCCTGATATAGGTGAAGAAGAACCGTTCGCTGTCACTATACGACTCACATCGTTCGATTCATGAATAGTAACTAAGTTTTCAAAGTATTTTTGTGTATCACCACCAATAATTGACAGTTCCGAACCAGAATCCAGGAGGCCGGTATAGGTTACATCGTAAATTTTAACTTTAAGGTAAGGGCGCAAGTCATGACCATTGACTAAACTATTTAATTTTAAAATGGCACGGTTGCTTTCAAAAAATGATCTTACTGTTGACAACCAGGACCGCCACTCGTCCTGAACTGCCTTATTCGATGGGCGGTATTGCAAGCCAGACCCATGAGGTGGTAGCTTTTTATGAATCGTACTATTTAATTTAATTTTAACTGGAGGGCAATGAGTGGTCTTATCGGGCGTAGGAACTATTAGTGAAGTAGTGTAAGAATATTGTGAAATTGCGTTCTGGACAATTTTTCCCATAGGGTAACTTTCATTATTTGGGTAAATCTCGTTATTACAGTTATTTCTCTTTGGGTTTAAATTAGGGTAAGTAAGAAAGTTGGAATTTGCCGTTGGGTAAATTTCATTATGTGAGTTAACAGACGTTTTATCATTAATGACGGTTGACTTTGGGTATACAGATGCATTTTGAGGTAATTTTCCCGTTGGGTAAATTTTATTATCTGGGTAATTGACTATATTATTGTTGTTATCTATACGAGTTGAGTGAAGAGACGTATTTGGGTGTAACTTATTCGTTGGGTAAATTTTATTATTTTGGTAAAATATGTTATTTCGGTAATTTTCATTATTAGGGTAAATAGGGGTGTATCGTTCTAGGAAAGTAGCAGCGGGATGGGGGTGGGATGTGGAGTTAGTGGGTGGGTAAGCGTTAGCAAGGGGGAAGGTGGGGGTAATTGGGGTGTAGGATTGGTGAGGGTTATAAGCGGGATTTATGGCCACGGGATTGGAGTGAAGCGTGCAGTTAGTGGGTGGGTAAGCATTAGTAAGAGGGGAAATATGGTAATTAGTGTTATTAGTTGGGATGTGGTTTTTGTGAAGGTTATAAGTGGCCGGAATGGGATTGTTTTTTACACAAGCGGGAGGGGCGGGGATTGGGGTTGGGGTGTAAATGGAAGTAGTTGTAGCTGGGTAAGTATGCCTATTATTGTCAATGATAGAAGTTATTACTGGGTATTTTAAATTGCTTCTATTGTTAGTCTTCTCCGATGTGGTATGGTTTTTATTTAAGATAGTATATGTGTTGTTTTTATATGTAGTAGTAGGAAAAAAATATCTAGTATTGTATTTTATTTTAGGTTTAATTAGATCCGGGTCAACCATACCCTGACTCGGAACCATTAGTTTTTTGGTTTATTTTGCCCGGGAGCACATTTAGGACAAGTATTCGCCGTTACGTTATTTTCGCCACAGCGGTAGCAGACCAGTCTGGGTGCTGCCCTGCAATACCTTAGGGTATGGCCGTCCACGCGACAACGCACGCAGAAGTCAACAGGGGCCCCTACCAAGGAAACATTTTTCGAGGTGGCCGGTTTATAAACTAAGTCATGAGCCAGTGACTTACCCAAATCCCTGTTGGGTTCCGCGAAACGTTCGGCGCGTTGAGCCGCCGCCTCAAGTTGTCGACAACTGTCTTTAAGTTCGTTAATAGATTTGATAGGGAATAAAGCTAGTTGTTTAGAATAAAATGGTCTTATATTTTGTAGCAAAATACTAAGTTTTTCATGCTCAGACAAAGGAGTTTCTAAGCGTGAGTAATAATTGAGCATGACACTGACGTAATTTACAATATTTTCATCAAGCCCTTGCGTCCTTGACCTAATTTCAACTAAAAGGCGTTCATTGTAATCAACAGGTAAATAGTCGCGGAGCAACAGTTTCTTAAGGTCCGTCCAGCAATGGACCTGATCACAAATTCCGTCAAACCATGAGGTCGCTTCGTCTGTGAACAGTTCACATGCTGAGCGGAACAATGCTGCGTCCGAGATTTCTCGAGAAGCACGTACTTGCTCCAACCTTCGCAGGAACGCCTTAATGCAGGACTTGCCATTATATTTCAAATCTAATTTGTGTACCGCACTATAACGCGTGGCTGCGCAGGCTGGTGCCGCAGTAAGTGTAGGTGATGTAGGTGCAGAGGCCTCGGGGTTAATGTCCGGAGTCAATGCACTTTTGAAATTATCTAAAATATTATCTAAACGCAAAAGTAATTTATCTAACTGCTCGCTTAATTCGAGGTGCCTCGTAGATTCTGATTCGGAGGGCGATAGGCGTGTCAGGCGGTGATAGAGGTGATGGGAGGTTGCTTGCACTCGGTTAAGCACCTTTAAAGAAGTGTGGCGTTGCACCGAAGTCTGCAATAGATCATGTAGCTCCTCCATTTTAGATGCTATGATTAGAAGCTCCTCGCTGACGTCGCCCTCGTAATCTGCGACCTCATCTGTTGGTATCTCGGCATTTAGTTTCCTAACCTGGCACCGCAAGTCCATGACAGTAGCAAGTGGTACACCTAATCGTACTTTTACCTCATACTCGAGTTCATCTTTTTTTAATAAGTTAAATGCGATAGGACGTTCTTCAAATGTAGAATTGGACATGATTATATTCTAATTTAAGTAATGTAAAAGAAATAATAGTGAGAGTGACAGCGAACAGTACTGATATCAAATTAATTTAGGGTAAATATTTGGTTTTTATGGTAGCGAACCTCTGAGTACCTTGTTATGTAATTGTTGTCAAATTGTTTGTATTAAATTAAATTTATTGTAAATTATTAATAAAAAAAAAAAATTGTATAGTTAAGGTTATCCGGCGAAAAAAAAAAAAAAAAAAAATTGAAGTTAAGGTTGAGTAGAATGGTTTAAAAAAAAAAAAAAAAAACAAAGAGAAAAAAAAAACCCTTTGAGGCCTTAGATGGAATGCCTCATATGCAAGTAATAAGACCGGAAATCTCGACCGTCCACACCGGACCACAACAGTGCAAGCTGCTGCTTACTGGTGGGATTATTTGGTGAGACCGTGGTAATGACCCGGGCGGACCGTGCATAAAGGTCCTACCACCTGGATAAATAGTAGTGTAGCGATAGCTGAACCACGTGCGCCGTATTTATAATAATACCCGGTAAGTAACGAGCGTGATCGACCAATCACAATTAATAATTAATTTCTAATTTAAAATAATAAACAATAAAACTTACACACACAGTAAAATACAGATATTATAACACAGAGGACACTAATAACATAAACACAAGATGTAGAACTAGCTACCTAGCTCCATCGACCACTATTTCCTTCAAAAAAAAAAGAGGGAATTAGTTAACCACAACAACTGTTCGGGCGCCGCTGTAATACTATATTTTTCCCCCAGGGGGTATAAAGAAGGAAGAAAACAAAAGGTTATTATTTATACAAATTTATTTAAGTTAATTAATTTAGGGTATTGTTGTGGTTTGGTCGATGACGCTTTAGGTAGGTATTATAAATTTTTGTTATGGATAAAACTGAGAGATGGATCGCTTAGCTGCGGATGTGGTCGAGCCGTGTGGCGCAGGGGCGCCACTACGCTGACACGTGGGCACCTCGCCGGATGTACTGGCGTGGCCTAGCTCTAGGCCCGTACAAAGCACCTCCTGGAATGGTCCGGGAGTAGGGGTAAGCGACCAATGCGCAGGCAATGCAAAAGAAGTTAATTAGATAGGTTGAAAGGGTTAATTTAGAATGCGGCATGATGCTTCTGGAGGTGACTCAGCAGTTCGCTAGGCATAAGAGACAGCCTCATGGTTTATAGCCGGTGCAAGAAGGCATTAAGTGTTCAAACGCAGGTTAAATTTAGTAAAACACCATTAGATCCTTGCAGGATAATTCAAATAGTTCACCGTGCGCGGCGTGCGTGTTCCAAGCAGGTTTTGCTGGATATGTTTAGCAAGGGAATAGAAGTACGAGACAGACATGACGTGGCACAGAAGTTATAACCTCAAAACCTTGCAAAATAAGTAAAGGGACTGACCTGTTGGAGGATTATGGCCTTGCTTACGGTTTGTGTTAACCAATGTCAACTCCGGAACGCCGTAAGATCCGTTGTAGGACGTGGCACAAGTGCTCTTTGGCGTACTCCGCCGGTATTCAGTAAAAGCTGAAATATGAACATCACTTTAGGTAAACACTTGACACACAACACGGCTTCGAAGATAGAAAGAACGCTAAGCACTTACCTTCGTTGTAATAATAGCCACGTAGGTAATAGGTTATGTAGTAATACTACGTGGACTGCCGGTAACTGGAATATAAGAATGCGTGGTCAAAACCGACACGATACACCATAATAATTCAAGACACTTCAAGCCAACGTCGAAACACTTACAAGGGAAGGAGATATGGTAGGTAATTCTCCAGTATTAAATAAATAGATGTAGTTAGCTCGCCGGCTTATTAGAAAAAGAAAGGGACCGATCCTGACCATGCTATGGCAACTTAGTACATTTGATATGGTTCGCTTTTCATTCTTCTCTGACATAATTAATATGGCGCGTGGATTAAACAATAATAGACTCTTGGTCAACGGTGTAAGCGCTTCAACGACCGCCTTATGATTGAGCGCCATCTTCGAGACATGACGAGTTTTTTTTCGTAAGCGATACGAAAAAAAACCAATGTCAGTGTTGCTGATGGATTAAAAAAAATGCACTTTAGGAACCAAACAAAAATGTAACATAATACAAAAAAGGATATTTATTAACTTTTGTTATTTTGAAATATATATTATGGTTTATAAAAATGCAAAAATATATAATTTATGACAATTTGTATTGAATCAATATGGCAACACAATAAGTAACTGTCTTGACATTTTTTGACATTGTTCAAATTTTTGTTTCTATGTCAGTGAAAAATTCATTTCCGAATTTTTCATAGAATTTTTCACGTTGCATGATGTGTTATGGTGTGCTTCGTACCTGGCTGCAATAATTGGACCGTAGAAGGTATTTCACATGAATGGGTCACGCACAGATTCCATTATGTTCTATTGATTAAATTGGAAAATGTGTCTGTCTCTCAGCCTTTCAGGCTTCACTGAACTGATAAAATCCCTACAAAATAATACCCATTTACTTTTCATTTCCGATTTTTACAAGCATTTATTTAACTTGCAATGTATGTAGGTATGTGCGGGTCAAATCTTGCAAATTAAATTTGACCCACTTCCCGCTAACGGAATGGGCTAAAATTTGGACCACATAGGTATGTAAACTCTATGAGAACGCAATATTATCGTAGCTAAGAGGTGATCTGATGATGGAGTTGGAAGGTGGCGACAGAATCTCCGCTATTCTTAACGTAGACCCACCATATTGGAACTCAATAGTTTGGTCTCGAAAACAGGAGACTTTTACTTTAATTCCTAATCCCCTAGCTGGGGCAACCACAGAGCGTTGCCATTGGGCTCTAACTCGCACTGCGTGCTTCACCTCTAGCGATATAGACGATAGCGAACAGCGATACACGTGTTCTACAATGACGTATACAATTTAAATTAAATAAGATTTAATATAGTTGAGATACCTTATTTTATTACAGAATATTAAATATTTAATAATTTCAGGGGGAATACCGATTCCCTGATGCGTTATTAAAGCAAGTAATTATAACCCCAGTGTACAAGAGCGGGAACCGAGACGATGATGTCTCGAACTATCGCGCTGGAGTTTTAAACAGGTGTAGTATTTAGTACTAAAAACTAAAGTAAGTATACCTTATCATTAGTAATTATTTATTTAGATAGAACAAACTTGAGTCACCGAAAATAAAATGCTTCAAACATTAGAAAGCTATTATACGAAAGCTCTTAAGTTATGTATGATATATGATATTATATTATTTATTTCAAAAACTTGAGATATTTAGGTAAGTGCATTTGAAGTGAAATACAAACAAACAACACCGTGTTCCTTTTTTAAAAGACTTCAAAAAAGGAGGTTCCCAAAATTCATCTGTGTTTCTTTTTTTATGTTTGTTACCTCAGAACTTTCGACTGGGTGAACCGATTTTGATGATTCTTTTTTTATTTGAAAGCTAGTGCTTTCTGTTTGGTCCCATTTTTATCAAAATTAAGATCTTAGATTAAGATGATGGAATCTATGAGGAATCAACGGAACTCTATAAAATGTATAGGCACACCTTTAGTGATTTTGGTATTGTTCATAGTAACTCTTGTATTTGCTCTTGGAAAGCACTATTTGGTAAAGTGGAACTGATAATGAAGACCACAGATGGCCACCGGAACTCCTAAACGGTATATATTTCAAGCGTGCTGACAAGATATTTCGATTAAGATAGTTGAGCGACTATGATGAAGCATACTTAGGTTTAAATATATGACTGACTTTCCCGCGACGTTGCTTGCGGCGAGATTTAAATGTTCTATAGTTTCTTATTAATTGAGAAGTGGGACTACATAACAGCATAATTATGATGACTTAAAAGTATAAAATAAAATTATAGTTTAAAAAACAAAACACCGACTGCAAAAGCAAAAAATAACTTCTTTTAAAATGGTAGCTTAGGTCAGTCCAACTGAAGTCGGCGTCCTACAATATTTTTAACCAAAAGCAGACTTCAGTTGGACTGACCTATTACCTAACATTTAAAAGATGTTATTTATTTCCCCGTGTGGTAACCGGATTAGAATAGTGCCACTCCGTACCTTTCCGTGGATGTCGTAAAAGCCGACTAAGGTAATAAAGGCATGTAGTACTGTTAGGCGATGGGCTTGCAACCTGTCACTAATACACTGGTAAACATCTTCGCCTAAGTTTGCAAAATGTGGTTACAGAATTATCAAAAAGTTTTTATAGTCGTTGCAAATTCTGTAGCTCTGCCTACCCCACTCTGGGAATAAAGGCGTGAGTTTATGTATGTATGTATGTATGTAGTTATTGCTTTTTGAAGGCGGCTTTGTGTTATTTTTACTTTGTTTTAAAACTACTTAATAACAACCCTTTTTATTTCACCATGTCCGTCTGTCCGTCGTCCGTCTGTCGACGGTTTTACTCAGGAGACTATTGACACAGAATAAGTAGTAGTACAAGTACTATTAGTACTACAAAGCTAAAGAGTTTTAATGTAGCACCAGCTGTTGCCCGCGACTCCCCCCCCATTTGACTCCGGACGGTGAGGTGAAGAAGTAACATGATCAATATCCCATTTTTGACACCGAGTTGTTTTTGACGACTTGAACTTTAACCTTTTTTATTTTCGAATTTATAACATTCGCCCGAAAACAATTTAAAAAACACTGAATTTTATTTTAGCTCTCGCAATGGCATAATTTTGTCTTGACGGCACCGATGATGGTGCGGAACGAGAGCGTTGTTGTAGTGGATGCTGCACAATTGGCTGCGGGTATTCAATGCAAGAGCCGTAAATTTTGCTTCACGATGACTTAAAACACAGGTAAAGTTAAACGGTGATTACACTGAGTCGTTCCCGTAATGCGGTCGCCGAAGTTGTTTCAAACTACTGCGGCGAATGAACGTCGTCTTTACATTACTTTAGGTCTGTCCCCCTACTTCGATCACGTAGCTAGGCGGTTGCAGCTGTCGATCGCTGAATTCAGCCGACTGCCGTGTTCTGTTACACCGTTGCAGTCGCCGTATGTAACATGGGGCGGACGACTCAATGTAGTTGCAACAAAAATAAACATTTTACTTCTCATGCGCAGGGAAGTTACATATAGGCGGCATAAAGTTAGGTAGGTATATGTTTCCTCTAGGGACATAAGTCCTTTAGCTTTTGGATTTTCTTGGACAGCCACATACTTAGAGCCAAATACGATATGTATGTCTGTGTGTATGTGTATGTATGTATGTACCTATGACGTAAACAAAACGTATGATACGCAAACAATCCACTAAGTTCTTGTTCGAAAGTTATAAAATTAACCCCAACGGCTGACTTGGTTGAAGCACCCCTATCATCATGTTTAGGTTTACGTAACAAAATGGTAAGAAAAGTATCTTTGCCGTTGGAGACGTTTGATTTTTGCTATGTAGGTAATTTTCGCCCCTTGGAACTGAGACAAGAGGTACTTTATTATAATAAATTTTTATTATTTTTAGGTTACAAGAGATTCTTGGAGGCGGTTTTGTGTCCAGAGCAAAGAAATATGTCCCAGTTTTAACTAGAACACCTACTTATCTGCACAAAGATTCTGTCTCGTATTATCTGTGAGATTATAGAAACCAAATAATACTTAAGCTAGAAAAAAAACAAAAGATTGTCATAATAACCTGCAGTGAAGACCAGCTGAACTCCCATTATGTAAAAAAGAAAAACAGTGACTGACGCCTCTCCGCCTCTCTGAAGATGAAGATGAAGCGAAATACCCGACTCAAAGAACAATTGGCTGATCATCATCTAAATCATTATTTCTAAGAACTGTCTTTGAGGCTATTGAAACCAATCAATTTATTTCTGTTAAATTAAGTGAAATGAAATTTATTTATTTGCGTTAGACATAGTTACTATACTTACATATTATGATGATCTTAACACTAAATATTAGAACCATACATCTAGACGTAGATAAGTCATGCAAATATTTAATATGAAAGTGTTAATTATACTGATATCACTAAACTAGAGTTGAGTGTAGTTTAGTTATGATCTAATAGGCTAGACGTTTTTTCCATCACATGGGACCAACGGCAATAAGACCACTGCAGAAATCAGAAAAAAAAAGTAAAGTCCAACATTCTTACTACGCGTTGAAAACACCCCACCGCATACAAATTGATACTCAATTATGACGTCAAAATTGATTAAATCTACACTAAATTTATGGCAAAATCAAGTTCTTACGTACACAAGATCGTAAAAACTGCTCAATAAAAAAGGCTCAGTCTAAAAATCTCAATTTTCGGATCTTCGAAGTCTTACGTAGGTATTCATAGGTCGCTCCTATAGGTCGTCTTTGTTTTATAATAATTTCCAGTTTTCAATCGATATTAAGTACTAGGGTAAGTGTATAGTAAAGTTCCTGTGTGTATAGGAAAGTTAAAAGCCCCTCACTAGTTTGTAAGTTGCTGTGCCCTATAAAGATCTCATACCTTATAAGTAGTTATAAGTTACCTAACACCTGTATATTATGAATAACAGCTTATGAAAGCAATAAAAAGTTGAAAAATTAAGTTCAACAATGTCATCATCCTAATTAGGTACGCTAATTTGTTTAGAAAACTCGTCATAATTTTAAACAAGTGTATCTAAACATAATAAGCTTAAATGCAATAAATGATTTATTTACATATTCATATGTTTACATGACAATGTAATTAGTTGGATTCCTCGAGCTCTGAAAATAGGTAGGTACACTGCGGCCACATCTGTGAGATTTGAAAATATTTGTGTTAATACTTACTAGTTAGTTATTACTAGTTATCTTTCTTTATTTATGTTAAAAAGAGATGCCAGTTGATTTGGCCGCAGTATTAGGAAGACCCATTAAATATATGATCCTCACAGAGTATTAGTTATAAAAGGTTTTAAAACACATTTGGAAAATAAATTGATCTTGAGAGATCCTGTATTGAGTGGACTTTTTCCGGCTAAAATTATTGACTTATCACTGATTTATATGCAAATAAGAAATGATTAGGCGCGGCGGCGCGGCGTAGCCCCACTTACTAATTAAAAGCCCGTCGTTTTTGCGAGTTTATCAGTTCTCAATGTAAAACATTGCCATCACGCCTAATATGTTCTTTTTTGCAGTACTTACTCTAAATCAAACTTAACCCCTTTTTCATACAACATTATGAATCACGGTGTTTAAAGCCCTAATAGTTAATATGTGCCAAGTGTCTTAACTATCATTGGTCTTTAAGTACCTGTTGTGATTTTGTATGAATAAAGGGGTGGAGAATAGCTTACGTATGTGGTTATGTATAAGCACATGCTTACACACACATACGCATAGAATTAGTTTAAATAACATGAACTAGATGGCAGAACAAGCAACCTTTTTTTTTTTTTTACTCGGACAGAAAACAACGCCGAGTTGCCAGTCTATATCCAGTGTACAATAGTAGTCTTTGATCCTGACTTGCCCAAATCGATATCTAGATCAATACCACTTTCCAAATGTTGTAAACCTCCACACATCGGGGTAAAAACCAAACGTCAACACGGGTACAGATAATAGTGGATATTTACTTAAAGGTAGCAAACTCGGGTTTTCGTCTGTCATTAAATATGCTGGAACCCTGAAACGACTGAGGAATTAAAAGGAAGACTAAAGTTGGACTACATAAACAATTTTGGAAATAAATATTTAAAACAATACTAATACAGTGCCCTGGGTTTACTTACTAACGAGGAGATCAAAACATGACCCTTGCAACACCGGGTGCATGTGCCACAGATTCAGTAGTTTTTTGACACAGGTCCACTAGTAGTTGAATTGACCATAGATTATAAGATAAATTGAAGATACCAACTTAACAAGTTGACAAGAAATGGAATAAATTGTGCATCGGTGAGGCGTTAATTCACGCCTAAAAATTAACCTACTACAAGTATACATTACGAACATTAGGTTTAATTTTTAATTTAATTTATTTACTAACACTTTATTATTATCCAAAGATGGCTGAAATAAATGATTTTTGATTTGATAAAATTTAAAGAGGTCTCAAAATACACCTTTCAAATTATAGCCACATCATCTCAATAGGTCTACGTAAAATGGTTGGGACATAAGGACATGCGTGACAAACAGGTGGACAAGAAACAATAATACCAAGCCAAGTAGCCAAGTGGTAAGAACGGAATACTTCTTACCACTTGGCTACGGAATCCATAAAAACATTTACCATGAGACAAATGTCCCGCAACACGTGGCGCGACGTTTCCAGGCTTCGCACGACATAATATCTGGCGTCATCACATCGACATCCGCGGTCGCCAAGTTCCTAATAATGAGTTATTTTACTTGAGTACGTCAACTGGGGTTACTTTGATTTACGGGGTAACATTGGCCACCCCAAAAACTAGTTTTATTTAATATTCAATTATTCTATTAAATGTTTCATCAGGAGCAAGCTACTTATACAGTTATACAATTATTTAAATAATTTAAGAGTATACCACTAAAATTGTTATCGTTTTAAGGGTGAGCAATGTTACCCCGTAAATCAAAATAACCCCAGTTAACCGTACATTACTGATGCTCTTAAGGTGAACAGAAAACATCGCGAGGATGCCTGCGTATATAACCGAACAGCGGTATGGTTCTCTAAAAAACTCGTTCGTTCGTCCTACCGTTTTTGAGAGAATTATACCCCTGCTGAGTGTAAGAGGGGTTCTCTCCCTCTTCTTATTTACGAGTAAAAGCAAGGCTCTTGTCGGTATCTCATCTATTAAGTCATCTCCACACCCCCACTTCTCTCTATCCATTTTAATTTCCTTGCCTCCATGTACGGGTCCACCATTACACAACATATTAGGTATCTATTAACGATCAAAGTATCTGACAGTCCATCTGAAAACACGTATCTAACAAAACAAACTGAATAGTGTTGTCCTCACATTATTTCATGGTTAGTCAACTCCGTATAGTAGTTCGGCACACGTCCGAGCTTTAACCGCGATAAGGCGGACAGAAACGGTGCATTACTTCTATTTAGCGGACCAAATGGACTCCCCCACCAATTGTGAGTTAAGTCTAACTCGGGACACTAATATAAAGACGTCGACGGGATATACGGTTTGTATTGTAAGAAACTAGAAATTGTTAGGACACGCGGTTCGTATTTTACTCGAGGAAAGATTCCATTTAGCCATTTCTATTTCTCGCTTGTGTGCATTCGGAACACGATTGTCTGTACAGATAACAAACTGTATATGTACAGTCAACCAATTTGATTTCTAGGCCACTTTGGACTATGTTAAAGTGACGTTGTCAACCAAAACGTAAGAGACTCCCTATGATTTGGTTTACAACGTCACGTTGACAAAGTCCATAGTGGCCTAGGAATCAAATTGGCTGACTGTACTTACTAATGTAGAGCCTTGTGGCAATCAGCACAGCATGGCAATGAGGTAAGGTTGGGGATGGGTGCGTAACAATCGATATAAAAATATTACATATCGTCGCCGTAGAGCGAAAATTCACCAAGTCTCACTTTTGTCATTTTGAGTTATGAAGGTTTTAATAAAATAAAGTTTGAAAAAAATATTACTCGATTATTGTAAGGGATAAAAGTGGTTTTGTAGTCTTATCTAGTGGACATTTTATTGTTTCTTTAGGCTACACCTGGTAAAAGTCATTAACTCTAATAATTTTATAGATAATTGCAAAAAACATTTTTGCCCCTCAAGTCTTATGCCCAAATTGTGACTTAGTGATTTTTAGACCGGATTTAGTGACTTTTTTCCCAATTTTTACTTGTTTTGAAATAAACTAAGTTAATTTAGTTAAATTTTAACTCTAATAATAAAGTTCGTTATATTTATCTAGTAGAACCTAACTTGATTGTTTTTTGTTAGGGTTTATTGTTAGGTTTTCAGATAAAACACCATAATGAGAATAATAGTTTAATAAAATAAGTAAAACCATAAGTGTCTGCAAACTTTATAATATAACACAATTAAAGTAACATTTTACTCTTCACCTTCCTCTGTAATGTCCGGTTGACATAGCCTGTCAACTGCTTCCGTGCTGGTACGCAAAGACCTGTACCACGAATGCAGCTCTTGTGGTACTATGCCTTTGTTGCATAGACCAATGAGGTCTTTCTTTTTTGCCTCCGAAATGGGTAAAGGAGTCGCGTAAGCGTGTGGGATGTGATAAGCTTTTAGCTGTGTTATCCATTCTTATTTGGTATCATTGTTATCACAAGCTGGGTCTTGCATCTTGCGTCTATTTGTGCGGCGAAGCGACTTTGGTGCTGCATTAGTTAAATCATAATTCTGGGTCAATAGAAAAGTTACATACATACCGTCACGCCTTCATCCCAGAGTGGGGTAGGCAGAGCTACAGAATTACAAACAACTTTAACAGCCAGTTGTTAATTCTGTAACCACATTTTGCACAAACAGGCTAAGATGAATATCATGTGTATATTAGTGACAGGTTGCAAGCCCATCGCCTAAAAATACTACAAGCCTTTAATCCCTTAGTCGTCTCTTACGACTTCCACAGGAAGGTATGGAGTGGTACTATTCTATTCTGCCGGCAACCACACGGCTAATAGAAAAGTTCTAATGTATAAACAAAACCAAACGAACTAATCTGTACTAATTTAATTTAATTTGTTTACATCTTTCTATTGACTCCGAACTCTCAGTAGGATTATAAGTACAGTCACCAGCAATAATATATTATTCAACATTGGGCGAAAAATATCTGACACACTCTTATACCTGTAGTAACAAAGACGTGTCAGATGTTTTTGCGGCCAATGTTGAATAATATAATTATTGCTGGTGACTGTACTAGTTGACTTAACTATAGACCAAAATCCCGGCCCGGTTAGATGCTATGTATTTCGAAATAAAATCTGTGCCATGCATGCGATATAAGTTATATCTTATAGAAATAAATTCATAAACCGGTATTAGTAATCAGCAAACACAAAACACACCATACAATTAAATTAAAAAGCTTGTTAGGTATAATGATATCACACTTTATATAACCATGTAACTAAATTCGGTTAAAAAGCATGCCTTTGAATTTGACTCCGAGAATAATCTGGCCAAATTAACTTGATAATAATCAATGCGCTTATTCAAAATTCACTGCGTGACGAAACACGCTCCTTACACACTTGCTGGTTTATCCTCTTGACGTCAATCTCGCAAACGAGTCGTTTTAACGGAATTTTCATTGTTGTACATTGTGGAAACTCTATGCTTTCCGAAGCCGCCATTGTTAATAAACTTACTTAAAGTTATGTTATATACAATTAAATAGTTGAATAGGTATCGTGGTCCTTTTTTACATCAAGCTTGAATGAAACGAGCGCGTGTGGTGTGAATGAAAAAGAAATGGTTTAATAAATGAAAACGTAGGTATTCAAATCTCACTCATAATTGTTATTCTCTCAAACACGCGGTCGGACGAACGGACGAGTGAATATGGCAGCGGCGAGTTTAAGTGGTCCCGTCAGAGCGAACAAAACACATTTTAGCACGTGCATTCTCAATTAGGCAGCCTTATACGTTCGATCTTGTCGACAGAAGCCATGCTAATGAGAGAATCACACCCCGGGTAACGAACCTCAGCACTCCTTATTCCGACCATTGGTTATAAGATTTATAAAGAAAACAGAAATTTGCTAAACAGGCAAGAGAATTCAAACAAAACAAGCATTAGGCATCACACTGCAAGTAATGAAAAACATTTAGTTACATTGCGGTCAATCTTGTTCTTCTTGGCTTACCAATTACACGTACATCTCAATAGGAACCTATAAAACAGTATACCTAGTACCTTATTTAAAATGTTTGTTTTTTTCCACCAAAACGATGATATAATAATGTAGTTATTACACTGTGCCCGAGACGTACCCGAAGGATTTTAACCATCGATTCTAGACCCTATTTGGAGTATATAATGTGGTATAACATGTAGTATAATAACGCACAATTTCCGAGATTTTTATTCTGTAAAAACAATTCCATAGTTTATTTAATTTGAACTCTATCGCCTTACCATAAAGCATTATTTACCAAGAGAGATTCATGTTGTAAATAGCAATATCATCAATGTACAACATAAATTAATTTAATCATTAAGGGCCTGTTTCACAATCGACAAGTAAATTTATCTGTCACATAAAGTTGTCTCTCTCCTTGTCTATTTTCAAGTGTACGACAAAGAAAGGGCTAAACTTATCCGTCAAATATCCTTTACTTGTCGATTGAAAAACAGGCGGTAAATGTTATACCACATTATATACTCCAAATAGGGTCTAGAATCGAAGGTTATAATCCTTCGGGTACGTCCCGGGCACGGTGTATAATCATTATTACTTAATTGAGAAACTTTAATAACAAAAATACTTACCTCATTGCCGCACTCACGAAAAAATTAACTAACTTACGCGCGAATTTCACCTATATTACATCGACGCACGTTGAAGTCGTACAAATATTCATCAAATGTAATTAATTAATGATCTAAACAAGCATTGGTACCCTGTTTAATAGGAAAAAACTAACTCAAACAGTTTAATCAATTTTCGTTTACAATAAACTGTCCACATTGTCTATGTGTGACGATTGAGAAATCATTAAATAGACTTAGTTAGTTTTCGCTTTCATATTTTCTGACAAAACTATTACTCAGAAATTAGCTAAGTAATTTTAGTGACTTTTTGAATAAAGTAGTTCTTGATCGTGACTTCGGAATATTTAGAGAAAAAGTTACCAAGACGATTTAGGTGCATTCATTGTACGGTTTCATGTAGACCATAAATAATCAAACGAATTAGGTAATTCTTCCCTTACGTAGTGAGAGACGAAGTATAATTTAATGACTTCTGTTACTTTTTAAAATCGAAACTATAATAGCTATGTCCATAATAATAAGACTGAAATTTGCACAAAAAAAAATCGATTTCGATGACATTCATAACTAAATTTCGGCCATTTTTCGACTTGGTGAATTTTCGCTCTACGGCGACGATATAATATTAGTCGCTATAACGCTCATTTCACTGCCTTAGAATTATATAATTGGTACCCATTGTGTCAAACTAAACATTGGATAATATTAAGATTATAGCAGTTACTGTTCTTTTAAAGTCTTCCTGCAGACAAACTGTCCTAATACAGTTTTGCAGGGCTTTTGTATTATTTGTAATTTTTGTTGTTGGTTTAATAAATAATAATAATAATAATAATATCAAAAGATGATTATACCAAATCATGTTTCTAATAAATAAATGATATGCCATATTATTATAGTAAGTACATAAAAATACACATTTTGATATTATACCAATAGTTTATTATATAAAATGAGTGTATATCCTTTGAAATTATATCAAATTACATTATGTTAAGTATTTTTATACCAATAATTACACACCCGTTGGGGACCTTATGGCTCCAGTCAAGATGCATTCAGCAAACGTTATCGTCATCGAAAATGGTTAGGGTCGACATAAGCTGCCGGACGCTACAGTTGGTGATCGAATTCGAGATCAAAATCCTAACCTCAACAGGCGCACATTCACTGTGATTACTGCATTTTGGTTTAAGTGTGGTTATTTGTATCAATAAAATAAATTAAATCTTATTTATACATACATACATACATACATAAACTCACGCCTTTATTCCCAGAGCGGGGTAGGCAGAGCTACAGAATTATTAACAACGCTAAAAACTTGATAATAATTCTGTTACCACATTTTGCACAAATAGGCTAAGATGTTTATCAGTGTATCAGTGACAGGTTGCAAGCCCATCGCCTAACAATGCTACACAGCCTTTATTCCCTTAGTCGTCTCTTACGACATCCACGGAAGGACATGGAGTGGCACTATTCTAACCCGGCATATTATTATCATTTTAACCTTGAAGAGGTTTTATTTTGAAATAATCCCGATTTAAAAGTTTGAAAACTTTTAGCAGCCGGATACAATGTATTTTACGTGTCCAATCACGTGACCACGCTTCTCGGAAGAGATACCAGGCGAAATAATATTACTGTATCATGGCTAGTACTCCTACTAAACTAGAAACAGGAAATAAAAATAATACCCAGGAGCAAATAGCTGTTCGGGAAATGAATGAAACGGGACGGGGAAATACCTATGTACATTCCACGAAAAATATTAATTGAAAAGAAACAATATCAGTTCTATTCCAATTTGCATTCAAACTAGAACTAAGTAATTACGGTGATTTTTCCGAAATCAAATAACTGTCCTGAGAGGTAAAAACGTCGTACTTAATACGAAATCGATCCAGAAATAAGCCATAATCACCTCAAGGGAATTGCTCCGAAATTAGACGAAGGCAATAAATAAGACATTTCACTTGTCCCCATTCGATTACGCGTCATATCGAGTCGACGTCGCATCGGATAACGCCACTTCACATCGACTGACATTAACACGACCAAAAGTAAATAACCATAAGTTCAACCGCAAAATGATTCAAAACTGAAGCCTATTTGCGTGATAACAAGGTTCCAAATAAGTGATGATGTAATTTGGAGAACTTCCTTTTCCGTTTTCAACGTGTCATTTGTCACCGCCTCGACTCAATTTCAGGCCTCTATATTTCTATACGGACCTTTGATTTGTCCACCGCCATTTTGATTTGCGATGCATTTCAGGAAATTATCAACGTTCAAATAAATAGGTACGTTTATCGACGACGGATCACATTTCCATCTCACGTAAGTAAACGATTTTTGAAAACTGATAAAATACAGGGAATAGATAAATGTAGGTCGAATGACGATAGGTCCGAATCTGATATTTTTTTTAAGACTGGACCGAGCAAACTCCGAGCGTCCAGTGGCGCCCTCATTACTATTATTGTGTTTTCTAATTAACTAAAGAATTTCCTTGCAATCAGACGATACTTTTTTGTAGCGCAATTAAAAACACAATTTATGGGATACTTAACAAACTTTAATAACAATTACCCTTTAAGTAGTCAGCTTAACGGGAAAAGGTGGCCACTTTTTTCCGTTAAGTTGATAACTCAAAGAGTAATTGTTATTAAACTATGTGATATACCCTATAAGGTGTGTTTTCATTCTTTGTACAAAAATCTACCGACCAATTTCAAGAAAATGCTTTAGTTTATTAGAAAACATAATAATAATAAGGAGAGCGCCACTGTACATCCGGCGTACGCTCGGTGCAGTCTTAAGAGGTGTACTGCATGATTTATACCCGTATTAATAAACTCACCTGGGCTGAGACCCCGTCACAAGATACGTCAAAGTAAACGTCAAACCATGAACACTGTCATTGTTGACGCATCTTGAGACAAGGATTAAAGTCGAGATTAGTTTATTAATACGGGCCTTAGTCATTTAAGCCGTATACAGAGTTTTATGTAGATAGAACAAACAACACAAATAAAATAGGTAGTGAAAAAAACAATTCACCTTAATAAAACGTACCTATACTTGCCATCTTCATTATTTACGTGTTTTCCGGAAAAATGTTGTATAATTTTTCAGTGTCCCAGATTTTTAGGCTAAATTAATTATTTAAAAATTTCATTAAAATGAGTACAAGTCGCGCTTGACCGCTTTTCCCCTTTCAACTCCCGACAGGCAACATTAATCTGCAAATTACAAGAAACCTACTCAGATGAGACAATAAATCGACTCTTATTAACAAATTCCAGGCGTTTGAACTGACAGACGGATATGTCCGACATTCTATGGCGTTCATCACTTAGAAATAGTATTAGCGATATCTGTATGTATGCAGATGGATTATAATCACAGGTTGTTTATTTTTTGACTATAAGAACAACCGGTTAAGTGCGACTCTAGCTCGCCATCGCACAGTAAGTATTATTATATTTATTTATTTTATTCCGATTTGAATTCGATTTCTAATCAAATCAATGCCACTCATACTTGATTAGTTTTAAGTATTTGTGGTTTTTCTTCAGGGTTTGTTCTTACTAAAAAATAATTGTACCAAATTCGACGCTTATAGGTTTTACCGTTTTTACGACACAACAACAATGAAAATACGTTGAAAAAATAGTTACATGTGTTTATTACTTTTTTTTATTTGTTAGTAGATCCGTTGGAATGAGACATATTCTAAAAAAAACAACCCGCTATCTATTACGGTTCAAAAGATACCGCTCTTTTAAGCTAAGACGGACGGACTGACGGAAAGACAGAAAGACGGACCTACGGACGGACAGAGTAGGCATATTGTTCGGGTACGGAACCTTAAAACTAGTTTGATTACTAAAAAACAACGACATCAATAAAATGTATTTATCTGGCAAAAAATAAAGTTTATTCTGTAGCCGTTAGCGAATCCCAGAAGCGTTTCACGAAAATATCAATGAACCTCAATTCAAAAACGTTTTTGAAATACTGCTCTATCTCACAAATAGCCTCTGGCAGCCCATCGAGTTTGATAGATGCACAATTTCGAATATCGAAGTTTCTTTGTTGCTTTTCGCAAATCGAACAAACTGTAGTGTATTCCTAGGTAGCATTTTGAGCTCAGGTAGTGACGTCAGTGGAACTATGAGACTATGACGTCAAATTCACCTAAGAAAATAACGTCGTCTAAACGTTGATGACGTCAATTTGCTATCTGGGTCACTGCTGGAAAGCTTCTTTGGTCGTAGTTGGTAGTGAAACAATAGTAATTATAAATTGCCAAAGTTTGACATGGTGACCAGTAAAACTGTAATAAAACTAACTGTATCTCTAGTTAAGATTACTTTTTAAATCACTGGAAATCAGACCATGGTTTTACATCAGCAAAAAATTTACTAACATAAATCATGGCGAAGTTCCAGTCCCATACACTCATTTCAAAATAAAAACGCACTATAAATCTCAATATAGGTAAGCTTTTAAAATTTAACCATCGTGCATACTTAGAATTCAAAATAACCACGATGACAAGCCTTTCGAACCGTAACACCCGGTCATAAAAAATATGTAGAGCGGAAAAGAAAAAGACAAAAATTGTGATGATTATTACACCGACTGCAGAAATATGCAGCGAGAGCTCAGGGTGACACAACAAATATAAGGAGGTCTCCGGCGCTGCCTTTCCCCTTGTTATCATAAGAGGGTTGTAAGGGGTACGGGAGGCCTTTTTGAGTCGGTCGTGCCGTAAGACCGAGGACGTGAGTACCCTTTTGTCCGTGTTGCACTGGGGTAAGGCCACGTCGCTCATTTGCTGAAAGCCCCCTGAAGTGCCGTCAGAAATCCGGCCATTTCGCCTTCTACGTTTAAAAGGACGCTTTCAGACCAAAGCGTCAAATGCGATTTCAGAGGTGTTAGTACGGGCGCTAGTGCCACCCAATGTATGGAGAGGTAAAATTTTGGTATCGGATGAATTCACTTGGCACAGATGTATCCTAGGTCAAACTGAGCTGATTCAGCCCGGTAGCCATCAGCCACCCTTTGGTGGGTAGGGAGGGGGGGGGTTCAAAGTTACACTCCGCCGCGCTTCAGTTTAAAAACCATATTGGCTTCATTTTACCTATTACCTCGAGTGTGGTATCATTTTCGGATAAATAAGGAATGAGGAATTCATTTTTAATATAAAAATTACACTCTTTCATATAAATTTATTAAGGTACATAAAGAAGTTTCACAACATTAGATTATATTTTTGTTTCAACACTCAATATTTTATAATGTATGTCCATCATTATAAACACAAAAAATATGGTTAAAAAGCCCAATTTATGCAGATTCCAAAACCATATAATTCAATACCATTTATTTGAGAAATATAAAATAAATAAATAAATAAGACCGCGGGCGGAAAGACTCGCGCGGGTAAATGAAAACATGAACTAACGCCGCGCGGCCTGCTGCAGTATACTAGTGATAATCGCAGATAACATATTATTTGTGTAATTTATAAATTAAACTTCAGTTGGGTTCAAATTACTTACTAAAAATCTTATTTATTTATTTATTTTATTTTAATAATTCCGTTTGAGGAGCGGAAACTCAATTTGCGTAAGTAATATTTTTTGATGATGCGTGTATCGGAACGTGAAATCCAAATCCAACTGTCAAACATGACGCGCGCTTAAAATTATTCACAGTTGCGAACTTTTGATTTGATTTTGGGCCCCATAAAATATATTTTATTGATTGATTTAATTTTGTAAATGTGTGTACGGGATCATAACATTATGCATTAAATTGTATGATTGTCCGCATCTTCTGTTAACTTAATATTGAAGGTAAGTCGAACTTCTTATTAATTCAAACTACCCACTTAGAATGTGTTTTCTAACCTTAAAATACCGGACAAAGTTAGCGTTACATCATGTTTTCTTAACTGTGTGTGTAAGTGAAAGTGCTCTTAAAACGAATAAAATTGTACTAATGGTTCAAAACCCTAACTGTGCGATCTCTTGACCGGTTTTTAGTACTAATGCATGTTGTTGTTTTCAAAAAAGGTACACATGTCTCGGTCACGCAGTTGTAAATATACCTTACCTTATATGAATGATGTCTGACCAAGATGTTGATTGGAAATTATGTGTTTTGTGTCAAACTGAAACAGACGAGAAGCTTACGGCAGCAAAATGTAGCCAGGGTGCCGGATATGAATTGCTTGCTAAAAACTTGCTTGAGTTTCAAAAACTGCATTCATTGCCTGTGACTTTAAAAGATACCTTGATCGCACGCATTAATGATTTGAAACCAGTGCTCATTGAACATGCGGCATGTTGGCATAAAACATGTTATTTAAAAATAAATAATACTAAATTAGACCGAGCACGTTTAAAGGCAAAAAAGTCAGAAGAGCCAAATACTACCCCTATGACTCGCAGCTCAGTAACGACCGCCTACGACAAAAGTACATGTTTATTTTGTGGGCTGCAGAGTTTCCGAAGGAACTTATTATGCTCAGTAATGAAAAAAAGTTGCAGTGATTATATTATTTCATGTGCCACAGAATTAAATGATTACGAACTCTTAGCAAAGGTATCTGATACCTGCGATTTGATTTCACTCGGAGCCAAATATCATAATAAATGTTACGTCAAATATAAAAACAGACTGAAATCAACTCTGAATCCAATCCATTCTCAAACCAAATTGAAAAGTCAAGTCCAGGCCATCACATTTTCCGAAATCGTTGCTTACATGAATGATGCGAGAGAAAAGGAAGATGAAATTCCAATTTTTAATGTAGTTGACCTTGCAATAAAGCAAACACAGGCCATGAAAGAATTAGGAGTGGATCACGTTGTTCAGTCGTCCAAGCTCAAGGAAAAACTGCTAGAAGAGTGTCCAGGTCTGACTGCTATTACGAGAGCAGGTTTACCAAATCTAGTTACTTTTGAGACCAAATCTAACTATCCAGAACGAGATTTTGAATCTGAAGGCGCTGCTTTGTTTGATGTGGTCAAAAGTATTCGAAGCGATATGTTTGAAAAAGAAAGTGACCAATCCAAAGCACCCTCATCGCTCGTGGCTTTAATAAAAATGCTCATATTCGGACCCTCTCTTAGCTCAAATGTGACAAGCGATTCCAATATTCAATGTCGCAATATTGCTGGCCTTATAGTATATCACGCAATGCAATGTCGTAGAAGAGGTACGAAGCGAAGACATAACAAAATTCGTGAGACAACGCGGGTCCCGTTTATTTAGCGGCAAAGTTGTACGCTGCAACTCGCAAAAAAAGTCTAATTAAACGTGCTCATCAGCTTGGAATAAGTATATCGTACCACCGACTTCAAAAAATCATTACTGAAGAAGCTAATAAAGTATGCAACGTATACCAGCAAGAGCAAGTAGTAGCGCCGTTAAAGCTTCAAAAGGGTCTTTTCACCACAGCTGCTGTTGACAACGTAGATCATAATACAACGTCCACATTTGCAGAAACTTCATTTCACGGAACTGCCATAACCCTAATGCAGCACAAAATGCCAAATGAAACGGGTATGTTAGGTAGATAGTGAATTTTAATATCAATCTTTATTTCATATTTTCGTTTAATTCTTTGGATGTTCTTGTTATTGTTTTATAGGCATTCCAAGGTTGGTTATACCACATGTGCCAGAAGATAATATCCCAAGCAAAAGAAAAAAATTAGAAGGGCTTCCTCTAGATTACGCTGTAGTTCCACCATGTTTTCTAGACCTGAAGAAGTTTAGTTGCTCTAAGACCGATGTTTATACTCATAAAGTATCAGACACTTCCTTGCCACTCACTGAAGAGCAGGAATGGTTACAACAGACAATGTTGGATACTTTTAAGCCATGGGCTGCATATCATGCTACAGTTGACAGAGACCCTAACGAGCGGCATAGCACAGATGTAACGCTTCTCCCAATTTTCAAAGAACAATCTCACAGTGCAGCAATGATGTTGCATTCGATGAAAATGGTAGATAAAGCGGTTCAGTTTCTGAATCCAGGCCAAATACCGGTGCTTGTAGCGGATCAACCCTTGTATGCACTTCTGAAACAACTTCAATATACAATACCAGAAACAGTGGGAGAGGACAAAATGTTGATAATTATGGGGGGCTTGCATATAGAAATGGCAGGATTGAAAGCTATTGGGCAATGGCTCCGAGGGAGTGGTTGGGTAGAGGCATTAATTCAAGCCAGTGTTACTTCTTCCGGTAGAGCGGAAGCAATGCTCACTGCATCTCATGTCACTAGGACAATAAACGCTCACCAGGTATAATTTAACTTTACAGGTTAAGATTCCTTTAGTAACTTTTATAAAACATATGGAAACGTTTATATTTCAGGTTACTGCAGCAGCATTGTACACGCTTCAGAAAAAAGCTTATCTGACAATGATTGAGTTGCAGAAGTCTAATATTAGCTTTGAGGAGTGGCGTTTAGAGAAGCTGAATAGTATACCACAATTCAAGTATTGGGACATAGTTTTGCAGATGGAACTGTTAATTTTACAGCTGGTGCGTTCAACTCGGACAGGTGACTTCAGTACTTACCTGAACTCCTTGCGAAGATTGGTGCCATGGTTTTTCGCTTTAGACCACAATAATTACGCACGCTGGCTCTCAGTACATATCAGAGATCTAACAAACTTAAAAGAAAGTCATCCGGATATTCAAAAACGCTTTGAAACTGGTCAATTTGTAGCCAGGCGATCTAATAACCTTCTCTGCAATGGCACTTGATCAGGCTCACGAGCAAATGAACGCACTTATAAAAGGAGATGGCGGTAAGAATATTTTATTTATTGCATGAGGCCTTGTTTCATTAAACATAATAATAAATTAAGCAAAATGTTCTTAGGAATGATCGGGATCACTGAGAAACCGGATACTCTTCGTAAATGGCTAATAGCAGGACCTGAGATAGCAGCCATGGTGGATGCTTTTGAGAGTGAAATAGACAATAATACAAACTCTGACCAACCTAGACACCATTCAGATACAGTTGCGTATCAAAAAAAAATCTGCAAAATGGTAAAGTCTCTGGAACTAAAAATAAACGATATGAGTAACCCATTCCTTGAAGATACGCAAGATCTTTACAATATCGACTCAAAAAAGATAACAGGTGAGGATTTTGTCAACACCGTGTTTAATGTTGAAAAGAATGGTGAACAGCAGTATTTACAGTTCTGTATCGAGAGATTACAAGGTGGTAAATCATTACAAGAACCAATCAAACTGAATAAATATACCCTTTTTTCAACAAGTGTTGGTAAGAGTATCAGCAAAGCAAAAGCAAAAATTGCAGGACTAAAAAATGATTGTAGTTTATTCAGCAAGTTGTATATTGCTACATCTGAACGTAGAAGAGGAGACTTGGACGTTTTTTTTGCACATGAAAATCAACCTTACCCCCCAGCCTTATCTACTTCGGGTTCTCTAAGAGGCTGTACTAAATCAGATCTGTTGAAATGTCTAACAAACTCATACATGGAATCAACAGCACAGACTGCTCCTTCAGTGACTGCAAAAGTTCTTGACGGACCGGCGATAGTCCATATGCTTAATCCTAGTCAATCTAGTACTTTCGGTGACTATGCAAATGAAATTTTCAAACCATTCGTTCAAAAAGAATTAACAAGCACCCAAAGGGTAGATATCATATGGGACAGGTAATAGTGAAGTAATTTTTTGCTCATTCGTGTTGAATTCGTGTTAAAACATGGTTGCTGTTAATGATATTGTGTTTTTTGCAGATACGACGAAAAAAGCATTAAAAACAGTACCAGGGAGAAGCGAGGTATTGGCTCACGAACAAGAGTTTGCCCAAACACAAGAATACCTAAAGGGTGGAACAATTTCCTGCGTGATAATGAGAACAAAAAAGAACTGTTCCATATGTTGTCCTTAGCCTGTCACACTATGGAGGTACCTGCTGAAAAAGAACTGAATGTTACGGACGGTATGAATGTTCTCAGTAGCAGCGATCGGTGTAAGAATAATATTGACCCCTGTAACCACGAAGAAGCTGATACGAGGATAATGGTACATGTTGCTGACGCTGTGACTCAGGGATTTAAACGGATCATGATACGCACAGTTGATACAGATGTATTGGTTCTAGCTGTATCATGCGTTTTGAAACTACAAGATAATGTTGAATTGTGGGTCCACATCGGCTCTGGAAAAAACCATCAGTTTTTGTCATGTAACAAAATCGCAGCTACTTTAGGTTTGATTTTAAATTAGCTTAATATATTTATTTTCTTACAATGCATTTTACGTATTCATTTTTATAACATTTTGGTTTTATTTTATTCCAGGCCCAGAAAGGACAAAAGCATTACCAGTATTCCATGCTTTAACTGGATGTGACACAGTGTCGGCGTTCAGTGGAAGAGGGAAAAAAACTGCTTACGAAGCATGGAATACTTTTCCATTAGCAACTAGCGGTTTCAATATGCTAGCTGATGGAGACGTAGAAAACGCTAGCAAAATTGTTCAAAAATTTATCATAACGATGTATGATAAGTAAGTATAATTAAAAAGATATCTATGTATTAATACTGAAATATTTACCAGATTTACGTTTCAGATCCAGCCAGTGCACGTCGTTGAACGAGTGCAGGAAGCAGTTATTTTCTAAGAAAGATCGACAACTAGAGAATATTCCGCCTACGGAGGCAAGTTTCCAGCAACATCTACTAAGAGCTGTTTACCAGGGTGTGCACGTATGGGGCCAAACGATGGTGCCAATTCAAAATCTTCCCAGTCCGGCAGATTGGGGGTGGGAAATTGAATCGGATAACGATTGGAAACCAATTTGGACTACTGCACCCGTTGCTGCTACTGCTTGCCTGGAGCTGATTCGGTGCAAGTGCAAGTCAAAGTGCGGTGTTAGGTGCAACTGCCAAAAAAAACATTTAAAATGTACCGACTTATGCCACTGTGGTGGAAAATGTAACTCTGGCAGAACGAAATAAAGTAAGATCTGTATAAAAAGTACTTGATGTGACTATGGTTGACATCCTAGTGCTCCATGAGGTCCTTATGGTTTACATTGTAATATATGGCATTATTTTTACTTAAAACTATGTGGAAGGACGTATTTCTACTTGGTTGGTCTGAGATCCAATACTTTGACGATCACGACACGTCCTTTTGTGATTTTGATCATTTTGAGATCAGTTTGTTTTAACTTGAAGTCCCATTTATTTTCTGTTAGTAGTTGTGTTTGTTGTGGTGTTGTTGAAGTTGTTATTGTGTTGTTGTTGTTGTACTGTATATAAAGTATTTTTTTAAAGCGGTTTTTTATCTTTTATGGTCGTTTTATTTTTGCACAAGTGTCTGTGTTTTGAAAGAAACTGACTTATGAATAAAAAGATAGCAAACCAATTTTGATATTTTCGTTTACTTTTTTCGTAACAGGCTGTACATAAAATGTCTCAAAAATGAATTCCTTATGGCTAATTTGTCAGAAAATAACATCACACTCGAAGTTGCTTGGAAAATTGACGCCATTATGATTTTTGGATATGATATCTGAAAGCCAATGAGATTTGAAAAAAGTCGGACGAGGAAGTTCGATTTTTTTTCAGATAGACGTTGCATGATAACTATATATAAAATATATGTTTTTTAAAAGCTGAATAAATTTACTTTCAAACATTATTTTTTTCTTTTCAAAAATATTAGTATTTTTAAGGAAATTGATTAATTTAAAAAAAAAGACAAAAAAACAATTTTGATATTTTCGTTAATATTTTACTTTTTTTCTATGAAACTGTACAATAAATGTCTCAAAAACGAATCCCTCATTCCTTATTTATCCGAAAATGATACCACACTCGAGGTAATGGGTAAAATGAAGCCAATATGGTTTTTAAACTGAAGCGCGGCGGAGTGTAACTTTGAACCCCCCCCCTCCCTACCCACCAAAGGGTGGCTGATGGCTACCGGGCTGAATCAGCTCAGTTTGACCTAGGATACATCTGTGCTAAGGGAATTCTTCCGATACCAAAATTTTCAGGTATGGTCATTAGCGCCCGTACTATGTTGAAATTGAATGAAAACGCAATTATGAACGGGATGCGGATTCAGTGCCGAAAACGAACGGACAATTGATTTATTTCATAATTTGAATGACGATTTTCGTTCTGAAAGGGAGTTGTTAAAATATCGCAACGATAAAATAAGGTTTAAGTAGTATATTTTGTTGTTGTACTTATATTATTTGTTTATTAACCTTTATTATTAATTCGTGTTGAGGAAAACTATGATCATCGTTTCCCATCGTTTTTGGTCGGATAACTTCATATTTATCTAACTTTCTCAGTTTGCTTGTTGATGGATACTGAAGCTAATTGAGAAAGCTAGATAAATACGAACTAATCCGACAAAAAACGATGGGAAAGGATTATTCACTACATCTGTACCTGGTGGTTCTGTTTAATTACTACAAAACCTACTACTTATAGCAAAATCGTGCAAAAATTGGTTTGATAAAACGTTCGTTGTCTATGTTATAGTAAAAAAAATCCTCATTAAAGAACCGGTCGAGTGCAAATCGGACTCGCGCACTGAGGGTTTCTTGACGTCGCACATTATGTAACTATTATATTTCGATTTAAATTCGGCTTCGAACCGAATCAGCTCGAGCCCAACTCATACTTAACCACTTTTTAGTATAATGTGGTTTCCCTTTAGGATTTGTACCAAAATAAAAACTACCAAATACCATATAATAAATACCAAATATGACGCTTGTATATTTTACGGTGTTTGCGATACAATTGAGAAAAAGGACGTTACATGTATCACGCTATATTTCACTTTCTTAAAAAAAAAAAAAAAGCCTCCGTAATAACAAATAGGGTGACGGAACCAGGAATGGACAAGGAGCAATGTTGGAGACTAGATTGTTATCTTACAGAAGATAAAGGTTATTAATTTGGTTTGAATCAATAAATTTAGGACCATATGAAATTTGAATTAAGAGTTAAATGTCCATTACTGGTGCCTGTCAGCTAAAAGTGTCCAACACTAGTGGCATCACCCTAGGCAATCTGAAAAAAATAATTGCTATCTATTACGTTTCAAAAGATAATAGGCTCTTTAAAATTAGGACGGGCGGTCGGACAGACGGACAGACGGACTGACGGACAGCATAGGCATATTAGAGTGTCCCGTTGGGCTCCCTTCGGTTAAGATTCGATAAGGTTTTAATATAAACATGTCGTCTAAAACATATTTTAATTTTCTTCACAGTCCGTACACGTTTGCGTTAGTAAAATATCATTATACCTATTCATGAAAAGTTTCGTCGCAATAGTGGTGAACGCCGCACCAAATCGAATTCAGAAACACAGCGAGGGAGTTTTATTCGTAATATGCAAGTAATCGCGCAATTTGACACCACAAAAATAAGTCTAACACTTTTTAGCCAAAAAGACTCTCTAGAATAACTGCTAAGACGTTAATTAGAAACAGACAATAACAATAAACCTCTAATTTAATTACTCAATACTATATAGTCTGTGTCAATTGAAATTGACAAATATGTAAACACAACCAAATGAACCAATTTACTATTATTACTTACTGGATAATCACCTGCTTTAAAAGACCAAGTGAGATGTTAGCAATGATTAATACGCTTGATTTAACTTTCACACGAAGTTGAGGATTAAATAACTATTAATTATAGGTTTTTTTTAAATTAAAGCACGCTTGATGAATATTTGAGGTTAGGTGTCAAACAGTACTACTTTGTTTACATCTTTGGCAATTTCAATTGACACAGACTATACGGACGTAATTTTTTTGATAAGAACCAACATTTTCTGAACGAAGTACAGTCGATTTCATATAAATAAGGTTCAAGTTTATACATATCTTTAAACTCGGCTGTACACTACCGGCATTAATATATTATCCTAGAGGTAAATGGGGCAGAAAAATATCTGACACGCCCTTATACCTCTAGTAATAAAAACGTGGCTGATATTTTTGCGCCCAATGTTGGATAATATATTATTCCTCGTGCCTCGTGAGGACATGGACTATCAATGTGCAGTGTTAACCCTTTTCGGTTCACAAACATTCAAAAAAGTAAACCTCTATGCAAATCATTCACATTTATAATCTTTATTTATGCTAAGAAAAATAACGCATCTCCCGCCCTTTCACCTTTAAAGCTCCCATTCATTGTACAACGGCGTACGCAATCCGTCCGTCATCTGCATTAAGACCGATGTCGTGCTGAGCTGTCACCCGCACAACTCCCACCGAGGCAAGTAGCCCTATTTATGACATTTCTTCCGTTTTATTACTACCTCATTCCTCCAGACCGTAGTAGCTTCACTTTCTTCCAGCTATTTGATTTTATGACGCCATTTAGAGATTTCGGGACTCGGTAATGAACTTTTATATCAGCCTCAGTAATATTTTTGAGATGCCGAATAAGAATAATATAAGGCAGGATAACGTTTATTTCCACTCTTTAAACTACCTCAGCGTAATTTATGCCGTTTCGTTTACTTTATTCAGTGGAAGACGAGTCGTTCTATTTTAAAAGCGTTGCGGTTTTACGAAAATAATGGTATTTCAGATATTGTAACACAATTTTATAGGTACTTAGTCTGAAACATTTCAAATGAGATTTTGTCATGTGTAAAAGCGTTCGTTCCAAACGAGACTTGCTTAATCTATTACGAAACATGAAACCTTATTTCGACAATGCTTTAAAATTGGGTCTTCAATTTACCGAATAACGGAAGCGAAACGATCTTCAATGTTTTTCTAACGTGTCCTCACATGTTTTCTCACCGATTGAAACATATTTTCGGATCCCCTTGACTGCTATACATATCGTTGGTCATAATATATTGTTAGTCATACTTTTTTTTTGTCATAACTTCTTTCAGGCTGAAGTTACAGTTTTTAATAAACGTTTATCGTGTAGATTAGTTAGGTTAGGTTAGTTTAGTTTTACAAAAATCCCGAAAAAATAACCGTGTCCTGACAAAAATGCATTATGACTTGCGAAAATTATGACTTGAAACACATTATGACTAAAAATAATTATGGCAGTCAATAGAGACCCATTTTTTCTACATTTTTGACAATTGTGATTGTTTGTCATAATATCCTAATTCGTCCTTTTTAACCAAAGCCAATGCAATGTTCACAAGCGCAGACGCAGCAAAATTTTATTTTTCTGGATTTATAAAAATGAGAATCGAAAAATTACTAAAACTTCCTTTTTCATATCAATTAAACTAACTAATTTATTTTAACACCCTGTACATACTTTCTAGAGTTCTAACATGAAATAAAAACCAAAATCAACCCGTTCTTACCGCGAATCGAACCCGCGCCCCTCCTCCCCCACTCAGCGCAAAGCCTCGAGGAATTATAAAAGAGTTCCCGCGCCTCATCCCCTCAGTACCCTCGCATCCTCGGCCACCATTAGTCTTGATAAGCTGCACGATGCGCGAAGCATTACTCTCAATCCTGCTGCTGGTGTCGGCTGCGAGGGGCCTGGACCTTGGGAAAGATGTCAATTACTATAAAGGTTGGTATTTTGTTTTTCTGCATGTGCAGATGCTGTTAAATAATGTTGGAAAGGCAATACAGGTGATGTTTTTAATACATGCGATTATACAATGATGGCGTATCCAAGAAACAAAAATAAAACACCCTTTATTTAAACGTTATTTTTACTAATTATAAAATTAATCCTCGAAAAAAAAAACTTCATTAAATTGTGGGTTTGAGATTTTCTCCATTTATAAATTACCTGAGTATCTAATTAAAATGATTTGTAATTCATTTTTAATAATTTCAATGTATCAATGAATGAAAATAAGAAAGCAGAGCTTTATATTTAAAATTTAAATCGCAATAATAAAATATCGCATTTTCAATTATCAATTATCAAATACATATAAACGTATTAAAATCAGCATTAAGCTATATTCAGTAATTTAGGATTTTGTGAACAAATAATTTGAATATTTCAGACCTTGGCAGATTCTATAACCAATATTGTACTAGTTTAGGCGATAGGCGTGCGCGTCAAAGTGTCAAAACTCTTGCTTCATTTTTGGGAAGTTATGAGCATTTTTCTTAAATCATCACATGCTTTCCATTGAAGAAAAACTTTGCGACGATAACTGTACATCTTTTAGGCAATTTAATATAATTACCTAATACCTAATTACAGATTATCTTCGTGCCCGTTCCGACGACTTGCCTGAGCCAGCCGCCGCTGAGCGTATGCTTTGTAAGTATTAGTTATTTTTTAAATCGTACTGCATAAGATAATGATAAGCCTAGTCGATGACCCTGCCTACAAAGCTAGCGGTCCTGGGTTCGATTCTCGGTAAGGGAAAATATTTGTGCGAGCGCGAATATTTGTTCATAAGTCTTGGGTGTTTTTTGTTTATCGTTGCCTAGTATCCAAAGTGCAAGCCTACAGTATAATTTAGGAATAGTTCAATTTGTGTGGGATTGTCCACTGATACTTATTTGTTCATTAATAGCTTCTGCCCGCGACTTTGTCCGCGTGGATTTCGTTTATTGGGAACTTTTAAATTTTCCGGGATGAAATAATAATAATAATAGTTTATTTCAAACACAGGGTTCATAATGTTATTAGTGACAGTTGCTTAAACTATGTTAGTAGCTACTACACTATTAAATACAAAAAATTGCTTGAAATTAATGTGGCCTATGTGTTAATCCAGGGTATCAGCTATCTCCATTCCCCTTTTCATCCAAATCCGTAAAGCCCTTGCTGCGTGAAGGACTAACAAACTAACAAAGACACAGAGCACAAACTTTTGCATTTATAATATTGGTAGGATTATTGGCTCTCTATGACAGAGTCCTACAGTGGCCCAACAATAAAAGTCATATGTCGTTCTTTTGATGTGGTGTAAACTTATAAGTAATGCTTTCAATTTTATTAGCTCTACTGATACTAAACCATGAATCCAGATAGAACATGAAACATCGCGTTACATCGATGCCACGCCAGCGTTGCCGGTGCATTGCGTAGTTGCAACGCTCGCGCTGCTGTAAGTTTAAGACTTATTGTGTTTTCTAATAAACTAAAGTATTTCCTTGAAATTGGTCGATAGGTTCTTGTAGTACAAATAAAAACACAACTTATAGGATATATCACATAGTTTCATAACAATTCACCTTCGAGTTGTCAACTTAACGGAAAATAGTGGCCACATTTCCCGTTAAGCTGTCTACTCAAAGGGTAATTGTTATTAAAGTTTGTTACGTAACCTATAAATTGTGTTTTTACTTGCGCTACAAAAACGTAACGTTTGATTGCAAGGAAATTGTTTAGTTAATTAGAAAACCCAATAATAGTAATGAGGGCGCCACTGGACGCTCGACATTTGCTCGGTGCAGTCTTAACGTAGAGTGACGCACGTATTTCAACGCATGTGGCATGTCGTTCTAATTTAAGCAGCGACACACCAATGCTTAAAAAACGGTGACGGTACGAAATCGCAGTGACGCGTCGTATTAGCACCGTTTTTGATGCCGCATGCTCTCCACACCGGTGCTCAAAATTCACAGACGGTGCGTAAACAAAAGAATGTGTCATAGTAATAACATGGCGTCAATTTTGACGTACCGTGATATTCGCAACGTTAAGCAGCGGTGTGGGGAGCGTGCGTCAAAAACGGTTCTAATACGACGCGTCACTGCGATTCCGTACCGTCACCGTTTTTTAAGCATTGGTGTGGTCGCTGCTTTATATAAATAACAACGCAGCGGCGACTACCGCAGAGCACCAGCAACGCTCGTATGGCACTACTCTTAAGGTGGCGACTTGACTTGTAACATTTTGGTGTAATGTAACACACGCGGTCCCTATCTTATTACACCCATTAGATAAGGGCACCGAAATGTTACAAGTGAGTCGCCACCTTTATATTTTAATATCATGGCAGGCAGAATTTAGAGAACAGATTATAATTGTTTGTTGTTTCTTTATCAGATTTTTATCGAACGCCACTGCAGCTGTATCCAGGGTTGCTGCCGGTGCTCGAACAAGAATACAAGAAAAGGACAGGAAATGTATTCAAAAGTAAGTATTACGTTATCATTACATACATACGTACATACATAAACTCACGCCTTTATTCCCAGAGTGGGGTAGGCAGAGCTACAGAATTACCAACAACTCTAAAAACTTTTTGATAATTCTGTAACCACATTTTGCACACTTAGGCGAAGATGTTTACCAGTGTATTAGTGACAGGTTGCAAGCCCATCGCCTAACAGTACTACACGCCATCATCGTTATCATTACTTCGCAGCTATAAGGACACTTGTCATATAGGACTTATCTGTACTTCCTTTTTTGCACACGTTTCCTTTAATGACATAGATACTTAATTAATATAAAAATATGCCTAAAAAGTCACTGATAGAGTAACAATGGTATTACATTTCTAATTTTGACTTCGTGTAAGGTGAAACCGTACGTAAAATAACTTGCTGGAGCTACACAATCACTACATAGTATAAAACAAAGTCGCTCCCGCTGTTTGTCTGTCCCTATGTATGCTTAGATCTTTAAAACTACGCAACAAATTTTGAAACGGTTTTTTAAATAGATAGAATGATTCAATTTCTCCAATCGAACTAGTAGTTCCTAAGATTAGCGCGTTCTAGCAAATAAACAAACTCTTCAGCTTTATATTATTAGTATAGATGAGAACCGCATTTCAAGCAATAGCTATTGGAACAAAGCACACTCAACAACGCCCTTGTTTTTTCATAACGCTTAAAGATAAGATAAAGATAAAGATAATTATTGAGTAAGTACCTAATTTGGTCACACGGGCCAATAATCATGCGAAAAATGTAGGTACTAGCGCTTCCCGAGAGGACACCATTCTGAGAAGAAGCACCCCCAGGCCCACAAGAAATTCAACAACCAGCCAACCAAGATAATTACTTATATGCGAAATTGGTTTCAAATAAAAGAGTCCAAAAAAAACGGCTTGAAAAAACTCTGCAGAAAGTAATTTTGTAGAAGTAGTAGGTAATTTGCCAAAACTCAAATCAAATCAAATCAAATCAAAACATTTATTTTACATAAAACATGGTGTATAGTTACATACAGGTCTTAAGATTAATAGTTTCGTATCACATGTTTTGCCGCCAAAGCAGCATGTAAAATTTTATAAAAGTGTTCAATATTTATGTTATGTCATATTATGAGAATTTATGTCATAAACAGATTTTATTAATTAAATGTCAATTAAAAATAATGGAAATACAGATTTTCCTAAAACTAATAACAATTAAAAGCATGTCAACCTAAGTTCAAATATAATTACATAATACGAGTATAGAGGGTAGTTTCAAAGCCATGTTCATGTCCAATACATTTCAATAATCATTGTGACCGTCGTTTAAATACTCATCCACCGAATAAAAGCATTTCTTTACAAGCCAAATTTTGAGATCCCGTTTAAATTTATTTAGAGGCAGTTTTTTTAGTGTTTCAGGTAACTTGTTATATACAGTTACGGCCATACAGTATGTGCTCTTACTATATAACTTAGTATGTTTGGCGGGTATTACTAGACGGTCCGGATACCTAGTGCGATAGCTACAAGTATCTTTACAAGTTTTGAAGTAGTCTGGATGACATTTAACGAAGAGTAATAACTCATACAAATACATGGCTGGAGCAGTTAGCAAGCACAATTCTATGAATAACGGACGACATGAACACATTGCATTTACGTTACATATTGCTCTGATACACTGCTTTTGCGATATTAGAACTCGTTTGACATGGTGCGAATTTCCCCAAAGAAGAATACCATATCTGAGCAAAGAGGACACATAGCCGTGATACGCCTGAATAGCAGCATCTTTAGTGCAAGTTCTTGCAAGCCGCCATAATGCGTAAGCAAAAGAATTTATCTTACTGCACACTTTGTTTATGTGACCCTCCCAGGAGCATCTATCATCAAGGGTAATACCAAGAAATGTGGTTTCGGTCGATTCCCTGACATTGTCGTCTAATAACTTTACTGTTAATGTCTGTTTTTTTGCATTTTTATTAATGAACTGTACAAACGTAGTTTTATCTATATTGACACTTAAATTATTTTTAACTAACCATGTAACTATTTTATTTATATTATCGTTTATATCCGCATTGTATGTGTTTAAATCTTGACCAGGTATAATAACTGATAAGTCATCCGCAAACAACGTACAGTCAAGGGTAGTTGCGTCTGGGAGATCATTGATATATATCAAAAACAATAATGGACCCAGAATGCTACCCTGTGGCACCCCTAGACCATTTACTTTAGTAGTTGACCTATGCTTAGTTATTATATTTGTCGGATTAATTTTAGTAATTTCTATAAACTGGGTACGATTATGTAAATAATTACGAAGCCAATCGTTAACCAAACCTCTCATGCCATACAGTTCACACTTGGTCAGTAGTATATTATGCATCACTTTATCAAAAGCCTTAGACATGTCAAAAAATACAGCGGAAACCGGAGTTCTTTTGTCTAAATGTTTGGCTATTTTATTTACCAAAGAAAAGGCTGCTAGAGATGTAGATTTGCCTTTTTGAAAACCATACTGTTCTTGTTTAATTTGGCTAAATTTGTGAAGAAAATTTGTAATTCGGTCATGCATTGCTCTCTCAAAAATTTTCGAAATTATTGAAATCAGTGAAATTGGCCTATAGTTCTCAACATGATTTTTATCACCTTTTTTGTACATTGGTTTAACTAGCGATACTTTTAATTCTTCTGGGAAAATACCGGTCGTGAATGAAAGGTTTATGAGATAACTTAATACATTCGAGATTTGTGACTTACACGTCTTTAGGATATGAGTTTGTATCTCATCATACCCAGTGGACTTGGTGGGTTTCAGTGAATTTATAATTTTAATTATCTCATCCCTATCTGTAGGCACTAAAAATAAAGTAGCCGCATTTGATTTAATTAAGGAAATATCAGGAGTTAAATTATTTTGGGAATTTGTATTATTGTTATTTAAATAGTAATTATTGAATTCATTAGCAATGTCAGTAGGGTTGCATAAAATTATATTATTACTTATTATTTTACTTATATTTGTATCACTGGGAGTAATTTTATGCGTATTTTTAATCACATCCCAAGTGGCTTTACATTTATTTTTAGCACTGGCTAGGTACTTACAATTGGCTAATTTTTGGGCTTGATTTATACATTTTTTAAGTAGTCTAGAATACTTTTGATATTTAATTTTATTGCAAATTTTATGTTTTGAGTTTGAGTAATAAGTAAAACGCAAGTGTCTTTTTGTTATCACGGATTTCTTGATACCCTTCGTAAACCAGTTTGAGGTTTTTGGTCTAACAACATGTTTAATTCTAGTTAATGGGAAGCAAAGGTAATAAAATAATTTGATATTTTCATAGAAATTTATAAATGCCATTGTCATGTTAGTTTCTTCATACACGACAACGCACGATAACGCATTAAGACAAGATAAAAATTTTGAGATATTTTCATTACTGTGAGTTCTTTTAAATTGGTACCAAAATAAAGTAGGTTTAGGTTTTACCCTAACACTGAATGTAACACTTTGAGCAGTTTCATGGTCTGATAAGCCTAGCCTGTGAACATGAGCTTGGCAATTTGGAATATTGGATATTATTTGGTCAATACAGGAATTTCGACGTGTAGGACAGGAAATATGTAATTGAAAATTAAAGGCCGCAGCAATTCTAGTTAACTCACTCGAGTTTTTCGTGGGTTTTAACGTATCTATATTTAGATCCCCAGCAATTACAATTTTAAATTTCGTTTTATGTTTCAATCTGTCCATAAAACATTCCAGCATTTGTAAGAAACGAAAAGCATTTGATGCGGGTGTTCTATAGATGCAGATAATAATACATTTTAACGACACAATCTCAATACCACAGCATTCAAAAACGTAGTCCTGTGAGAATTCTTTAGTAAGCGGTATTTCCCGCGCTTCGATATGGTTAGAACAAAATATGCAAACGCCGCCCCTCTTTTGGTGCGACCTTGAAAATGATGCCACCAAGCGATATCCAGGCACATGCATATTCCCTTCGCTCCCCGCCTTTACAAATGTTTCAGTGAAACACAATGCATCAAAACACATGTCACGTTCTCTCAGTTCACGCAATGTTAATTCAATCAATTCCCTCTTACTAATAATGCCTGCAATATTTTGGTGTAATATCGAGAATAAGTTTTCATTTGCCACGAAAACAACCAACATTAGAAATACAAGGGACATGTATGGGTACGTCAAGCCTAGAAAAATATTCAGTAATACTTTTTTGAGTTAACTTTTTGCCACATTTAGAGTTTACTATGTTTTTCTTCTGAACGTATTTTTTTTTAAAGTAATATAGTATTGTTCCCTTATGTTTCTGTGTTTTTTTTGTGGCTAAGTCAGGCATATATGTAACAGTTGATGTGCTTTTTTTATGTCTAACAATAAGATATTTATCATCATAGTACTTAGAATCTATATGGAAGTTGATTTTCAAACATAACTTATGCATAAAATTATTATCAAAGTAGTCCAAGTCATACAATGGTAGAAATATACAATTTTTAAAATTCTTACAATAAATATTTATGGTATCGTTAAGCTTTTTTTCATTTATGTGTATATTGTTTTTTACTCCTGTCACAATAATAAGCGGTTGAGAGTGTGATTTCAGGAAATAAGTAAGTTCGGTGACGAGTTTTATCGGGTTACAATCACAGTCCCCTACGTTAATAATAATTACGTCTTCCGCGGTGGCGTTCAGCGTGTCATGCGATTTCAGTACGTCCTCTCCGCGCGCTCCCGGTTTTATGACTGAAGAAATCTTGTATCGGCCATACGGGGAATCTTCTCTGGAGCGTAGCAGGCTAGAAGCAAGGCCACTGAATAACGTTCCTCCAAGTACAAATATCCTTTTATGAAAATCACAGGGTTTTATTTGTGTTTCCTGTTGTAGTATTATTTCAGAACATGGATTAGTTGTAGTTTTTGTCTGATCATCCAAATTGTCTTCAGTATGGGCTTCTATAGATGGTTCCGTGACTTGCAAGTTCTCCTCTTGAGGTTTCGGTTGAAAAACCGATTTATTTAACAGGCTCTGATTTTTTGAACGGTTTTTTAATGCTGGCGCTGTTTTGCAGATGATTTTTAACTGTTCTATTTGGCGAGTAAGACCCGAAATTTGTTTCTTCAAATCAGCATTTTCCAAAAGTAATTTAGTGATGTAGCTATCAGATACACCAAGTTTATCTTGCAAAATACTTATTTTAATTTTTATAATGTCTATTTCGTCGTTACAATTTTTATTTAATTCCGGACAGCTTCTGTTTAGTGTGTCATTTTGAAGAATTGAACTTCTAAAACCCTCCTCATCAGATAACGAGTCAAAAGAATTGTGTACTGGCACGTTGTATTTTCTTACAGTTACGTTGTCCTCTGAGTCATGGAGTGCACGTAGTGGTTGAGGTAACGAGTCCTCTACCTTTCTTAAAGGTGACTTATTTGTTTTTTGAATACCAACTGTAGGCTTTTTAGATGTAATTGGTGTACTCGTTTTTTTCGCGGTTCCCGCTTTATTTACTCAGTAGGTATTGATCGTGTACCAGGTTTCTTATTTAATCAGAAGAAAAATTCAAGGCACCGAATCTAATAAGAATAAAAACCTTAGGAACGTTGAAGTAAATTGAGAATCCTAGAAAAATGCGAGAACATTATTCTTCATGAGACCTAAAAGTAAAAGCATTTTTATGTCGAGTCTATCCTGAGCGTCCCAGTTTATTCATCGGGTAGATAAATGTTGCCATGGTAACCTAGTTTAACCAAATACTTAAAGAATAACAGTGGTTATCTGCGCACTTAATCCAACAGGGTAATATAAAATTCCAATTTTTTAGCTAAACTTAAGTGGCAGTGTGCGGGGCACATTGCTCGCAGGACTGATAGCCGATGGGGTCAGAAGGTTCTTGAGTGGCGTCCGCGGACCGGGAGACGAGCTGTAGGTAGGCCTCCAACAAGATGGAGTGACGACCTTGTGAAGATCGCGGGAACGCAGTGGATGCGAAAAGCACAAGACCGGTCTGAGTGGAGAGCCTTGGGGGAGGCCTATGTCCAGCAGTGGACGTCTTTCGGCTGACATGATGATGATGATGATGAATATAAAATTCCACTTGGTTTCCACCGATTTAGTTTCATAATCATATTGCTTTGCTATAACGGCCATCGTCATCTTACTTCTGTCGCGTGAATAGGAGACGCCCATGTACCATTATAGTTAGTCTTTAAAATCCCAATACATCATGGATAGAATGTTGTGTATGTTCCATTTTGATCAAACAAACTGAAGCGAAACAATGGCGCGGGACGATAGTTTTAAATAAAACGAACGAGACGTAGATAACAATAACTAGGTAAAGCAGCCATCTAACAAATTGGCATGTAGGAACGCCAGTTAGATGCGTTGAGGCAAGCTGCGAGGCTAAGAGGATGAATATATTAATAATAATATCCAGGGACAATCTCACACAAACCGACCTTGTCCTAAACTACGCGTTGGCCTGGTTGGTAAGAACCCTGTCTACGAAGCTAGCAGTCCTGGGTTCAAATCCCGGTATGGGCAGTAATTAGTGTGATGTGCGCCAGAAATTCTTCCTGAATCATGGATGTTTTCTATGTATTTAAGTATATGTTTCTCTGTATAAGTATTTATATCGTTGTCTAGTACCCATAGTACAAGCCTAGAGCTTAGTTTGGGACTAGGTCAATTGGTGTGACATTGTCCCCTGATATTTATTTATTGTTTGTCTAAGCTGTAGGCTTGTATTATGGGTTCTAGACATTGATAAACTTACTTATAAAGAGAAATACATTAAGACTAAGGAACAAATACTCGCGCTCATTACATAAATATCCGCTCTTACCAAATTTGTAACCCGGGACCACCAACTTCGAGGGCAGGGTAAATCCCAACTAGACCATCGTGTTGGATGGGTGAATAGAAGTTTGTATGGCAAAAAAATAAATTCTCTTCTAACCCATCTTTCCTAGAAATATCTGAGGGCCCAGACAAGATACATTACGCTAACTATCGTTTCTATTCCTTTAGTTTTTAAAACCAATCACGTCACTGGCACATCACGTGACTTTTCGTATCACGTCATCTACCAGTGACGCGATTGGTTTAAAAACTAAACGAAGAGAAACGCTAGCTAACGTAGTGCATCTTGTCTGGGCCCTCTGAATTGGCGAGGAAGTGCGAGACGAGAACTGAAATATATAATTGTTGTAATAATTAACCTATGATACCTACTGATATATACCTATAGTGTTTATTAACCTGCAACGGAATCGCTTAAAGCTAGCTTGTAATTTGTATTGGTATAATTTGATTTGATTTTATCACATTTAATTATTTCTCATGCAATGTTAATGTCTATGGACTCCATGTTGTGTGAAATAAATGACTTTGAATTGAATAAATCGGGAGCTCACGATGGCACCCTATAGATATGGCGATAGCACATTGGCTGAATCTAGGTACTCCAGAATAATAATTCACCAAACATGAAACGACCCTATTTTAGTAAGTGTACTTTGTCACTTTCTGTTAAATTCAAATATGACAGTGAAAGACTAGGCCATAACATAATATTAAGCGCACTTAAGCTGTTGTGCGTTGATGTTTAACATAGTGATTATTTTGCAGACCACATGCTGAACAAGGACATGTGGGTGGAGGGAACGAGCAAGCGCAGTTCGAAGACTGCTCTCTCGCTCATGCTGCAGGGGAAACATCCGTACCACATGTAAGGAAAATAGATACAGCCTTAGCATAGTATACAGGGTGTAACAAAAATCGCTCAGTAAAAATATAGCGTAGGTTCACTGACTGGTAACGTTATTTTACTAAACGACGATTGTGTTTTTTTAAATTGTCGAATTGGCCCTTTGTATTATGGACGATACTTTCAGCAGGATACTGTCCAAAATTTCAACGTACACGTTTGACATACTCAAAATGTATGTATGTAAACACTTTTTTGTACTAAATAAATGACGTTACATAAATATTATAATTACAGAAATAAAAGTAGTTAAAATGCAAACTTATCCTTTTAAGGTATCTATTCCAGTGCGCCTGAGAAAAAAAAGTAGCAAACAATAGACAAAAAGTAAAGTACAAAATGTAGATGAGACGAAATAATGGAAACTAATATTTTTCCCAAAGCAACACCAAAAATAAAGCCTCAACGCTATACTAAATTATACTTATTTTTGTTTATAAATACTGAATCCCATCAGTTTTTCAAATAAAATCACAACTTAATTAAAAATAAATAAATTTTACAGGGAAAAAGGACATTATTGTCCTTACGGCAAATAGGGGCAAGTGTTATAGGTAATACTAAAATTCATCTGCATTAGCAAATCTTAGACAAATATATAGATTAGTAACTGATTGTATTTATGTCTGTTTCAGGTTAGACATTCCTCAGGATGACAACACGGATCCACAAGTAGAATAACTTTTAGTCACCAATGACCTGTATCTATGTCATTTTATTTTAAGGTGCGTCTACACTAGAGCATTCGTCATTGAACATCTGAGCGGTGAGGTTCCGAGGCGAACATTACGCGAGCATGCGAGCACGAACTTTGATTATTCTGGACGTGATGAGCCATGACGCAAGCATTTGTTAGTGAAACTGGACTGAATGAGAAGTAGAAAAACCTGTGTGTATGGTCCGTCTGGATTGTTTACGACCATCATATTAACCGCTAATCTGTTCCAGTGTAAGAAGTAAGGCAGCAGGTGAAATGACTAGCATACCTATACAGGTGGTGTTCTATCTTATTCCTCAGGGTTGGTAACGCGGTTGGGTTGATTGATCAATCAATCAACCAATGTTAAGATTGTAAATATCCATGAGCCTCCAAGCCTTTTTACCATCAAGTGGTCTTTGCTTGCTCGCTTACGAACGCTGGCGGACGAATGCTCTTGAAGGAGACGCACTTTTACTGTTGTGTGAAATCAAGAAATAACCAGATAAATAATTCTTAGTAGTGATTAGAAAACCGAGAACTCGGTTTATTGTTATTGTACCTAAGTGAGGCTATTGAGTCGTAATAACTACTATATTCTGGAAATAAACAAATAAATGTACAAATAAAAAATGTGAGAAGAGATCTTGTTTGTTTTAATGTAACCATCAAAGTATTCTGTATGGCGATGACATTCGATTTCAAGTAACATTTCTAGTTTGGTTGCTTATAGCCTTAACTTGGTACAAAAGACACGTGATGACTGGTGAAAAGTGGAACTACAGGGAGGTTATTCTCTCAAAAACAACGGACGGGCAGACGAACGAGCGGAATCGCAGCGGCGAGTTTAGGTAGTCCCGTCAGAGCGAACAAAACACATTTTAGCGCGTGCATTTTCAATTAAGCAGCCTAATACGTTCAATCCATCGGCAGAAGCCATGCTGCTAAATTGAAAATGCACGCGCGAAAATATGTTTTGCTCGCACTGGCGGGACTACTTAAACTCGCAGCTTGGACATTCACTCGTCCATCCGTCCGACCGTCGTTGTTCAGAGAATCACGACCCCTTTGCTTTATTAGCAGAAAAAGGCCGTTTTAGCCAAAAAATATTCATTTTGAGGTTATAAAATTGTTTACTAGATGAGACAAGTCTATTGGAATGGATTTTACATAAACGAGTTCGAATTTTTCTTCGCTTCGGTTTAGATTTTTCATACAAAAGGATTTTCCCGCTAATTCCCGCTCCCGTGGGAATTTTGGGAATTCCTTTCTTAGTGCACCTCTACGGTACCTAAGCTACGTCCCTTCCAAATTTCGAGTGCCTACGTTTAGCCGTTTAGGCTGTGCGTTGATATGTCAGTCAGTCAGTCAGTCAGTTTCTCCTTTTATATATTTATGGTCCGTTCCAATATACTTGTCTTATTTAGTAAACATTTTTATAGCCTCAAAACGCTCCTAAAATAACAAATTTATCACATAAAAAACCATCCATGATGTAAAATCAGGAAAATGGTTTGCAAAACGTAGTCTCGGTAGTGATTCTCTCAAAAACAAAGGACGGGCGGACGAACGAGCGAAATCGCAGCGGCGAGTTTAGGTAGTCCCGTCAGAGCGAATAAACCACATTTTAGCGCGTGCATTTTCAATTAAGCAGCCTTATACGTTGGATCCATCGGCAGAAACCATTCTGCTAAATTGAAAATGCACGCGGTAAAATATATTTTGTTCGCACTGACGGGACTACTTATACTCGCCGCTTGGACATTCACTCGTCCGTCCGTCCGACCATCGTTGTTCAGAGAATCACTACCCTGTAATCAAGAATATATCTTTAAGTGCCAACCGTCACTTTAATCTATAGCAGTTGAGTGAAAATCAAATGAGTTTCAGATAATAAGCAACCCAATTTTCAAAACGTTCCTTTGCTTAAGTATAAATAAAACTACCCTTTCCTATTTCGGAGTTCAGTATAACATTTAAATTCAACAGAAATCAAATAGTGTTCGATTTCATTCCATTTAAGTTTAAGAGCCGAACATTCCGTTAAGTTGGTAACGCTCTACAGTTTCGACTGAATGTATAAGCAAGCAGTTTCGAGTGAGCTTGTATCCGAACATAATTTCCTTTGTTGCTGGCAGAAAATATACTCGAATTTTAAAATACCTAGTGCCAGTTTTGTGAGCAATTGGGTAAGGCCACGGGGCGTTCGAACCGCCCTGTCTTGTGTGTTACCAAAATAGACAAAGATTTATGTCTGTGGCATTTATTTTTAATTACAATAGATAGTTATGATTAGGTTCTTACATAATACCTGGAAAATAAATGCTTTTTGTAAGGTTACATGTATTGTTTTGGTAACACTCTCGCGGGGGCGGTTCGAACGCTCCGTGGCCTTACCCAATTACGGCTGGGGTTGGTTGAAGCTAGTACAGTTTTCTTTAACTGATTATACTGGATGCCGTTACTGTTCAGTAAGATTAATAATAATATGAACAAACGTGCCGTCTATTGCTGTGTGTAAAAGCAAAGATGATTTATCTTACCAAGTTCGGTCTGCTGCAGGCACGCTCGCTATCACACTTTAACGCTACACGCAAGTCTTTTTAGTTACTAACATACGTAGTAAGTACCACTTCAATTCATTGAATGTTTATGAAAGAAACCGCATTTGAAACGGACGGTTTTTTTTTCTATTTTATAGCAGGTATTTTGCGTGTAGAAAAATAGCCAATATTTTTCTTTTAACCAAAAAAAGCTTCTCCATAAACCCTTCAAAAATCAAAAAATAATTGTTACAGGTCTCCTTAGTTAGAATGATTGAAATAAATATGTCTTGGATTGGTTGTTCACAAAATATTATCTATTAATTTAAGGGTTTTCAATTCACGACGTCCCTTGTATTGACGTAACCTTTGCAACGTTAATTTGACGTGCGGGTGGCGCTGTCGTGGATTATAAACAATATAAGTCTATAATCCACGATGGAGGAACTGCAGGCGATAAAATAGTAGCTTACGTTTTACATATTATTCCTTAAAATAGATACAAAAAACTACAGCAAGTCTTAACAATGTCTGCAATATTATGGCAAATTGGTTCAGAAATCAGAATATGCTGTGAGACTGAAGTCTGCACTGCGCTGTTTTTCAGCCTTTACAGGTACTGTCTCATTATGTGAATAAGCCTTAAGGGCACACTGCATATATCACGATGTAAAACATAAAACAAAACTTAACACATAACAAAAGCATACAAGACCTACGTTCAGTGGGCAAATTTTAAACCCAAAACAGGGTAGTTAAATTTACCAACCAACGTCAACGTTTCTAATTTCTACCAATCAGAAGCGATAAATTATGTACCTCGCGATTTATCGTAGCAATTTTATCGCGCGCAAATGTTCATTGTAAATCCACCTTAACCCGGACGAAGACACGTGTAAAAGTTTGCAACTCTAAAAATAAAAGAAGTTGTCAATGGTATCAGAGTTGCAACGGCGTTCCATGAAAAGGCAGCCAACGTTGGAAGTTGTTCGCTTTGAATATTCCTGCTATAAGATTTATTCTATTCATGTCAAGCTGTCTGCAACATTTTATGGAGCAAAGATTGAAATGTGTTAAAGTTTCCTCCGATAAAATGAATTTTATAAGGAGGTTTTTACAGAATAATAGTATTTTTCGTAATAGTGTTATAATAGAGAGCTTTTTAGTCGAGTACCGTGTTTAGGCCACGAAGCTTGCTTTTTGTACGAGTTCATTAAAATTAATAATGTAAGTCATTAATACGAGTATATAAGAAAACTAAAAGTAGATTTTTGACAGATGATGCGACGCTGCTACGTTCCGAAACGACACAGATTGGCAATTTTGTATCGGATCGAGGCTCCTTAAACAAGGACACATATATGGAAATCCGAAGTTCTATTTTCAATTTTTTTTCGGTTGTCTAGAGCGTATCGAAATAGTTATTTCGGTTGTCTAGAGCGTATCGAAATAGTTATTTCCGTTGTCTAGAGCGTATCGAAATAGTTATTTCGGTTGTTTCGGAAGTAACATCTAGACTATTCAACGATGAAAAGAGTGACACAGTATTCTCTATGAAATCGTAATACACACATTTTAATCGACGAGTACAAAAAATATTTTTTCGTGTTCTTTCCGACTTCTGTATTGGATTACGTGGTAACTTTGCCGTCTACACCGTTATATGGGTTTTATAGTTTGTTGCGGGCTCTTTTCCACAACTTGATATATAACAGTTTATAGAATTATTATTTGTTCTTCAAAATGTAAATTAATTGAGCTTTTGATTTTAATACGTATTGAAAAATAACCATTAGTTAGTCTTATTTGACTCAACCCCCTTGGTAAAAGTTTGTATGGAGAAAAACGGGAATGCTGTTAGACACGCTACAACTTTGCCTACCAGATAGAAAATAAATAAATATGTTTGTTTAGTGATTTCCAATGACATCCCGGCATTGTAATAACAGTAATGAATTTAAGAATTGGTCCCTTTTTAAGATACTGCATTTAATACCTCAGATAACCCGCTAGGCAAAGTTGACGCTTTTGGCTACAACTTTACCTGCTACTTTGACAGTTTCTACAAGGTAATTTATAATGATTGCATTTTGTTCTGAAATTCAGATGTCTTAAGATCTAAATTAGCTTAGCAATGCTAAAAATTAGCACAGATAACGTACAATATTAGAATTATTAAAAAAACATGAATTTCCGTGCAATATTGCAGCAGTTGACTTCGCCGTAATTTCCAAGACGATCTTTTAACCATAGAACTTTACTTTTGGGTGTATGGCTGGCTGTCATTTTGAAAACATCTGTGCATTTTTTTTTTGTAAATTACTTTATCGTTGATTTTGGTTCGCAAATCCAGAGCAGTGTTGTGGGACAAAACAGTGAAAAGATAGTTCCAAATGAGTTAGCGGTCAAGATTACACCAAGCCATTGCAGTGGATGCTCGCCATCTTCAAGGGTCATAAGGTCATAACGACTATGACTGGAATACTTCGACAACAGGACAGGATTCATCGTACAACGTTGCTTATATTATATACTTGACATTGGCAAAATACGTTATAATACGTACGTAGACGCCATTATAGTACATTGTGTATTAAGGGTGGTAAAGAAATAATTACAAACGAGAGTCTGTTAGAAGCCCGAAGCCGAAGGCTGAGGGCTTTAATGACTCGAGTTTTGTATTTCCTTTACCACCCGTGTAACATACAATGTTTTTCATCACAATTGCGAGGAAACGAAATAAAATCAGACAAAAGATTATATTTTTAACTTATTAGCGGCAGACTAGTCGTGTCATTGTCTGTGACTTACCACAGATAATGTCAAACGTGTTCGGAGTCCGATTCTAGTGACAGTCGAGATCAATAGTTTATATGCGAGATTTTTAGGAAATTGTATGCAACTGACATTTAATCTCGAACGAAACTTCATATCGAATGGCACAAGAATTGGGATCCTGGCGTATTGTGATAGTTTGAGTCCACGTATAATATAAAAAAAAAAAGCTATTACGCACTTTAGTTACGTAATGGTAAAAAAAGGCCCGCGGGTATTATTTTGGATTTACGGTCGATTTTTCTAGCATGTTAGGACACTATTTACGAGCAAGTGTGATGAAAAATAAATAAAGAACATAACTTTTTTGTTTAATATTATAAAACTTCCTACCTCTGCGGGCTTAGTATGGCTGCGACTATATCGCGTGTTAAATTTGGATAAAGCATCCGTCACTCTCGTACTTATATTACGTGTCAGAAGGTGACGGATGCCTTATCCAAACTTTGTCACGCGATAAACGCTGCCATATTAGGGCCCCTGGTATGTCAAGAGATCAAAATTATATTACTCAACATGGCTCAATTCCAACTTATTAAGCAAGAGATTTGGTGTGTTTTCGTAGTGCTGCAAATTCATCTGAAATCATAAAGTCGATTTAATGAGACACAAAATTGACCGGTGTACAAGCGGATCTTTAGTTGCTTGAAATACATTTGTATCAGAATTTAAATCTAAAAGCCTGATCAATATATCACAAACTCTCTAAGAGAACTCTTACAAAAGTTGTGGCCGTTATCAGTATCATCGTCGTGCGTTATGTGAACTATGATTTTTTTAGTCCCAAATGGGAATACTTCAGGCTCGTGCATCTAATAATTGCAATAGGTTCAGAAAAAACTTCAATTCGTGTGCTTTGATTTCATTAATATACGGATTTTCACTTTTATAAAATAGTTAAACCCCGTACACCGCAAGCAAAGTATGAAAAAAGATTAATTCTTGAAATTTAAGTACACCTTTTATGTTTTTTTAGGTTATGCCTATTATATAACCACCCATAACACAAAAAAAATAACTTATTTTCAACGGGATACTAACCCGTAGCTTGTTAGCTGAATACTCCGCCAATATTAAAGTGCAGTTGCATATAGACATCAAAACTCCTCAGAAACTTTATCACTTTTGGTATGAAACCCTTAAACGAAAACAAAAATACCCATAGTAATATTTCACGTGGCGATGTGTAATCCGATCCGTAATATCGGGAGTGCTCCTATAATTCCGGCGAGATCGTTTCCAGATCGCGTCTACTTCGATTTGCTATTCCAACTTAGCAGATTTTGAATGGAATCCGCAAAAGAAACTCGGGAAAGGCTCGGTAATGTTTTCAGGTGGCCTCGGAGTAATGGGACGTGGAACGCTACAGTTCCCTCCGAGGATGAGGTTGTAAGATAACGGCGTATTCTGCGGTAGTTTGGAACATTTCGTTTTCATTGAATAAAAAATAAAGGTCACAGACAATTTCTTATATAATTAAGTACCTTACATACGATCCCTCACTTTTTTATACACATTTGAAAAAAACTTAATTACTTAATGAGTAACACCTTTATTCATACATCACGCGATCTCAATCATTATATTTAAGAGCGGGAAAACGCCATAATTAACACCAACTGTCAAAGTGAAAAAACGTTCGTAAACCTAAGAGAACTTCTTACACTTCTTTTATAATTAAAATTTATTCTAATATATATTAATTGTGTATCATTATTTCCTACAAAGTTAGAGAGCATTGTATTGTTCTGTTTCCCAAACTCCATAATTCCGTTAAATTTCTACTCGCGTTTTTCCCATTCGTTATTTTACTCGGTCGCATTTTTCCCCATTCTTATTTTTTAACCACACGCTTAGGCGGCTTATCTATTTTGTTTTTCGTAGGGATCTGGAGCCTCCTGGGATGTCAAGGCAATAATTTACAGTTTCAGGTTTCAACACCGAGAAATTTTGGAGTGTGATTGCTTGCATGATCCACACTGTCCGAATGTACCCACGGTGTTAAAAGCCAAAACCCTGGTTGAAATTAGGTTTATTATACACTAGAGGACGCCCGCGACTTTGTACCTATACGCATGTAATTAGTTTCCCGCCACGCCACGCCCCCTATTTCTTCCCGTTGGGGGTCGATTTTCTTACTGCTCACTTATATCATGAAAGGAACCCCTGTATCCAATTTAAAGATATTATGTCAGTGAGTCGTGTCGCGTTTTATAATATATATAGATAAGCGCCGTCAATGGCAGAGGGAACTGCAGTCGCCGTTGTCATTTGTCGGCGGCAGTCGGACGCGCATGTATAAACACCCTTAAGCTGCGACCACACCGCTGCTTAGAATACGGCGACGGTACGGAATCGCAGTGACGCGTCGTATCAGTACCGTTTTTGACGCATGCTCCACACACCGCTGCTTATAATACGGCGACGGTACGGAAACGCAGTGACGCATCGTATCCCTGTCACTGCGATTCCGTACCGTCACCGTTTTTTAAGCATTGGCGTGGAGGGCATGCGTCAAAAACGGTACGGATACGACGCGTCACTGCGATTCCGTACCGTCACCGTTTTTTAACCATTGGTGTGGGCGTAACTTTAGGTGAAATAAAAAGACGCCTAGTTTAAATTTATTTCCGCCCCACAATCAACTTTATGTATTTAAATCTATTGCTGGAAATTAATAACAGACGTGTTCCGACTCCAAATTTCTCCCGGGGCGAGATGATGGCTTTCCCTAATTTAACCGGGTCCTAAAATTATTTCACCCATTCATTAATTCGGTTAAATATTTGGGTAGAAAGTTTTCCCGCGGGCTAACTATTATTTTGTTGAGTAATTTATTGGTTAATTTAGTTAGGTAGTGGCTGAAGGTTGTTTGTTCCCTTGTTTTATGCTGATGAAAAACATGTTGTGAAAAAGGTTAAATGTTTTCTTCTTGTTTTAATTCGTTGGTTATATAGTAAATTTTTATTACCCAAATAAAAATTGGTTTACGTACATAGTAAGTATATGAACTCTAACTTTTGCGGGTGGTAGGACCTTGTGCAGGGTCCGTCCGGATCGCTACCACCATCTTATCCATTAACGTACCGCCAAATAGCAGTGTTCGCATTGTTGTGTTCCGGTTTGGGGATAAGACAGCCGGTGAAATGACTAGCATAGAGGCATTCCATCTTAGTCCTCAGGGTTGGCAACGCATTTGCAGTCTTAGGATTGCATTGCAGTCTTGTGAATGCGAATGTCTATGGGTCACAGTTTCCACTTACCATCAGGTGGTTGCTCGTTTGTCTTCTCTATGCCATAAAAAAAAACTTAAATAAAAAATATGTCTTATGTACAAAGGCAACCCTGATTCCTTTAAGGAGGATCCCGTCCCATCCATCTTTCATACTTGTTTGAAACCATCTTGTTTACAAAACCATATTATTTACTTGTTTACCACCGAATTTACCCACCATGCCCATTTCCAATATTTAACCTGTGGATTCATTTGGTTAATTGAACTTAAAATTTGTCTTTTCTCAAGTGGAAAATCAAAGTAATATATCTGTCTATGGGAAAATCTCCAATTTTAACTTTAAATAAAAAAGTACTTACTAGCGGTTTGAATGTCAAGATCAAGCACTAGTGAATAAGAGATTAATTATCATTACAATTATTCTAAAAAAAAAAAGGTATACAATCTCGATAAAAACTATTGCTTTTGCAGCTTATCGTATTTTCTACGTTACTATAGCTCTTATATACTTGACAGTAATGGCGGCCGGGTTAAAATAAAAACAATAACATGTCAAAAGCAATAAGGTTTTATCGGGTAAAATTGAACCACCGTTTTCTTTACTCAGTACAGCCAACGTCAAAAGAAACTGAGGGCCCAGACAAGATGCATTACGCTAACTATCGTTTCTATTCGTTTAGTTTTTAAACCAATCGCCTCCTGGCACATCGCGTTACTTTTCGTATCACGTCATCTACCAGTGACGCGATTGGTTTAAAAACTAAACGAAGAGAAACGCTAGCTAGCGTAGTGCATCTTGTCTGGGCCCTCGGATCACTTTTGTACTTTATCGCATTAATACATTTGACAATTTTGTTCAACATTACTTACGTGACTGAAAAGCGACAGATTATAAAAGTTCGTATCCACTTTTCGGTAACCTATCATTTTATCGAATTTCACTTCATCGTCTGTATCATTTCATCGAATTTTATTTCATAGAACGCTATTTGCTACTGAATCCATGATGTTTTCAATATATCTTAAACATTAGTAACGTAAACTGTTAGGTTAGGTTTGACATGTGATTAATTTAATTTACGGATCCCTTAATCGATTTGTTTTTCCCACAAACCCGCAATGTTTTTGGTACACCTCTTTAACGATACTCCACACTATGGGTTAGACGATTAAAAAAAAATACATCGCGACGATGATACGTGTAGCGGAGGTACCCAATTTTTTTTTTATATTTTTTTTTACCACTTCGTTGGCCTGACTAACATGTATATTCATGCCAAATTACAGCTTTCTAGTACTAAGAGTCTCTGAACTAGGCTGCGGACGGACGGACGGACGGACGGACATGACGAAACTATAAGAATTCCTAGTTTGACTGCGGAACCCTAAAAAATGACTCATGCTGCGAGAAATGCCTTTCGATGAAATGAAAATTCTGCGTAACATAGTTAAGAACAGTTAAAACCTCAAAGTCCTTATTGTTTTCCATTTCGTAACAAAAGTTAACCATAATCGATAGCTAAAATGGCAATTGGTACAACAACTAAATTGTACTGTAAAATTGTCCTAAATGCCATTTGCCATTTTAACCATCGAATGGTTTAAGTAAGATAGTAATTTTCGTCACAAAGTGGAAATAAATTAAGGATTTTATTTGATTCCTTAACTGTCGTTAACTATGTACAATGTTTTTGAAAACGTCCCTGAAATGAAAATTCTGCGAAATAATACGTTTGTTGAAAGGTTGTTCGATAAAATAATAGATACCCTACTTTTCACGCTGACTTTATGCGGAATAGTTGTTTTTTTCACACAATATCGATGATAAATATCGTGATCCCGTAACTTCAGCTTTTAACCTTATTGCAGTATCAGCATCGTAACATCTAAAGTATTTGTAACATGTGGGTGCATGTCGCATCATGTCGGCGGCAGTTCCCGCGCCGGCTGCGGGGAATGTGTCGGAACGATTTAATTTAAATGTAGGCGTGCTCAATAAAGTGGCTTTATTGTCTATTCGCGTCAGGATAGACCTATCAACTTTGTACTCGCTTTTGATATTTTCTGGTTTGAACACGTTAACATGTTTAGTTTATTTTAACTTACAATGTTTATTTGTTGGGTTGGCAGGTCCAAGTCAATTTAGAACCATTCTTGTATAATTAATTTACGATCGCTATTTAGATTTTTCTTTATCTAATAGGTATGCGAAAGTAGCTTTATTTGTATGTAACGCTTTCACAGTAAAACTGCTGAATGAATTTTATTACTTTGGTATGCAGATAGGTTAAACCCCGGGTAAGGAGAAGTACTTTTATCTTGGAAAATTTTACATTACCCCAAAAAAAACCGGGGGACAAACTCACACAAATTGACCTAGTCTCAAACTAAGCTCTAGGGTTGTATGTACTATAGGTAGGTACTAGGCCACAATGAACATATATAGTAGGACTCCACGGGGGTAGGGTTTTTCTTAGTAAAACATCGTTTCGGTTCAGAGGTCAAGAAAAGAATGTCTTGAAATAAAAGCAACCATATTTTAAAAAAAGAAGAGAAGAGGTTTGGAAACAAAGAGTTATAAAAAGTCTCAAAAGGTACAGGGTCATAACACCTGCGCTGGCTCTGTGTCGGCCTTTTTGAGTCCCACTATAAATGGCGACCAACGTGGGGCGGCAAAGAGTTTTAAAAAGTCACAAAAAGGCCGGCACAGGGCCAGCGCAGGTGTTATACATAATAATATAATAAAAATAAATAAATAAACTGGCAACAGCTCTGGAATATTTTCTACAAGTCACTTTAACTTATTTCCCTTATAAAATTTAGTAACAAAATTTATATAACACTTAGCTGTTAAGTTTCCGCATGGCACGTCGTAATGCAGAAATATGAGATTTATGTATCGGCTCGTTGCAAATTTCCCCCGGGGCGCGGCCCGATATGTCTGCTCCCTTAAACTGTTTACCGTTTGGACTGCAACTTTGCCAATATTTTAATATGTTTTTTTTAGATTATGCACAAAAAAGATGCTTGGGAAGATGAGATGAAATGAAATGATTCATTTGCAAGAACTTACACAGGTGTTATGTTGTGTGTATACATCTCAGTTTAAATACATGTTGGCATGCAAAATCTTAATCTAAACTTAAAAAAATAATTAACAAAACATTCATTTAAGTTATAAAATTTTCTAGAAAAGGTAATATCATTACAATGTTTCATGTCATTACGTACAATGTGTCATGTGTTATAAATTTTTATACCAATTTATTCAAAATTCCTTTTATAATGCATATAATTTTTAGACTGGTAACAGAATATAAAAATTATGTCTACGTGGTCTGTTGTTACTATTGCATGCAAAACTGAACTTAATTTTATATACTGGATACCCCCAACAAAAAAAGGGTTATGAGTTTAACGTGTGTATCGGTGTATCTCTGTAATTCTGTGTTTTGTCTCTGTGTGTCTGTCTGTGGCATTGTAACTCCCAAACCGATAAACCAATTTGGACGTGGTCGTCGTATTTTTGTAAATAAAGGTTATTCTATAAGGATGGTTTTTAGCTATGTTTAATGAAATCGTCGTCGGGTCGTTTAAGAGATATAGGCTCTGACTGAAAGAACGAGTCGCCGCTAAATCGAAGGTTTTAAATCTATAAAAACTTATTACTATGTTTGTCTTTTATGTTACTTATGTTTGTCTATAGTCAACAATTTTTGTATTTACGCGTTATTGACATATGCGTTAATGACGATTGTTGTTCCTTAGTTACGATTTCTGATACACAAGTTTTTTTTTTTATATGAAAAAGGCGGCAGACGAGCAAGCGAGCCACCTGACGGAAAGTGATCAATCACCGTGACCCATAAACACCAGAGGGCCCAGACAAGATGCATTACGCTAACTATCGTTTCTATTCGTTTAGTTTTTAAACCAATCACGTCACTGGCACATCACGTGACTTTTCGTATCACGTCATCTACCAGTGACGCGATTGGTTTGAAAACTAAACCAAGAGAAACGCTACCTAGCGTAGTGCATCTTTTCTGGGCCCTCAGTAATGCTAGAGAAATCGCAGGCGGCCTTTGAGAAAAGAGTAGGCTCGTTTTTTAAAGGCCCCAAGTCATATTGGTTCGGAAATACAGAGGCCGAGAACTTATTCCACATGGATAAGGTGTGTGGCAAGAAGGTCCTCGAAAAACGCACGGCAGTGGATTAACATTGTCATGGACCATGGTGTTGATGAAATGATAGTTTTTGAAAAAGGAACTGCGACAGTAAGTCTCAAACTAAGAAGACCTCAATCAATAAATTCAAATTCCAATATTTGCCTATAATAAGTTTCTACGTGTTGGATCGGTAAAACTCCTACTAAGTCCAAACTTCAGCCGTTGAGATGAAATCGCACGGAACCAACGCAGCAAGTTTTACCGGTAACCGTAATTTAAAGTTATTCATAACTTTTGAACTCTAAAACTATCTGCGCTGAGTTTTCATGGAATCTGTTGCCGTGGGAACAGGCAGACAGATGTACGGTTTATACCCTAGAGGCATATTCACATTCTTTAAACTAACGGTAAAATTATTTCATTCTAAAAATATTTATTTGACAAACCACTTTAAACTTTTATTTTATCTACATCCATATCATAACTTCCCTAGAATATGTTCAAAAACGCTAAGCAAATGGTCTACAGTAAGAAACTTGTATCTGTGTGTCACATTAAAGTATTGCATGTCATTAAAGTATCGACTACCGATGTAGTTGCATCTTAATTAGGGTTTGCAATATCCGCCCAGTTTTTTAATATTCGGAATTCTTAATGTTAACTACTATTATTTTTTCAATAATATCTCGTCATAAACAGAAATATGATAAAACAAAGTTCTAATTAAACAAGATAAAATATATATTAAAAACACATATTGGATGGACTCTAGAGGACGCCAGCGACTTCGTACGAGTAGAATTAGTTTTCCCGCTACTCCATATATTTTAACCCCCTAGGGGATGAATTTCCGAAAATGCCTTCTTAGTGCACCCCTACAATATCCAAGGAATTGTTCGACCAGCCAGCCAGTTTTTACAAGTTCTTATTTAACTTGCAGTGTATTTATGTACGGATCAAATCTTGCAAGTTACATTTAACACACTTCCCGGTTTACGATAAAGTTGAAAATTGCATACATGTGTAAATTATATGACAATGCAATATTATTATGACATGGAGCTTATCTAATGATAGAGTGGGACGGCGGCGATAGGATCTCTGCTATATTTAACGTAGGCCCACCGAGTAGAGACTCATTAGGTTGGTCTTAATAAGCAGATAATTATTTTGAAAAAGAAAAGTCGACAACAGAAGTTTGTCCCGAAAATGAAAATTTTGACGGAAAGTTATTTATAATACGAGTACATATCGCTGCTTAAATACAAAAGCGCCACAAAACAAAAACAGACATAGTATTAAAGTATTTAGCATTCCGAATTTTAATGCAACACAAACACATTTTGATTTGTGGCCCTTTAGTATTTAAGCAACGATATAGAGACAAGACCTAATTTCGCAGCTAGTATTTTTTCGTATAAAGAGGGTTAAGTACCTTAGACTTCAAAAAAACTAACATCGCACGTTCTAGTAATATTAATTTAAGGAAATAACAGTCAGACACGAAGTTAAGTCTCTGACACAAGAAGTGGCCACTTTTTGTGTCAGAGACTTAAATATTTATTACTTTTTCACATTTAAAGTAATGTTAGCCAGTTAGTCACTTAATGGCAACCTCGCTGACAAAGCCCTGAGTGTTATTAGTCCACTGACAGCAAAAACGTCGTAAAAATAAGTGTACCTCCTGTTTACACATCGCACCCTCGCGTCCTTTCCCCAAGTTTGGGAACAACCCGTTAGGTCATATTGAGTGTTACTATTATTACTGCGAAACAGCAGCCTGCCGGCCCTGTGGTGGTATTATCTTTAGATTTTGGACTCTGGTTTACGCTGTCGACCGCCTACAGGCCGTGTGCTGCGTCAGCTTGAGGTCCCGTTATGGATGTCGACTGCTTACAGTGTCACGCCTTATGTCGCATCAGCTTAGTGTCCAGTGTACAGTGTCGACCCGCTACAGCATTACGCTGGATCTCGCGTCAGCTTGGTCTCCCATTTACGCGGTCGACTGTCAACAACATGAGACTGTATGCTGCGTCAGCTTCGTCTCCCGTTTACCTGGTCGACTGCCTAAAGCGTCACGCCGTATGGCGTTTGCGATGTCAACCGCCTACAGCAACACATAAACCATCAACCATTCCATTAACCATGTAATCAAGTGCTTATTATGAAATAAAGAATTTTGTATTTTTTGTATTTTGTATTTTGTACAGAGTTCTACCGTATGTTGCGTTGGTTTGACCTGCCGGTTACGCAGTCGACTGCCTACAGCATACTCGCCGAAGGCCGTCGTATTCGTCATGTTGTATGAACGCAGATTGGTGTCGCATTAAGGTTATTAACCGCCTGCGGTGCCACACCTAACGCTATGTTTGCTTTGTTTCCGTTTACGCTGATAAGCGCCTATATAGCGTCTTGCTCTATGCCGCGTCGAGATGTGTTCTCCTTTACCAGCTGCACACTAAATGACCGCCAGCTATTTTGAGCGGCAAGGGCAGTTGAGGGTGATGAGCGGTAGAAACAAACTTTTACACAGAGATTTCGAGGCAATCGATTAGTTGGTTCATCATCATCATCATCATCATCATCATCAGCCTATATTAGTCCACTGCTGGACATAGGCCTCTCCCATTGCACGCCAACGAGCACGATTCGTGGCCACTTGCATCCAGCTCTTGCCAGCCACCTTGCGAAGATCGTCACTCCACCTAGTCTGAGGGCGTCCTACACTACGTTTGCCGATTCGCGGTCTCCACTCAAGAATACGATAACTCCAGCGATTATCGGTTCTGCGGCACAATGGCCGGCCCACTGCCGTAGTTGGTAGCTGTAGTTGGTTCCCAAAGGCTTTATTACCCGACTGCTGAAGGAGGAGGGTAATGTTTTTGTCCAGTATGTATGTATGAATGGTTCTTTTTACCCTTATAAAAGCTGAACGGAAGGCCCGATTTCGACAAGCGAGGTGTAGCTGGATTCTTCTTAGCGTCGCGGGTCTCACTTGGCCCTTTTGTTGTTTTAATTGTGAAATTGGAGAAATACAATAACAAACAAATTAACATTATACTGACGACATTATCCTTAGTTGGGTTTTATAAGATTTGCTTCTTGTTATAGTTTGGTATAGTCTCATCTGAGTTTCCTTTTTTGATATGTATAAGGTACATTATTTGTATCGATTATTCGAAGCAGTATGTAATGTCGCATTTTTTCGCGATCAACAAATCAACAAGCCATGGTAAAACCAAGTTGTCTACCAACTCGAGGCAGCTCGATTCTATGAACTCTTCGTAGCAGAATAACACCGCTGCAGCCAATTTGCAGTAAGTACGAATAAGTTTTAAGAAACGTTGTCTACGAAGTTAGGCGGTGGCAATTTGTACAGGCTTATTAGGCTCGAGTAAAGCTGGAACGGGCTCAAGAATCTTATTTGTTAGACTGTAGTTAAAATGGCGGAGTACTTTAGCGCGCCTAAATAGCACTATTTTGCAGTAAACTTGGTAAGAAAACGAGTGCAAGATAGTTTAATTAATTCCGCACTGTCACCGTTTATTTTAGATTACTTCTAGCGCCAAACGAAAAAGTAAAGCAAATTAGGAGAATAAATCTATGTCATATAGTCGTGAATAAAATCTTCCCAGTAAGTAATCAACAACCTTTTTGTAAATATTGAAAGACGTACTAAACATCCACTTAGCAGAGGCACCTCATTAGCAGAGAGCGCAAAAATCGGGAAACAAAAGATAGCGATACGAAGCAAAATGGTAACGTAATGCAATGAGTGCTCACCGCAGCTGAATGGGGTCAGGGATTCCAAAGTTCATCGCATTGCGCAAACTAAAACTACAAATGAGCGCCCCTGCTTTTAATTAATTCGCAAACGTTGGCCGCGCGCATTAAAATACGAACGTTGATTTTAAGCCCAATCGCGCAGGGTTGGCGATGGCCGATATTGAAATTGTGGCAGAGGTGGAAAGTTTTGTTTACCTCTCTACTAAACCGTTGTTATGCTTACTTGCCTTACTTGAAAAACAAATAGGAGCTGCTTAAGGTACCTACTTTATTGTTAACACAACCGAATTTCCTAATACATACAATAATTTTTGATTTTTTTAGTCTTGTATTATGCGACTAGTTCGGGACGGTAGTATCATATCCTTAATAATCTTTACATGTACCGATACACCATACAAAAAATAATTAAAAAAAAATCTACTTGCACATTTAACACAACGACCAAATGAGGTTAAAGACATATCTACAACATTTTTTTATAAACCTCGTTAAAATAACCCATTGCCACAGAGTCGTAGACGAAATTCATGTGATCTTGTAGAACATGTCGCTTACACCTTTATGATTTAAAAACAAATGGATATACGTGCATGTTGCGAATGCAGACTGCGTCGCTGCGGCACGTGATTTGCAGTATTCATCTTGTACAACTGAGCTTGCAAACTACAAGACAATGAAATCAGGCCTCATTTACAAGTCGGATTTAACAAATGTGTAGTTTTAAACTACAGTATATCTTTTAAATGAAACGTGGTTGTTGCCAAGTTTTTAATTGACTTACTTTGTACATTCATTCGTTACTCATGATTTATTTTATTTAATAAAGCAAATATAAAACGGGAGTAGGTGCCAAACTACGTGTTTGGTTTTGTCAAAGTATGGCGAGCAGTTTCAGCATTTACAAGAAAACAAAGAATTTGTTTATAATTTGAATGCGCCGATGGAATTCATGACTATTAGAAAAAAAAAAGTGCGATTAATTAATTACAAAATGATAACCTACATTAACGTTAAATTTTAATGAAGTACATTAGTACATACATACATAAACTCATGCCTTTATTCCCAGAGTGGGGTAGGCAGAGCTACAGAATTACCAACAACCCTAAAATAATTATCATAATTCTATAACCAAATTTTGCACAATTAGGCTAAGATGGACCTGAGGCGCTATTGTCTAACGCACTCATAATCGCAGTCGGCTTCAAACTGGAACAATTGTTTTCATTTTGTATGCAGACAAGCCTTCGATTTTCAAAATGAAAACAATTGCGATTGCGAGTGCGTTAGACAATAGGCCCGCAGTTTATTAGTGACAGGTCCTGTGGAGTTGCAGGTTGCAAGCCCATCGCCTAACAGGGCTACAAGCCTTTATTCCCTTAGTCGCCCTCTTACAACATCCACGGGAAGACATGGAGTGACACTATTCTAACCCGGCAACCACACGGGACACCATACTTCAGTATGATTAAAAAATACCCTTAACTTATTTAGTTCCTTTGTAAAATATTCTTAACGAAGTAAAATTAATAATCGTCATTATAAAAAGCTGTTTCCTATTATTTATTTTCTTATTCCACATTGAGGTGAGAGAGTACCCATTGCAATTTTTTGGTTTTTGATCAATACACTGAATAAATTAATTAATTGAAAACGTAATTATTTAAATAATTACTTGATGTAAACCTTTTTATTCCCATGAAATGCTAAGTCCCTGAAGTTTAAAACTGAATATTGAAAAGAAAAAAAACTTATTAAAAGCAATGCAAAATAAAGTGCTAAGTGGGCATCGGCCCAGACAAATCGATGATTAATACTCTTTGGCACTTACCTTTTTACTTTTTCTTTTGTTTTGAGTTTAAAAAGCAATGGACATTTAAGAATAAAAGCCTAGACGGTATTATGTGAGGTGATTGACTTTTAAATTAAGGTTATAAAAGGCGTGCAGGCCGATTTAAATACCAAGATCGCAGTAGGTTGAGGTTTCTAAAGTTATTTTCAATCGACTACAAAGAAATATCCATTTTTGAATCTTATTTACAAACGTGGGCGTCTTCTGATACTTTATATGAAAAATTGGAGCCCGTTGTTTCCCATAATTTTGTTTGGTTATAATTCGTTGGCATGATTATTGGTAGTCAAGATTAATATCTGGAACTGTACACTTTACAGAGTTTCTTGAATGTCCGTGAAGATAAGGTTAGGTTAGGTTAGGTTTGATTTATAAAAATCCTAAAAAAAAGATTCTTTGAAAAAACCTTATGACTTGCAAAAATTATGACTTAAAATAATTATAACAATACCTACATAGACCTACAAAAATAAGTCAAATAATGTTCCCGACTTGGTTTCGGGGGTTTCCTTCGGATACATTTTGACAGCAACGCAATTTATGCATCAGTTCACAATCATCTTAAAACTTAAGGTCTAAAATAACTTGAACCTTGTCACAGTGTAGAGAAACTATGGCTACGTTGGCTACATTGATCTGCTTAGCATTTATTATAAAGATAAGTTCTTTTGTACATTACAATTAGGGACGGAACCAGACCAGGATTGCCTATATCGATAAACTTAATTATCGATGCTTTTCTCATATACTAGTGATCGCTCCAAGTTTTGATTGTAAAAATACTTAATTTTTTAAAGTATGCAAATTAAACAAAACAGCAACATAATTCTGGTCATTCTTTATTTTAAAAGGATTTAAACCTTCACTCATCATCGTCATATTGTTTTTACTCCTAACAAATTCTAGTCGTTTATTTTAACAATAGTACCTAATAATGCATTCGTCATTAGTATCGGTATCGCAATAGGCATATCGTTGCATCCCTAATTATAATTGTTATAATATTTTATTTACTATAGCTGCTGCCCGCGACTCCGTTTGCGCAGAAAAAAAAAATACCCCATGTTCACCAGGGATAATGTAGGATTGTAATGGTGAAAGAATTTTTCAAATCGGTATTTTTCAAGTAGTTTCGGAGCCTATTCAATTCAAACAAACAAGCAATCAAATCTTTCCTCTTTATAATATTAGTGAAGACAACCTATCCTATATAAGGGTCATACACAGATTTAGCTTCCCGTCTTTCCTGTGAACAAACCCAAAGTTAACGTGTTTTAGGCCTAATTTTCTGGCTGAACCCACATCCGCATAAACGGCGCGACGTCTACTTTAGTCCTATCAAATAAAAACATAACTTACATGCACACAAGCACTTAACTATTGACCACAGGAGAGACAACTTTTGTTTTTGTGATTGTGTATGACCCATAATACAGTCCCAAGTGACTAATAAACAACATTCCATTCTTAATTCTAATGAATCACAAGTTGACTTAGAACGTATCTCTCAGAGCCATTTCCGTACGCAAAACGCCATCTTTGTATTGTTAAGTTAAATTAATGTGGAGGATGTCAGAAAGCAATATTAATTGCCACCTCGTTTAACCAAATATTCACATTAAGGAGGCTGCAATGTTCACGTAATTACTACGTTTATATCCACTCATATACTTGTAAGTATTCTCTTAGGAAACTCACTCAGTTCGCCTTGACTTCGTTTGGCAATCGTAACTAGATCCCCTGCTCTTAAGCGTTATAATTTTAGGCTATACTCTGATTATTGTAGTCATATATATATTGTATTTATTTGTTTATGTATTTATTTTCTTATCTATTTATTAGTACATATATAGTGAGCCTATATTTATCACTTTTTCTATTATTATTTTTAATACTCATGTTTAATAACTTACCTAGTTTCTTGTTATTGCTCGCGTGAAGTCTGTACCACCTACCTCGTAAAATATTTTAATTTGACACCTTATCCCTAGTAAGGTTGTCTGGAAGAGATCGCTAATCAGCGATAAGACCGCCTGTTGTTTACCTGTGTTGTTTTTAATAATGCTGTATCTCTGTAATGTTATTGTTTGGTGTACAATAAAGTGTTTTGTATTGTATTGTATTGTAAGATGATGCATGTGACATCTCATATAAATACTTATTCCTTTAACTTTACACAAATCCTACATTGGTACACCTAGCGACGACGTTCAGGAATTTTTAGATACCTCGCTTCTGAGTAAGTGATTGAAATTACGAAATACAGCTGTCACAGGTCAACTTAGAATACTCAAGAGTATAGTGAAAAGGGGTATAAACTCTCCTGGAGATCAAGTGAAGAAGGGTTTAAGTCTAGTATACTCTGTTTATGCATATACCCTTTTTTAGTACGAGTTAAGTTGACTTATACCCTTTTTCCCCAGGATTCCAGAATTAAAGATTCAGCCCTCTAGTTGCCCTTGTAAGTGACCATCCATTGCATCGTTGTGTTCCGGTGTGGGGATAAGACAACTGGTGAAATTACTAGCAAAGAGAATCTTAGTCCTAAATGTTGGCAAAGCATTTTCAGTCTTAAGGTTCCTGACTTGAGATTACGGCCTCAAAATTGCAAAGGTACGCGTACTACCTATGCCATATATGCCAAAGGTTATAGCTGGAAGAGATTCCCTAACGGGATTAGTTGCCATTGTACATACTACTTATTCTATAAATAATGTATTTGTATTTCTGTGTTTTATAAAATAAAGTGTTAAAATACATAATAATTATCTACTACCTACATATAAAGAAGTTGATCTAGTAGCGCTGAAACACAAGAAACACACGAACACGCACTTTACATGAACTAACGGGTCAAGTTACGCTGGTGCTTATCTCGTCGACTAGCTCGCCGGCAAGTTATTTAAGAGGATACCGCTGAAGATGGAACGCTTGATAAACGGTCGTATAACGCTAGCAAAATTTTATTTATAGGGCAATTGACTAAAGCTGTGCTTTAACTTAGCGTTGTGTGAACGATATTATAAACAAAGAGTGGCTGTATTGCTTTGGTATAACCAAATTTTATAAGTATGTATATGGTTATTGGTTATTACATCGAATTTTTCTGTGGTTTGTGCTCTAACATGATTTAACGTAAGTACATAGCTTGATGCTCTTACGCGAAGAAAAAGCATCATGAGGAAACCTGCACATTCGAACAGCTGAGTGTGTAAGAGGGTAATTAAATTAATAATTAGATTTACCTTGCACAAGGCCTCTTCTAACTTTTGAACAAAAAAACAAAATACTTTTAACATCTAATTAAAATTGATTTTGATTAAATATGCCATTTTAATAATCCTACTTTTACCTGACTAGAGCAAAATAAAAGGGAGTTTATAAGATCATTACTTATGCTTCTTAAGGGCCCTGAAACTTTCTTGTGTTCCTCTTATAGATAGATAGATGGATAGATAGATAGATAAACCGTTTATTTGCGTACTACACATAATATCCCTATAATGTGCAAATTACATAGATGCGAGTGGCACAAAACCGACCATCTCATGGAGATCATTTGAGAAGAGGTTTAGATGTGTTGTGTGCATCCTAGAGGGGTTATCATCTTAAAAACGATGGAATCGGTCGATTGAGTTAGTGAAGTCATACGAGCGGGCTCACTCGACAGGTAAAGAAGGTACTAGGTAAGCTAAGAATGCACACACTTAAATGCTTTTTTCACACCTGCCTAAAATGGCAGTGTTTATCGCGTGGCAAAATGTGGATAAAACATCCGTCACTTCCTGACACGTTTATAAGTACGAGAGAGACGGATGCTTTATCCACATTTTGACACACATTCACATTTATACTAGGCCCGCTGACGGGACAACTTAAACTTGCCGGTTTTTGGGCCCGTTGAAGAGTGAGAGATTCACATACCAGCAGTGGACGTCTTTCGGCTCAAATGATAAAAGTCATGTATTATTCCCGCAAAAAGCGGATCATAATTTCAATTTAGTGTTCTAAGATACAAATGCTTTTCGACGTTATATCAATAGAGAATTTGCTCGCTTTGAATTTTTTACTTTATATGAATCTCTCTTCACAAAAGCCCAACTTCATAATACACCATATTAAATTGATAACGATCAGCTTTTTTCTATTTAAGAAGCAAGTACGCTTTGTGTTTAAAGCGATTAACATTATTTGGAGACTTCATATCTAGTCAAATTAAATACTCGAATCACGATTAGTCAAACTTTTCTCGTTAGTTTTCAACTTCAAAGGAGACCTTAATAGAACTTTATTATTTGTTCATTCTATTGTCTGAAAAAGTTAATCTACAATATTCTTTGTAAAATTCTCAAGGGCCAATAAAAAGAGATAGATTAAAGTCCATAATCACCAGCAATAATATCCATCATTTGGCTGAAAATATTGATACGACTCTATTACTAGAGGCATAAGGACGTGCTTATGTTAGATCATACTTTATTATATGACTGCTTGTGACGGCAATGTCATCTATGTAGTTACAAGAGCTGTAGGTACTGTTTCATCTAAGTAAACTGACATTTAATTTCGAGAAAGAGAGAATAGATAGTGAGCTGGGTTCTGTCACATCATGATTGTGGCCAAGGTCTTTATTCTACTGACCAGACCGTTCTAATAAACTAATCTCAACTCTAATGCTCGTCTCGAGATGCGTCAAAAATGACAGTATTCTATGGTTTGACGTTTACTTTGACGTATCTTGTGGCGGGCATCTCAGTCAAGATATGTTTATTAATACGGCCCTAAAACTGAATAGTACCAGCGGTTTGCCTCCTTAAAGAAAATGTTATTAAAGTGCGAAAGCTCTTAGAAGGTGGTATGTCTCACTCACTCTTATACGCTTTTATTAAGAACGAGTAAGAGAAAAGTAAACCCGAAGTACTTTCTATGGCCCCCGTTGTTTGATCAGTAGTTAACTCAACTAATTGTTAACATTCAAAAAAGGAATCGAAAAAACTACACAGTTCCTTGAGATTTAACCATAAATTACGTTTTTTAACGATTATTTAGTTTAACTATTGATCAAACAACAGGCCCTAAGTGCTCACAGACTGTACGTTATTATTACAATTATGTTTCCAAATTTGAAAACACCAATGCTATCAAGTCTACACGGAAACTCGGCCTACGAAAAGAGACATGACATGACCTTCTAGTCAGTCATTCAATGACATTATAATTCGAATTTTAAAAACATCAATGCTATCAAACCTTCTTGGCTTCTCACCCTACGCAACCATCCCATAAAAATAAAGATGTCATTCCTCAGTAATTGAGGGCAGAATTAGATTACATAGAGGTAGAAAAGCATAGAAGGAGTATTAACACGGCTAATAAAATAGTACTCTTCGCACCTGTAACAAATACCCTTCTTCAAAAAGAGTCGTATATATATGATCGCTTTCGAGTGAATTTCAAAAGTGTTCCACTTTTTAGGCGTATCAATGTGTGACTCTGCATTAGTGTGCTGTGCGTAAGTGTACAGCCAGTGATGTGCGGTTTATCAATAATATTGTCTACAAGTTGTGTTGTAGGAAGGAAAAGGTTGTACGCTTGACATTTGGCCACATGGGATTTATAATATGTTTTTCTACATCTATGTTAAAAAATATGGCTTCCAAACCATGGTTTCTTGGCGCGCATCGTTTGAGTCAAAATTATAATTGAATTACGCAAATGTCATCGCTATCAAACCTTCATAGCTTTTCGGTCTCCCATCCCATCCATAGACACGTTATTCCATAGTCATTGGGTAGTGTGGGGCTAAATGAGCGTCATCGCCGTGAGTGGCTCACGTACAGTGTATCAATTTGAGAGACGTGAGCGAGGTGGCAATGGACGTTTGCCGCAAATTAGGCCGTATTCTTCCTCTTGGTTAACGATAGCCCTCTAATTGAATATGGGGCCAGGGAGTTGATTCAGTATATTTTTGGGCCTATAACTAGCTGTTGCCCTGCGACTACGTCTGCGTGGAAATTTCTCGCTTTTCCCTCGAGAACTTCGAGTTTTTTTTAGTTTTATCTTTGTCTGTCTTCTTTGCCTGACACCATGCTGAGTGGCAACCTTTTCGGTATAATTTTAGATTAAGTACCTATTCTAAGTTGTATTTTTTTATAATTTTTTTTTTTGTTTTTTTTTTCATTTTATTTTAACATCGAATAAACGATTTCTATTCTATTCTATTCTATTATTTTTATGTGCACCCACTATGTAAATTTCTGTTTGATTATTTGTTCGACTGGTAGAGAAAGCCATTTTTTTTCTGTCAAATTTCAATTTTCAGTATGTAGGTATGTTACAGTTATATTATGGTTCTATATTTAACACTGCCTATGTATCTACCTGCCTTTTATATACAGGGTGTTCGGCAGATGGATGGAAAAAAAAAAACAAAGGTGATTTTTTTCAGTGGACCCCGTAGCAGATGGCCCCACTTTATCTCCGATACGTATGGCCATCCATCTGCCAAACAACCTGTATATGGCGTATATAAACTCTGCCTCTATTGCACTTTGCTTTCCAAAATATATACCTACTTTTATGATATAGCCCAATTTTTCTTTGAAACTACGGAAACTATATTGTTTAGCATTGGCAAGTGTATTCAGTGAAATTAGAAAAAGGATGTTAGAGAAAAAAAATGCGAGTATCAGTGTGTGAACTATCTTTAAATAGCTGTTTAAGTATCTCATCGTTTTTTTTATATTTGTTTGAATATGTGGCGAATATGTGGTAAAAATACTTACACTTGGGAGCAAAGAAATCGAATTAATTTATGGCATTAAAAGTGACTCGATTTCTTTGCTCCCAAGTATACATCCCCTCACTTCGTTAAGTTTAGAAGCCTAGTTAGTGTAGAAATATTGTAAAAAGATCATAGATATGAAATATATAAGAAACTATAACGCCTGCTTGGTTAATTTTAATTACTTTAGTCGAAAAGGATGCCAAATGGCTCGCCTACTCAATGAAATGGACTCTCAAATGGGTCCATATTGACTCACATAAAATTCTTATTCCTATTTTTTGTTTTCCTACCGATTTGTATTCATAATAATCACTCTTCATAATTTTTTTCCTCATTTTCTTTTTCTCATACTTTTAAAGTCATAATTATCGCAATACATAATGCTTTTTTTTTAAGAAATTGTTACTTTTTGAGATTTTTTATAAATCTAACCTAACCTAACCTAACCTTATTACACGTAAGATATTTAAGAAATTGTGAAAAGTGTACGGCTTCATTAATATTGGCGTTATGAATTAAGATGATTATGAGGTTAGTACTAAAAAAAATTTAGAAGAGTATGAAGAGTGATCATTATGATGTGAAATGGTATGAGAACATTTTCGGACTTCCGATAATAGGACTTAAAAAGTTATGTGAGTAGACACGCACCCCTCTCAAATAGCTACATTTACCTACTGTATAATTATTAGCGGTTTACTACCAATATTTGAAAAGATAGTAAGCTAATAAATCTGTTTTATTTTAACTGTAATTTGAATTCTTCGATTATGATAATTGATTAAGTTACTTAATTTTACAAACGCAATTTAATCAGCAGAAATTTGAGGCATCGTCAACCTTTTTACCCGAGAAATTTTTACCTACAGTACCTATTTATGCAAATCGCATCTTGGTGATATCCTTTACATTTAAAGGCATTTTCAGCAAACGTAGGTCGCTATTAATTAGGTAATTATGGTTATAAATTACGTTTTAACGCCCCATTTCACCTTAATATTTCAAACGACGGGGCGGGAGTGACACTTTTTTTAATTAAATGGGATATGATAACCTCATGGCATTATCCTTGTAAAAAGCATCTTGAGGAAAAATAATAATTGCAAAGTAACATAGACAGTATTCATGATTTTGTCCGCGTGGGATTACTTTATTGTCAAACCAGAAATTATTCAAATCGCTCATACGGTGAAAACAAGCTAAGAATATATACCTACTTAAATAGAATTTTAAAATTTAAAACATCATGTAATGAAATTGTTAAAAATACAAAGGACAAGTTTCCTAAATAATAAATATATCACATTGTATTAATAATTTTATTTAAGTATAAAATAATTATAATCAAACAAAAGTTTTAAATTTTAAAATTCTATTTAAGTAGGTATATATTCTTAGCTTGTTTTCACCGTATGAATCGCAAGTATCTGCGATTTTTGCACTTTAGTCATAACATCGCATAAACTAAGTATTGCGATAACAGGCACTCGTATCACAAGAGACAACTCACAACTACAACTCATTCTTTCACACATTCATGAAACAATTTGACATGATATTTACATCTAAATCGGTCATGGTCGGTGGCGCAAAGGTTTTCAGTGACTGGGCTACTGCGGACTTACATAAACGAAGAGCAATACTGTATCAACTATATGAGGAACGACGGTTTAACGCTAGTGAAGAGTTTAAGGAACATGTCAAAGAGTATTCTAAGAATTTCAAGTCAGACTGCCGTATAGCTAAGCGAAACTTTTTAAGTGATAAAATCTTGAATAGCTCTGATGTCATTAAAACGACTTGGAAAATAATTAATGAAGAAACAGGTCGCCGGAAAAAGGAATTTAATGACTTTCATTTAAAAGTAGATGGTAAAATCCTAGAGTCTAATTTAGATGTCGCAATTGAATTTGAAAATTATTTTACCAACATACCAGTGTCCACGACTAAGTGTCTGAACTCTTCGCCGGCGTCTGCCATTTTATTATTAGAAGATAACGTATCTGAATGCAGTATACACTTTGAATTCAAGCACGTTACTGCCTTGGATGTAATCAAAGCATTCAAATCAATTAACATTAAGAAAACCAATGATCTTTGGGGGGTTTCGGTTTACGTCCTTAAATCCTTAATGGAGGTCATAGCATCTGACTTAATGATCATATTTAATCACTGTGTTGATTGTGGTGAGTTTCCTGATCTTATGAAACATAGCAAGATAATTCCATTATTTAAAACGGGTAGTACTTCTGACCCCACTAACTTTAGACCGATATCGATACTACCCACTTTCAGTAAAATCTTTGAGAAACTAATTTTATCACAGTTAATGCAACATTTTCAAGATAATAATTTATTACATAATAAACAATTTGGTTTTACTCGGGGTCGCTCGACAACCGAAGCTGGTGTTGAGCTAATTAAACATATTTTTGATGCCTGGGAGGGGTCACATGATGCTTTAGGTATTTTCTGTGATTTGTCCAAGGCCTTCGATTGCGTTAACCATGACACATTGGTCAGGAAGCTACACCATTATGGAGTTAGAAGTACTGCGCTAAACTTAATTAAAACGTACTTATTCGGGAGAATACAAAGGGTAGACGTGAATGGAAAACGATCACCTGGGTCTTTGGTCTCAATGGGCGTGCCACAGGGCTCAATTTTGGGTCCATTTCTATTCCTCATTTACATAAATGATTTACCATACCTTATAAAGGACAACCATGATATAGTATTGTTTGCTGATGATACCTCACTCGTATTTAAAGTCAAACGACAACAGGAGTTTAATGTGGATGTAAACAATGCTATATCAAAAGTAGTAGATTGGTTTAGTGTTAATAATTTATTACTAAATGAGAAAAAGACTAAATGTATTAAATTTATGACTACCAATGTGAAAAATAGACAAACTACTGTAACTATTAAAAATGACAAATTAGACTTAGTTAATGATACAGTATTTCTTGGTATAACGTTAGACTCAAAACTCCAATGGGGTCCTCATCTGGCTAAATTAGCGAATAGACTAAGTTCTGCAGCTTTTGCAGTTAGTAAAATTCGGAATCTAATAGACTTGAAAACCGCTCGATTAGTTTATTTTAGTTACTTCCATAGTATTATGTCATATGGTATTTTACTATGGGGTAGTGGTGCTGACGTAAACAGCATCTTTGTTCTACAGAAGAGGGCTATTCGTGCTGTTTACAAGATGGGTCATAGAGACTCGCTTAGAGATAAGTTCAAAGAAACGAATATATTAACCGTATACAGTCAATATGTTTATGAAAACATTATGCATGTTCATAAGAACATCAGTAATTTTAGAAAGAACTGTGACATACATAATGTTAATACTAGAAATAAACATAAGCTCGCAGTGCCCTTTACACGGCTTCACAAAATAAAAAACTCTTTCATGGGTAATTGTATAAGGTTCTATAATAAGCTCCCAAGTAGTGTTACTCATTTATCAGTAAATAAATTTAAGAGATACGTTAAACGTAAAATAATTTCTAAAGCTTATTATAGTATTAAAGATTATATGAATGATGACAATGCTTGGGACTGATTTATATATATTTTTTTGTATTACAATTATTAATGACCGTGGAGACTATATACATCTCCCTGTATGATTACCTATTATTTAATATGACATCTGGAGACTCTTTACATCTCCAAAATTGACCGTGGAGACTTTCTACATCTCCCTTATTTTATTTTTTGTGTTTTTTTATTTTTTATTTATATATAATTAAATTATATTTAATTCTTAATTTTAATTTGACATTTGGAGCCTGTTTACATCTCCGAAATTGTATTATTTATTTTAATCCGACATTTTGATTTATTTAATTATTATTACTACTGGGACCTGTACATCCCTGTGACATTTAAATTATGTAGCTTAAGTTTAGTATTGCAATAAGTGATTTATTTAAAAAAAATGGCTTACTGTTGAGTTTCTTGCGGCGCTTCTTCTCAACAGTGGTCTCTTTGGAAGCGCTGGTAGACTCAGACTTGTAAAAGTGCCTACAGGGCCTACTTACAGAATAAATGATTTGAATTTGAATTTTAGAGCCTTAATTATGTGACAGTCGCATAACTATTAAAACAGCACAGCGCCAGTTTTCAAAGGAATTTCCCGAGGTTCCGCCGGCGGGCGTCGTTAAAAGCCGCTTGTCCCTGATTTGTTGTTCCGCGGCGCGCGGTAATGGCAGGAGTACCTCGTTTACTTTGTCAGCCGAGTCATCTTTCATGGTAAATAATAATTTAAAACTTGAAAGTGTTGACGACTCCTGTTTGGTACTTTTTTTTTAATTTAAATTTTATTGTACAGGGTGTTCCGGTGAATACAAACTTGATACTAAAAGGTGATGAGTAGATCATACAGAACAATTTTATTATGCATCGTGAAGATCTTTTTCAAATATTAAATACTGTGCTCCCCAACCTTAGCATTCTTAGTACTATAGTAGTATTTAATGTCAAAGCGGTTAATTAAGTTCAAGGTCAACACGAATAAACTAAGAATTAATTGTTTCCATTCTGCAAAACCAGCCGCAATTAGATTAAATGATAGTTTAACATGATGAAAAATAGGGATGTTTCGAATGTCATATTTTTCACAGTCGCGAAAAAAAAACTTTTTTATTAATTATTATTTTTTAGATAAAGTAATTTTGCCGCTTTTTCTAACTAAAAAGTAATTTCTCGGCAGGCGGGCGAGTCACGACATGACGTTCTGTGCATTCGCTAAATATGCGAGCGCGAATGTCGATACGAATGTCTAGTATGATGCGAATAAAATATGCGAATGCGAATGCGAATGTTCGTAACATCCCTAATGAGAAATATGAAATAATATAATAATTAGTAATAACAATTATACTTAATGTTTGTTAGGTATATCAACTTGACACTTATAACAATGGTGGCCAAATTGAAAACAATACCATAACATGTTGGATGCAATATAATTTTACCTTGTTGAATAGAGCCCCTGAGTGATCTTTGCCCTTTTCAAGGTATAAAGAGATTGAAAGACTTCCGTGATCATGACGCATGTGAACTGTGCCGAAGTACCTACCAATAACTTATTACAAAAGAAAATTGCGATTGATATTTCATAAAAAACATTTCGATCATAACTATTAAGGTACTCAATAAGGAAATAATACACTTATAATAGGAAAGTTCTTTTCGGAAGAAACGAAACGCGTAACGTCCAATTTTCCTTATTACTTGTACCCGTAATCAGCGCTGTGACCCAATTTTCTTAAGTAGGATCTATTTGATAGCTCCTTTCCGATTGGTCATGTGGCTCACGTATCATTCAATAAGCCCGAAATTAATACAAACAACGGACGTGAGGTGGCGCTGAAAGCACTTTTCGCTACCAACCTAATAAAATTAGTCTGAATGGTCAGAAACTTACTTTCGGCCGGCCGTGTACTGATTGATTAGAATAGTTGGGATAACTCTGAAGGTTTGTGCTTTAATGTATGTGATAAAGTCTCCCCCATTCCATGTGCTGTTTCTCGAAGGTTGGATGCTGGGATGGTCGTGAAAACAATAAGGTCGAAAGAAGTCAGACTAAAAGTTGTGTTTTACAGTCGAATACAATGCAATAAGGTGAAGAAATGACATCTCTTTGTAGTCGACTGTATTTAAAACGGAGTGTGGGATCGACCAGACCGGCTATTACCAAACGCACTCGCAATATCAATTGTTTTCATTTTGAAAATGGAACGGTTGCCTGCATACAAAATGAAATAATTTATTCCGCTTTAAAGGCGATTACGATTGCGAGTGCGGTAGGTAATATGCCAGCAGGCATGGAAGCAGGTATTTTTTGACAGTTCAGAACGTAGGTATATAAGGTATATGTACTCGTATACGATTGGAGTAAAGTTACTACTATGCTACTAAGTTTACTGTGGCAGAGAGCTGAAAATTCCCTACCTACCTACAGTAAAAGTCTCAAAGAACCTGCAATCGAACTCTTCCTTTGAATGTATGTACAGAGTGAAATCTAAGTCGTGAACCAAATGATCACCTCCGTGTTCTACCCACGAACATGAACAACTTTCACTAAGGGACCAACGCTAATATCACGATAAAAAAATCAGCTACTTCATACATTTTGGTCGAGTACGTATTGAACTGTTTTATGAAACAGCTGATTTTTTTTCGTGATTTGAGAGTTGGTCTCTTGGTGAAAGTTGTTCATATTCGTGGGTGAACACAGTGGTGATCTTTTGGTAGAACACAGAGGTGATCATTTGGACGATTTAGATTTCACCCTGTATATTCTGTTTTTATAAGACAAGTTATCATAAGTATTATAGTTCAAAAGCTAACTTTTCGCAATGTTAATAGTTACTATACTATTCTAACCAGACTTTAATTATTACTTTTGTACTTTGGATGGGTGCTGATAGAAAGATAAGTATTTAAAAAAAATAACGGCGACGGTTTTTGTCCTTAAATGCCTCACGGTTCATCCTCATTTTTTTTTATTGAAATCTGTGACCAAGCCGGCAGCAAAAATAATTCATTTCAGCCATTTTCATATGGAATGACTCTATAATTTTCGAACGAAGAATCATACTTAACTTTTCATTAAATTAATATCTATACAACGTATGTCTTGTCTAGTCTATACTTCTACTACTACATCTACTAGGGAATATTTTTAAACTGTCAAGATCAGGCAGTGGTCAATTGCTGCGGACCTAGTATGGTTGCGTCTATATCGCGTGTCTAATGTTGATCAAGCATCCCTCACTGTCGTACTTATATACCTGTTTGAAGGTGACGGATGCCGTATCCAAACTTTATCACGTGATAAATGCAGCCATATTAATGCCCCTGGTTAGAAGTGTGAAATGAAATGAAACACATTATTTTCTTACAGACTAGTCAGCAAAACATACAACATAACTCGTAGCTAGTCGAAAAGACAAAGAAACCCTTACACTTAAACACTTCAGAATGTAGTACTACATGTACATTCATAGATTAATTACATATCTTTTCTCCTTTTCTTGTTACTCTCAGTTTAATTAAAACCAAGAGAAAAGTGTGAAATCTTTTTGAATTCAGTGGCGCCGACGTTAGTAATAGTGCCGTGACCACTAAAGTGTAATCAGAGAGAAGCTTAAAGACTTAGCACCATACGTACAGTCACGAGATCAAATTTGGTACCCACGTCCAAACATTCTACAACAATAAGGTTGAGTTTCGTAAAAGTTACAAATGACTTGACATCTCTAATCAGTCATAATCACATTGACGACTTCAAGTATTTTTTTCTTGAAATGGGTTCCAAATTAACACTCTTGACTGTACAAACGAGTAAGTTACATATAACCACAAAACAATACAGTGGGGTCCTATATAGCGCTCTAAGCATCTTCAAAGAAATTTCGAAGAGGCTCAATTGACGTCACGGGAGACCGAAGAGCTGGCAGTTACCTCGCTCCACGTATAAGTTTAAATATCCAGCGAGAAAATGCTGCCAGCATGTTCGGAACAATGCCGCAGAGCCTTTTTTAGATATAGCTTTTTAGTTTTAAAATAGAATTAACTTGTAAAAATATAATTTGTGGTTTGTAGTTATCTATAGGTACTAATATTATAAAGAGTTTGTTTGTTTGCTTGAACGCGCTAATCTCAGGAACTATAGATCCGATTTGAAAAAATATTTCAGTGTTAGATAGCCCATTTATCGAGGAAGGCTATAAGGCATATCATAGTCACATAAACCGAAGCGAAGCAAGGGCGGGTCGCTACACATTCGCAGTCGCGAACATTTCGTAACATTTTATAACGTTATGAATAAGCACGAGCGAAAAATATAAATAGTTCGTTTGTAGAAGGTACGGTTACCACGGGTTAGGTATGCCAGAGATCTTTGAGTGTCCGGACTTGTGGCGGAAAGATGATGTGTTACGGCAGTTTCTGGGCAGCTTATCAGTAGTGACCACGTCAACTTAGGCAAATCAGTTTTGGTTTCAGTTCCTCCTAACGATAAAAAAAAAATCTATTCTAAATCCGATTTCCCGAAAGAGCACGCTCATCAAAGTTAGAATCGGAACTACACAGTACTATCGCATGCGGGCACATTCTTGCTGTTAGTTGGAATTAAACTTAGCGTGAGTTTGTGATCTAAAGTTTTTGCCAAGCGTTACCGTTAATGCTAAAAGCTGTTTAAATGTATCAAACAAATTATTGCGCTAAGCTGGTGACTACCTACCATGATGTACGAGATATTCCTAACGCGCTAAGCTATTAGGGTTAATTAGCTATGTGAGGATTAATAATCAAATCATTTACTGTATTTCACTTGAATGACCAAAAATAACGAACATTTTGTAAGAAGCCTCTTAATGATCACGAACTTAAAGAGTGAAATTTCATCGTAATTATGAAGGAAACTTCATTCGATGCGATTCGATTTTGAAGTTAAAATAAACAGGAACACACCGCAAATTGACGTAGTCCCAAACAAAACTCAAAGATTGTACTGCGCGGTAATCAAAGAAAACACTTTTACAAATGCAGAAATATATGTACATTCATAATGAACAAATACTCGCGCTCATAACACAAATATTAGTTCTTGACATATTCTCTAGATAATGCTTTATTATATGCAGAGCAAAAACTTAAGTAGCAAAGTTTAAAAATCTTAAAGTATAATAAAAAACTATTGTGCTCCAGATAATAAGGATATAAATTGCGCATTCTCCAACACGTCGGGCGAACGTGTCGCCGGGAAATTTGGAAACGTAATGAGAGTGATAAATTCCAGACTTGGAATAAATCATGTCACGTATAATGGCGAGTGGTCGCGGGAATATGAGGCAGTGATAGCTCAATGGACTCGGACTTTGAAGACCAGTTATAGCTCTTAAAGACGTTGGTTTGGTTGTTCCGGGGAAAAAAAACGGTGAAATTACTAGAATAATGTGTTCCAAATTATTTTTAGGGTTGGAAGGCAGTTTGCAGACTTGGGATTGCCAGATATTATGAGAGTGTAAAATTCCAAATTTAGAATAAATTAGGTCATGTAATTATGACAAGTGGTCGTAGGGAATATAAGGCCATGATAACTCAATGGACTCGGACTTAAAACAGCGGCTATCGTTCTTAAAGATGTTGTTTTTGTTGTTCCAGCGGAAAAACCGGTGAGATGACTACACTAAAGGGATTCCAGTTTAGTCTTCCGCCAATCGCCACGTCAACAAGATGCTAGAAAAAAGAAAAGAAAAATCTCTAATTGTCTATGTACGAGTTAGTATGCGTCTCCTATTTGTATATGAGTCCGAAAGTACGAGCGTGTATTTTAAATTTGTATAAATTTCTATGATCTTTTGAAGTCCCACCAGTCTATGCGAGCAGAAAACGTTCACTATGATTTTGGTTGAAATAAATCATGACACGTAATGGGTGGGTCGTGGCAAAATGTAAGGTAGACATAACTCAATGCAACTCGGACTGCACTTTATAGTTCCTGAGAGCGTCTATTGTTCTCAAGAGACGGCAGTTAAGTTCGGGAGCTTAATTTAATGCTGCCTAATTTTAATTATATTTCAAAGGAGATGTCGTTAGTCAATTCCAAAGTTTTTGGTCGGCCCGCGTATTGTAATACACCTTTTGATTCATACAAATGAAATTTTAAGATCTGTTGGTCCTACTCTTGAATAAAGCGTGATTTGAATAAACAAGTTTTGTAATGATCAGAATAGGTGAATCTGCGTAAATTTCCACATGACCATTATACATCAAGCGGTTATAATAGCGCTCACGCGAAAATGATATGGAATGCATTTTTTCTTGCTGTAAGTTTTCTATCTTGCCTTTTGAAAATAATTATGGGTTCTTTCGTATACATTTCGAACCTATACCATCTTTTGTGCAACTTTTCTTTTACACTCGAATGTGCAAGTTTCGTGAACGATGTTTTTCCGTCACCGTTATAGCATCGATAAAGTTAGAAAAACTCATTGGTACGTAGCGACTGCTGTGTACGTTACGATTACGAGTCGACAGGCAAAACCTAAATCACATAGCTTAGGGATGGGGAGTCTTAATTGCTGCGCATATAACTCCTAAAGTTACATCAGTGCTATTATGTAAACATTTGAAAACTGAGAACATTCAGAACAAGAAGCGTCTTTAACACTCCGAAGTAACACGCCAAACGAAACAAGTGACGCATAACAAATCGCCTTTACAAAAACATTTATGTCTGAAACATAAAAGCGTCCAATTCTCATACAGTGACAATTTAAAATTGTATTCAACATCTGCATAATTCAAACAAAGCGTTCAGGTCGAGAGCTAGAGGGCACTGGCACGTTCCCGGCACGTGCCCAGTTTGTTGCTACACCCTGTAGGTGCTCTTGAACACGACGTGTAGAAATTGAATGTAGTATAGCGTGTGAAGATACGTTACGTTATAGGGTACTTGTGAGTTGTGTCTTGCCAGGGTTTATATCTGGTTTAGGTGTGTTTCTAAAAATAATTGGAAAACTGCAAATACTCGTAACATCTGAATTGGGATTGACCAAAAAAAATAACTCACGATTTTTACTTTCCCATTCGAAAGAAAAGGAAATTTTAAGACACCAATTTCATTAATTTTGTATTTGAACCAATAGTTTTGTTTTAATATCTATATGGTTAAAGAAACTTTATTCTCATTCGAATTACAATTCACTTACATGAGAACATTTAAAAACTAAGTTAGTATTTAAGGTTAAACGCACAAAATTATTTTAAAATAATAGTAAATGTAGGTAGGCAGACAATTGTCATGCATCGTAGTTCGTAAAAAGATAAGAAACTTAGTAACATGCATACACGAATAACATTTCATTGGATGCGGCTTTAACGTGACATTAATTTACAATATAAATAAGTAAGAATTTTATTGCACAGAGTTATAGTTAATGTTTATTTGTTATTAGTGTATTACTGTATATATATAATTAAGGTTATTTAGTTATGCTAATCATGTGTGTAGGTATTGTGTGTGTAGGAATATTATGTATGTATCATTTTATTTTTATATATTTATGACGGTAAAGTTATTTATTAGCTATTTTTTTGACTTATCGTTATTAATGGTGACGTGTTTAGTGATTTTAAATGTGATTTTATCTATTGATATAGTTTGAGATTATGAAGTATGTGAAATTTTAAGTATTTTTTGAAGCTATACATAGACTTGGACTCTTTTATATCTTTTGGTAATTTGTTATACAATTTAGCACCTTCGAAAAGTAAGTTCTTTTTTCCATAATTCGTTCTAGGGGCACGTAGTGTTAAATTATCGGCATTTCTAAGTTAAATTTTTTGGAAGTTGTGTTTTTTGGTGAAAATTATTTGTGTTTGTATATTTTTATTGAGGATTTTGCGGATAAGCAAGCAAGTGTAGTATATATAAGTTTGTCTGAAGTTCATTAAGTATTTTTGTTTCAGTGTAAATTTTTTCCGTAGATGTAAGGAAGTCAAAGTTAAATAAAACCTTAATCAATTTATTTTGTGCTATTTGGATTTTGCTTATATTAGTTTTAGCGGCGGTTCCCCATACTTCAATTAAATAATCAATATTTGGTTTGACCAACGAGTTATATATTAAGTTTTTAACTTTACGTGGGAAACAACCGGCAATGCTACGAAGTGCCCCCGTGAGAGACGCTAGTTTTGTCTTAACTTTCTCTATGTGTGGTTTCCATGTAAGTTGCGAGTCCAAAATTAAGCCTAGAAATTTTTCATGTGTTTTCCTATTAATTACTTGCCCATTTATTGAAGGTTGTATGAAGTCGTTAATTTTTTAATATCTTTATTTATTAAGCAGACATTTCATGGATGACATGTTTATTTTAAATTTGGGATGGCATTTTCTAATAAATTAGGTACAACAATAAAATTATATCCAATGAAAAAAAATGATTGTAATAGTGTATTAAAACATAATATTTCAAGCTGTTTTCGCCTAACCCGTAAAATACACCTAGGACGGCTTCAAGCCGAAAACGAAAGTCAAATAAAGGTTAAATATACTTTTGTCAAAATATCCAAAATAGATAAATATTTCAAAAACTTAATAATGCAGAACGGTTTTAAAACTCTATTCCTCGAAATCGTTTTCGAATTCAAGTAATTGTAAAAATATGAACAATGCCAATTGGAAGCTTTTGGTAAGTTGGTAATTGACTAATTGATTTAAGTAATAAAAAGTAATATAAGTTTCACAATAAATAATTAAATTAGGAAAGTTTCTATTACGTACAGTACAGTCAGTCAAAAATGTGGTCTACCATCCTACGGTTGAAGTTCATTTTCACGTCTCATGATACAATAAGTTCGATTTTATCTTGCAATAATATTATGACAGTGACAAGTGTCAACCTTAGCGATAATTAGATGTCACAGAAACTTTTGTCAAAACTGGTAAGTAGACCACTTTCTTGGCCGACTGTACCTTACCTTTGTAAATAAATAAGTAATAAAAAACAGTACGTTAGGTGACACAAGATAAAAACGTTTGATTTACCTTGAAAAATAGTTAGGTAAATTAGTAGATGCAGTAAAATGCTGGTTTTAAGTTTCCAACCGTAATAACTACATCTTAAACTAACTTGACAAAGGTATAAAATAACATAATTTAAATACATTATAACATTATAATATATGTATATGTAGATATTACTTATACCTTTAACTGTCTAACATATGTTTTAAAAGGCATCTACACACAATTGGATCACAGGCTAGTCCGCTATAAAGTTCGTGCACTGCCAAAACAAAACTAACCACACTTTTATTTCAACCGTTTAGAACCATTATTCGTGTACGTTTTGAAAAAAACAGTCCAATAAAAATTCGAATACCGTTTGCTGTTCGATTATTTTTACCTCGACATCCTGTGCCCTTTAGAAACGGTTTTTTGCCGTGAAATATCCATGGCGCACCGCTATGACGTCATATCGGCGTGTTTCCGGTTTAGTCTAGCTTAAAGATTTAAAAGTGCATATTGCGTTCCTTTTTTCTTCAATCGCATTAACTCTTGACTGACGCATTGTAATAAAAAATGAACTCAAAGGAGGAGGCCTTTGCCCAGCATTGCCAGTGGGACACTATTTTAGGCTATACACTATAATAATCATGAAATTTGACGCTCGTATGTTTTACCGCTTTTATTTTACCTCCAACCAGAAAAAAAGGTAAACCAAAAACGTTTTTGTATGGGCATTCCCTTTATTATTTCACTATCTAGACTTTTTTTATTCGTTATTAAATCAGCCGTAATAAGACAAATTCTGAAGGACTATCCCGTTTTTTAAAGTTAGGACTGACGGACGGACAGCGTAGGTATATTTATTGGGTCGCGTTGGGTTCCCTTTGGATACGGAACCCTAAAAACTTAACGAGTGATATTTTCTCTAATATACCACATCCCGTCAGCACTTAACGACTTCACAAGAGTTCAAGAATGTTCGCGAATAAACAACTTCCTCAGTCTTCTAGTTCCAAATTAAAATACTTCCTAAATTTAGGCACAAAGGCACATTTCGTACATACTTGCGACAAGAGGGAAAATAAAGCCTTCTGAACTACTAGGGCAGCCGGAATTCTCTTGTTCATTGCTCAGTGCATCTCTTTTAGCAAACTTCAGTAAGAAAGGGAGGCATTGACCTATTATAAAGTCGCGGACAAGTTGTACTAAGCCCTCCCCGTTACAAAGTGCCGTCGGTGGACAACTTAGCAATACTTTAAAGTTTTTCCAAGTTACTTTGACGACGTTCAATCTGGCTCACGTTCTACATCATTTGTTGTCGAAGTGCTTTTGTATGTATTTTACCGCAAATTCTTGGTTAAAATTAAATATACTCTCCCAGCGGTTTGTTATTATATTTTTATAGCTTTTATGACGTGACTTTGTACTTAAATGCACTTTGATTTTAGGTTTGCTGTGGGATAATGTTTTCATATTTTCAACCGTCGTTAATAGAATTTAAGAGTGTATATCTAAGTAAACTATACTTATTGTTTCCTACCCTTCTTGATATTAGTTAGGATGAGGCTGTGAATCAGTGTAGTTCGATAAACTCTTCAAAAGTAAAAGCCTTAAAGGCAAGCTAAAACTCTAGCAAACCTACTTACGGTAAGAAACAAAATATAGAGGCTCTTAAACATTATAGCCCGTACAAAAAACTTTTCCTTACTTCAAAGATTGCTAAAGTTGTACCCTGCACAAAACATGAATGCACTTAAAAGAAGGTCCAAGTTCCATTACAACCGTACAATTTCATTTCAAAGCTACAGCTGCTCGGCAAATGCAATAAGTCGGGCGGTCAGCTGAGGCAGACAATCTTAAATCTTATTTGCAATGTGCTACTTTTTACTATGTCGGAAAAGCGCTGAAAGCTTGCATGTAATGACCAAAAGCATTTTGTTCAGGCTTTTAAAACAAAAACGAACATAATATCATGCATGCATTTTTGTAAACTCTTTATTGTTCATAAATAATTACAATGCATGTTTGCATCAGTATTGATAATGGCTAACTTATCCGATATGCATATGGATAGTGTTTTATTTGAGTCTTTACAGGTGGGTTAAATTACTTATTAAAGTACCTAGTATTATTAGTATTATTAATTTCGAAGTATATCTTCTAAGTATTAGTTAGAAATTAGGTTTGGAAGAGATCTCTAATTATAATTTTTTGAAAATCCTACTTTTGCTGTATGTGCTGTTCAATTTTTTTGTTGTATTGTTTTGTATTGCACCTACAAGGAAAAACTATCAAACATCTAGCGAATATAGATTTATGTACCTTATGCGTGAAATAATTGCGTTTAGTAACTTGACCCAGCTGCGAGTGAGTTTTCGTTACTAATTGTAAACTGTAGACGTAGGTTGTATTCCATCAACCAAAACGATCTTGAAACATAACAACCTTTAGGTGCTCTAGATTGCGTGAAACTTGGTTAAACCTCCACACAGCCTTATACATTTAACTCAATTTTTCATTCTTCTCATACTACCGCTAACTAACTTCATTTTCGCCGAGGCATATGCCTTGTTCCGCTGTCTCGTTCAAAACACGCATAAAATTATCCTACCGACCGCGCCAGAGCGACTAAAATCACGCGACACAGCCATGACATGATTTTAAAAGGTCCATTCCCACTCTGTTTAGTATTCCTTGGTAAAAGCGCGTGCTCGCAAATACTGCTGCCCCCAGAGTTATTTTTTAAATTAAATTTTTCGCCATTGCAGTCTCGTCGTGAATCCCACAGGGAATGAATTTCGGCCACGAGTTATTCCGCCTACCGGGGAATTTTAATTCTACGCCTTTGTTTTTAAGGAAGCTTCACTATGAGAGTAAATGGACATTTATTTGGTTTTGTTCTGTGGCGCTGCGGTTTTTAAAACCGATTTGACTCGATTTGGTTTACACTCTGGAAATAGTTATTTATAAATTATAAGATTGAATTATTTTTAAAAATTTACATTTACACACTTGGTTTTTTTTTAATGATAGTTACTGGCAGATGATAAGTAACATTCTCACGACATTCCTTCGACGTGTTGGCATTGTGGCCGTAAACGTATGGCTAATTTTCGTCACAAAACTGACAAAGTTAAAGTTCTTAAATTTTAGTCCTTAATGGGGTACACGTTTTAGTGAAAACGCGCTGTCTTGCCTACGAAACTAGCGGTCTCGTGTTCGATTTCCGGTATGGGCAAATATTTGGGTGAGGAGCATGAGTGATTGTTTCTGAGTATTGGGTGTTTTCTATCTAATGGTATTTAAGTATTTACTTCTTTAAGTAATTATATCTTAGTCTAGTACCCATAGCACAAGCCTACTAGAGCTTAGTTTGGGAGTAGGTCAATTGGTGAGGGATTGTCCCACTGGGCCCGTATTATGGTTATCTTTATCGCGGTGGATAAAGCATCCGTCACTCTCGCACTTAAATACTGGTCAGAAAGTGACAGACATTTTATCCACGGTTACCCACATCGCTAAACACGACAATTATATTGTAGTTAATAGTTATTCAGATGAGATAAACGTATACAACCCGATTGTAGGCCGCAATGTAATGTATTAGTCTACTACTGGTAAAGCTTCACGTAACATGTGTATGGGTTTATAATATATGGGTTTTGGGATTATCCTCGTTATAATTTCAGTTAAACAGTCTCTATACATACATAAACTCAAGCCTTCATACCCAGAGCATAGACAGAGCTACCAGCAACTCTAAATATTTGTTGATAATTATGTAACCACATTTTGCACGATTAGGCTTAAGATGTTTATCTACACATATATCATAAGTCCTCTATTATGCGTTCCAAACCCGTAGGCAATGACAAGCATTACCTGTGGTAGTAGGTGACAGCGATGACAGCTGTTAATTTTGGAAGATGTTCCAAATTTGTATCTCGTTACATTAAAATATTCGATAACGTAATTAAAATTACGTTACAGCTGTCATCTCTGTCACCTACTACCACCGAGTATGGGTTCAGATGCCGAAAGGTAAATGACAATGCTGGTCATTTACCTTTCGGCTTCTGAACCCATACTACCTACCTACACTACTATACTGTACTTATAACATGTGTGTAGATAAAGTATTGTACGCGACTCTGCGTAATTGGCATTACAACATTCGTGTGATCTATTATGAAACTCGCCTCGCGGCTAGTTTCATAAACCACTCTCATAATTATTGTAATGCCTGTCATTACGCAACCATCACGTAAACTACTATTGCCAGTGTATTAGTGATAGGTTGCAAGCCCATCCGATTGCCTAACAGTACTATAACCCTTTATTCCCTTAGTCGCCTCTTACAACGTCCACGGGAAGACATGGAGTGGCACTATTCAAACCCGGCAACCACACGTGACACTTCTAGTTATATATATATATATATATATATATATATATATATATATATATATATATATATATATATTACTTTAAATCATTTAAAACAACCGATACACTGACACTATACTGACATTATGTTTTAAAAATAAAATAAAAAACATCTTGTGGAAACTTACATACTTATTTGAACAGCTGAGTATGTAAAAGGGGTGACAAGATCTTAAGGGGTCTCCTGATCTATACAAAAATAAGATGAAAAAGCTAATAGATAGTTTACTTTGTGACCCTGAGCTTCTATAACATCGATTGCTTCATGAATATCTGGCAGCCACAATTATACTCCCGACCTAGTTTCTTTATTTAAGCCGCGATAATTTTCCGTAGTGGCTTCCCGACCCACTTCTATAGTCCAGATTAAAATGGTAGCTCAGGTTTCATTCGTGAATCAAACAAATTCTGTTGGCTCAAATTATGTGGCGTAGTTATGAAGGTTTGGGGGTTGTTTAATTGAATTCGTTTATAGATTGTGGTATTAGGGTGTTTTACAAAAAAACCGTACATGATCTTTCTTTTTCAGAATTAGTTTTTTTTGGATTTTCTTACTCAGAATCGTTGATACTATCGATTCTCATACAAGAAAAAAAGTGTGCCAAATATTCCATTCCAGATCGTCACATTTTTGTATGAAGTCTTTTTTTGTTTATATGGACGTGACGTGAAGAAAAAACTTACACAGTAAAATCTGGGACACTTTTGTTCTTGTTTGAGGATCGATAGTATCAACGATACTGAGTAAGGAACCAAAAAAAACGAATTCTGGAAAAAAAAACGTACACCTTTTTTGAAAAACGCTCATTAACAAAAGAAAACCATGAAAAACAAGTTGAGTGAAGTAAGTAAACTTTTTCTGAAGTATTAGTTAAAGTATGCATTATCATTCATTTGTAACTTAGTACTACATACATACATACATACGCCTGTAATTCCAGAGCGGGGTAGGCTACAACTTTAAAAACATGTTGATAATTCAGTATAGGCTAAGTTTACCAGGGTATTAGTGACAGGTTGCAAGCCCATCGCCTAACAGTACTACAAGCCTTTATTCCCTTAGTCGCCCTCTTACGACTTCCAAGGGAAGACATGGAGTGGCTCTATACTAACCCGGAAACCACACGGTACTATTAAGGAATAAATAAGGAATAAACGTCCTGATGTTTAGGGTTCCGAAGTCAAACTTATAGTTTCCCCACGTACATCCTGTTTATCGGTCAGTCTGTATGTCAAGCTCACTTTTTCTCTGAAACGACCAAAGTTACAAAACCGAAATTTTGTACACATACCTATAGATATTTATACCTTGCACTGTGATCAATGTAAAAATTAGTTTTTTTTTACGGGAGGCCGTACATGTAACGCAAATCTTCATAGTTGATAAAAATGTAAACACTTTAGTAGGTATAGTCTAGGAAATATGAATTGAACATTTACTTTTTCCACTTAAATCTTTTTGTAAATATCAAACAAAAGCTAGTTGTAAAAGTGCCCCCGTTCTTCAAACAATACAGCGGACCGAAAAGTCTTGATATTTGCGGCACGATTTTGTATCACAATTTTATTTGAAAAAGAAAAGTAAAAAATAAAATGTCCAATAGGTTATGATATTTTTTTATTAGTAAAAATGTATAGGATACTTTTACATTAAGTATTTCATTCATCCGAGTCACTAGTACTTGAACTTGTGGAACCAACTACCCACATAATATCACAGAAAAAAAAATTAAATGTTTTATAATACACCCCCAAAAGCAAAATTATTTTATTTAGATTACTATCTGCACCCAAGTGAAGAAGAAAAAACAAATAGTATCAATACTTTTCAATCCATGAGTAGTAGCCATTTCTGCACCCTGAGTGTCGAAGCGACTCATAATTAAGCGTTTGTTTTCACTATTCAAGGCTATACGTCGTTGACAATAAGTAGTATAATCGCGTGTAAAAAAATGCACTTTAGTCGCTCCGGCTCCCAAGTGAGGATTAGTGCTGTTATGAACAATAGATACGGGTGCTCGACTTCTCATTGTCCGGTAAGTGTTTACGCCGAACAAAAGATCGCAAACTAAATAAGAAGTTTCCAATTTATATTTCTCAAACTATACCTTGTCTATTTAATGGCATGTTTAAACTGCCATATATGAATTATCACGGCGATTAAAGTAATAAGATACTAAAGTATACACATATTTATCATCTCGACTGCACTTAGTACTAACCATTTAAGAACTACACAGTTCGCAAGTTTTATCATTAACGATGTGTAAACTTCATCACTTGTTAACATTAACACATCATTCACTACATCCAAAAACTGTTATCCTATTGTTAGAAGGACACTTTATTTTACTGGCGCGCATTCTCAAACAGAACCCTTCATAGTTATCCCAGTTCCCTTCGCGTTGTTGGCTAGAAAATGATATTCTTTTTCCATTTATTTTGTACAGATTTCGTGAGGCATTAAATTGGATCTGTGGTTATCCGCAGATGTCTTTGCGGCGGTATCCCGGTTGTAGGGTAGCTGTATATTTTTAAAATATTCACTGACATTATTGGGTGTGCTGCTGACAGGCTTTGAAAGCTACGAAGTTATAAAAAGAGTAGTATTTTAAATGGGCGCTTAGTATTTTTTTTGCATATTAGAGTTCCGTAGCCCAACGGGATCCTATTTATATGCCTACGTGGTCCGTCTGTCAATCCGTCCTAACTTTAAAGAGCGTATCTTTTGAACCGTAATAGATAGCGTTTTTTTTCAGAATATGTGTTATGGCAGATTTACTAACAAATAAAAATAATTCACTAAATTCTAATAAAAAGTGGGTTTTATTTTTGTTGTATTGTAAAAAAGGTAAAAATTTAAGCGTCAAATTTAGTATGAAAGATTATAGTAAGTCAAGTCAATAGTGTGTGAGTTGGGCTCGCGCTGATTCGATTCAAAATCAAATTAAAATCGGCATATAATAACACCTACTGTGCGGCGGTTCGGAACCCTCTGTGCGCGAGTCCAACTCACTCTTGACTATTTATAGGGTGCCCCTTGAAATATCGACAAACGTTTCATCGAATGTGTCATTTCACCGAATTTCGTTTCATCGAAAGCTAATTTCTGCTGAAAGCTTATAGTTTTCAGGTTATCTTAAGTATTCGTTACGAAGGATAGCTTATCACAAAAAATAAAGCTCCTGCATGTGGAAATGCTAATGAAATGAAAATTCAGTGAAATGACACATTCGATGAAACGTTTGTCGATATTTCAAGGGTAAAGCCCTATTTTTATTTTGCTTCTTGACTAACATTGTAAATGATAAATAGTAATTGTTTGGTTCAATGCTTCAAACGGACTTCACCCGTGGAGCTAACCCCATGTGCTTCTGTTTATTCCACCAGAGTAAAGTTCCTTTAACCGAACAATTGTCCGCGAGTGTGATATATATTTCTTTATTGAGTTCAAAGTAATTGTTTAAAACTCGACATTGTTGAAATGCAGCTTGTTAAAACAAGGAGTGAAAGCCACTAATCAAGGAAAGACTGGGCAAGAGAATGTCGTACCATGCCTAGTGTACGGTTCCGAAGCCGTTACGACCTTTACGACAAACACAAAAAACTCTCAAAAATCAACATGTATGAACAAATTTTCTATTTAAAGTTATTTGATGATGCCTTAGACGATTTTTAGTAGGTATCTCAGAAACTAATTAAGTTAACCTAAGTTGAGGGGGGGGGGCACTTGAGTTTAACGAAAATTAGCGCTTTAAAGCCTTATATTTCATTTACGGATCCCATAATCGAAAAGTTGTCGTGACAATATTTTTGAAAGACCTATACAAAAACACCCCACAGTATGGGGTAGACGAGAAAAAAAACCCCCCCCACGTTACGTGTACAGGGGTAGGTAAGTGAAGAGTGAAGTAGAATTTTTGATTATCCTAAAGCCATTTCCGCCTGAATTTTGTTTTTTTTTGTGTTGTCATATACAACCCTAACCTTACGTAACCGCAGATATTTTTGTATAACTTAAATAGGTAAATAGTTACCTGATTTATACTTCAGTTTTTTTAGAATTAGAAACCACAATAACATTATATTGCGTCTGTTCAACTATTTATTACCTAGCAATAGTACAGTACAATAGCCGCAAAACAAAATTGTTTTGATGTCACTTTATTTGCATCAATTGTTACTCCAGTACAAATTGTAAAGAGATTACAGTTCACGAGCCGCAATATAATGTTGTCGTGGTTTCTAATTCTAAAAAAACTGAAGTTTAGCTGAATACGAGTTTATGACAAACAATAATTCGGACAAGCAATGCGTTAGCACAAACCTTATTAGGACACCCTATTTCAACACGTCTAAAGATGATAATGCTATGACAGTGATAACTTTGACCTACGGTTCGCTGGGGAAATACGTATGAATATAAAATTATGAAAGTTAAACGTTAACAAAAGGGTTAGGGTTATTTGCCGGTTTAAAGATGATTAATGGACGACTTCCAGCGTCTGTTTAAACATTGTTTCCCGTTTAGGTTATTACCCTACTTATTCTCCATTGTATCAAGTTTTTTTTTTATGTTTGTCCATGGCAAGCGTTTCTTCTGTAGTCCGTTCGCGATAAGAATGCAGTGAATCATCACTGCAACTGCAGGGTAAGAGTGTATTAACAGTGGAAATGAAATAAAAACAAATTATTTTTTTAAACCTTAAGTTTAATTTAAAAAAAAAACTAATTTTGAGCGACCCGATTGGTGAGGGGGCGTGTCTAGGCCGGTGGACAATGATGACTTACTGCATTCTTAACGCGAACGGACTGTAGGTTGAAACGATGGGCGCGATTATTTAAAATACGCAAAAAAAGCAATGAAACTTTCGATTAATTTAAATTTAGATACCTCTCAGTATTATAACTTAATTCAAAATAAGCAGGACATATAGGTAGTATTGCACTTCATAAAAAGCAAGTTTCAAAAACCCGACTGCATTTTTTGATATTGTTATTTAACCCGTTTATCAATGCTACTAAATACCTATATACTCCATAAAGATCTCATACATTATAAGTAGTTATAACTTACCTAACATCTGTATTGTATAACTTATGGAAGCAATAAAGATTGAGAATTGAGAATTGGTATGTACAGTCAACCAATTTGATTCCTAGGCCACTTTGGACTATGTTAAAGTGACGTTGTCAACCAAAACGTAAGAGACTCCCTATGATTTGGTTTACAACGTCACGTTGACAAAGTCCATAGTGGCCTAGGAATCAAATTGGTCGACTGTACCTACCTGTAATAAAGATAAAACTTTTTTTGTTGACATATAAGAAAGTGTGGTTGCCGGGTTAGAATAGTGCCACTCCATGTCTTCCCGTGGATGTCGTAACTTCGTAAGAGACGGCTAAGGGAATAAAGGCGTATAGTACTGTTAGGCGATGGGCTTGCAACCTGTCACTAATACACTGGTAAACATCTTAGCCTAAGTGTGCAAAATGTGGTTACAGAATTATCAACAAGTTTTTAAAGTTGTTGGTAATTCTGTAGCTCTGCCTACCCCACTCGGGGAATGCGTGAGTTTATGTATGTATGTATGTATTCCTAACTCATCCGGGATGGTAAAAGGGTTCTATCTATACCACCCACATTTAAATCGGCTCAGGCGTTTAGACGTTATGGGGGAATAAAGAATCGTAGAACCATATATGAACCCTGAAAATATAACACTCCTTTTTTGGGCAGTCGTGTAAAAATATGTTGATATTGTTATACATATTTTCATTTGATCTTACTTAATTTATAGTATTGGGCACTTTGGTTAAATTTTAAGTTCAAAGATTGAATGAATATTTTGAAGTTAATAACTTATTTGCACCAGAACAAAAAGGTTTTCGCAAAAACAAAACTATCAATATGGCAATATTTGATTTGCTCCAAACGGTTATGACAAATATAGATAAAAAAATACCTGTCTGCGCCTTATATATGGACATGTCCAAAGCCTTTGATTGTGTCAATCATAAAACTTTGTTGGATAAATTACACAAATATGGAATACGCGGCAATGTTCACGATTTGATAGAATCATACTAAACCGGTCGAAAACAAATAACACAAATTAAAGAAATATGCACACGTTCAAAAAGAGAAACAATACATTCTTCTGATCTTGCAGAATTAAAATTCGGTGTACCTCAAGGAAGCGTTCTAGGCCCGTTACTATTTCTAATATATATAAATGACCTGCCAGAAGTCATTAACCACCCGATGGTTTTATTTGCAGATGATTGCACAGCCATTTTTACTGGAGAAAATTTACATACATACCAAACAGATATAAACAAATCACTTGAGTCAATAATTACGTGGCTTAACTATAATAATTTAAATATAAATTTAGATAAAACCAAATTAATGAAATTTAAACAAATAGCCAATAGAGTCCCTAACTTGACAGTAGAATTCAATAAACAATTAATCGAGGACACTGATACAACAAAATTCTTGGGACTAATAGTAGACAACAAACTGACGTGGAAAGATCAAATTAAATGTATATGTAGTAAACTCAACAAATTTTCATATGCCTTATATAAGTTAAACAAAGTGGTCAATCAACCAACAGTGCTCACCGCGTACCATGCTTACGTTTCATCGACTCTCAGGTTTGGTATAATATTCTGGGGGAATTCGACCGATAAAGAAATAGTACATTGTGCATCAAGGGCGGTAAGAAGAGGATTGCTAACGAGAGACTATTAGAAGCCCGACGCCGAAGGCGGAGGGCTTTTAATGACTCGAGTTTGCAATCTCCTTACTGCCCATGATACACACAATGATTTTCATCACATTAGCGAGGAAATAAAAAACAAATAGAAAAAAAAACCTTTTCTTTAGATTTCGCTGGCAGCAAATCATTGTTGAGTAGTTGAGCCGCATTTAACAAATCAGGTGGTGTTGATATCACTACAGATTCTTCCGATGAGGAAGTCATATTTAGTATGTTTTTTTCGTACCTTTAAACAAAATACGCTTCGGAAACAACAATCAAACAAAATTAAACGAACTCGATTCCCTAAGCTAAAAGAGTTTGACAACTTTTTTTTAGTCTTCCACAGATAATGCCTAGAATTGCTTTTTTTTTTAACTTGACAAATACAGGCCATTCTGCCAGATTGTACAAATTTTCAAAATGAAATTTAATAAAATAATTGCAAATGTCTCTGAAAAAATGGTAAAATATAGAAATATAATGCAAACAAATTTGCCGTATAAGTTTAATTAAACAGTAAAATTAGTTTGTAGCCAAATTTTTAATATAGGAAATAAACCTTGGCTGATTTTACACCTCCTTGGTCTGAAATGATGTACAAGTGGAGTCTATATTTTAAAACTAAACTCATAACTCCCTAGGGAGTTATGAAAATCTATAACTCCCGTGGGAGCTAAGTCGGCTATAACTGCCCTAAACGCCTGCGTGTTATAAAACCCTTTCCGAGCAAGTGTGATGAAATGGTATTTAGGGCTCAGAAGAAATGCATTAAGTAGATCAATTTGCAATATTAAACGTACTGACTCGTGCAAACCCCACTTCATCAAACTGAATATACTTACCCTCCCTAGTCAATATATCTATGAATGTATAATATTTGTAAAGTGTAATGTCCATAAATTCCCTACTTTTAATAGTTTACGCCAACTTGGAAAGATTAGCTCAAAATCATTTAAAACCGCATTATTATCAAAAAGCGTATTTGGAATGGCGCCAAGGCTTTATAATAAGCTACCAATTTCAATTTTGAAAATAGACGACATAAAAGAATTTAAAACAAGAGTGTTTGACATATTAGTAAAAAAGGCCAATTACTCTCTGAATGACTTTATTAATGACAGGGTTTAAAAATATTCAATAGCTATAATATTGTTCTTCATGTTCTAATCAAATAATTTAGGATAAATAAAATAATGTTCCTTATATTTATTTAATTAAGTACTAATTTTGATTATAGATTCGGCTGAATGTTTAGATTAATTTCATGCTAGCTAACTGCATGCCAATATGCTAGCTATTTGTATGCCTTATGGCGAGACATAGTGCACCAAACTATACACAACATCTTATAACTATAACCTATGTTTACAAATAAAGATCTTTGATTTGATTTGATTTGATTTGGATATCTCTATAAATAAATAAATAATATAAGCCCGTTGATTACACGCGGTCCTTATTAGCTAATGAACCGCAGTCTAGTTAACACCGAGAGCAGGTAAATCCTGACTAGAGACAGCGAGCTTAGCCGAGCAAGCTAGCTCAAAGCGAGGCTGACATTTTTAACAGATTAAGGCTGATTTGGCATAACATATCTACTTAACAGAATAATAATTGTTTTACATCGAATTTTGAAGTTGTAGAAAGAGTACTTGAGTAATATAATATACGAATAATTTTGTGTGTTTTGTTGTATCATGTTTGATGTTGTGAGCAATAACAAGATCAATCGCGGTGGATGTAATATTTTGAGTTTGAGTTTTGTACTGTGTGTAGTGTTTTGGCTTTTCAAGATACAGTTTGTTGTTTCCAAATTACTTAAGACTGCGCCGAGCAAACGCCTGAGTGGCGCTGCGCCGAGTGGCGCCCTCATTACTATTATTATGTTTTCTAATTAACTAAAGAATTTACTTGAAATCGGATGATGTGTTTTTGTAGTGTAAGTAAAAACACAATTTATGGTATATGTAACAATCTTTAATAACAATTACTCTTTGTGTAGTCAGCTTAACGGGAAAAAGTGGCCACTTTTTTCCGTTAAGTTGATAACTCGAAGGTGAATTGTTATTAAACTATGTGATATACCCTATAAGTTGTGTTTTCATTTGTAGTACAAAATATACCGTCCAATTTTAAGAAAATACTTTAGTTTATTAGAAAACACAATAAAAGTAATGAGGGCGCCACTGTACATCCGGCGTACGCTCGGCGCAGTCTTAAGCCAAATTGTACAATGTCAAAGGCAAACAATATTGCCTTTGACATGGTACAATTTGGCTTTTAACTCGGCTGCCATTACCGTCGAGTAAATTAAAGCTAGTCGTACAAGTGCTCAGAGCGGGCTCCCTGGAAATATTCACATTTTTTTTATCGAATGTGTCATTTCACCGAATTTAATTTCATCGAAAGCTAATTTTGTTCAAACCTTATTATAGTGTTCAGGTTATCTTATGCATTAGGTTAGGTTAGACCGCAAAAAAAATGCTCTTTCACGTCGAAAAGCCTGTCGTTGAAATGAAAATTTGGCGGAGTGAATCATTCTATGAAATGAGTTTCGATATTTTCAAGGGTAAACCGTTCAGTCAGACCATTGCGAGTATACTTTGGTGTTGCTGTTTTTAACTTCTTCCCTTATTCGCAAATAAGTTACGTAACTAGGTGGTTATAAAATCATTGAAACATATTGAACTTATTATATTTCAGTTATTATTTCAGTGCTTTGTAGATTATGTTAATTAATTACGAGTGTGTCATGACTCAAAACATATAATATATTATTAAAAGATAACTTTTCAATTAAATTACAATTATACCCGAATCATTATTTTAGCTTTTGTTCCCATAATACCTAGGGATATAATTAAAAACTTGGCAAAATGTTAATTTTATCACAGCCCCGGGTGGATTAATAATTAGATCTGTCTACGAAACTGTATTGGACCATTACATAACAAAGGTCTTTCAGGTCGCCCAAACTAAATAGACTTGACCTTCGTCAACGTTTTCGCTTCATCGAACCTAAGTTCTCTTTGGTTTAGTTCATTAGTAGTAATGTTACATCAAGAAACTAGCCACTTTGAGGACATAGTTGGGTTGATTTAATTTTGTCGAATTGCGGGAGCGTAAGCCTCTTTCTGCTGAGTCCATATCAAATCAAGAATAAGTAATCTTTATTGATAAAGAGGTCTGTACGTCTGACAACCTTTAGGCTGCGTTTCCACCAGAGATGTGCGTGGTAGCTAAGCGGTGCGAGGCTGTGTAACGAGGAGGTGTAACGGTGTGAATTTTACCACCAAAGATGTCCGAGGTAGCTGATCAGTGCGAGGATGCGTAGCGAGGATGTTTAGTGGGCTCTTTTTAAATAAGCGGGCGGGTTGCGGTGAGGCGGGAGCGGAGCCAGACGCAACACATTCCTCGCACACATCTTGCCTTCTTTTGTATGAACTAAAACCTCGCTCCGCTGAGCTGTTTCCACCAGAGCTAAGCTAAGCGAGGATACGTAGGTACTTAAATGAAGTGTTTCTATTGGTTCATGACAAGCGCATCCCTCGCAACGCATCCTCGCACATCTCTGGTGGAAACGCAGCCTTATTCCGGACTGTTTATAAGTAAGGGACTTCTCATTGCAAACGGAGGATGTTTGTAAGTAAAAAAAATACAGAAAATATTGATTGAAAGGTTTTTGGTGATGTCTTAGATGTTTTTTATTAGATATCAAAAAAAAAGTGACTTTATATATATTCAACTGGCGTGTGTCAACACTTGATTTTCCTTCACTTAGTTCATACTTTTAACATTTCTGTATGTACAAATAAAGAACTTCACACATACGTTAGGTTACTTACAAATGAACTCTATTCCAAGAATTTATTTGCTTTCAGTAAATACGGCATCGCCGAGCTCCGGAATCCACGTGCTCTCGACCGACACGACACATCCGTTGAGCACGGAGGAATTTTCACTTCAAAGTGTTTGATTACTCAGAGATTCTTGTCTGTTGCGAGCAGGAACTTAGATATTAGAAAATGCTTCAGTAAACTAGCGAGAAAATTGTTATATGCTTGTTATTATCTTCTTGTAAGGCAACATTTTGCGATGCGGAGATTCAAGTAGTTTTTCTCGTGTCTTCTGAGGCCTTTGCCAAGATGCACTACGCTATCTAGCCTTTCTATTCTTTTCGTTTTTAAACCAATCGCGTCACTGGTAGATCACGTGACTTTTCCTATCACGTCATATACCAGTGACGCGATTAGTTTAAGACTGCGCCGAGCAAACGCCGAGCGTCCACGTAACGGAAAAAGGTGGCCACTTTTTTCCGTTAAGTTGATAACTGGAAGGTGAATTGTTATTAAACTATGTGATATACCCTATAAGTTATGTTTTCGTTTGTAGTACAAAAACTTAGAAAACACAATAAAAGCAATGAGGGCGCCACTATACATCCGGCGGCGTACGCTCGGCGTAGTCTTAAAAACTAAACGAATAAACGTACCTACAGAAACGCTAGTTACCGTAGTGCATCTTGGCCAGGGCCTACTCGCGTCGCTATGCGTCGCGTACCTAATTGAAAAACAAATTTAGAAATTGCATTTTCCCGGATATTTGGGTCTATCGCAATTGATTTGGGAAGTGGTCGTCTCGTATTCGTATCGTTTTGTTTTTGAATGGGCTACGATTACCTACTGTCAAGTGAATAAGAGCTACTGTAACGTTGACAGTAGGGTAACATTTCAAAAGTAATATGATTTTACCCAGTAGAATACCGAACCTGAACGGTTTTTCGGGATAAAACAAACACTTATGTCCGCCTCCGGGCTATTTTTTTACTTAGGTTAAAGAAAAACCAAACGTAAATATCTCTGCATTTATAATATTAGTAAGAACACAGACTTTACCGCGGGACTGCACGTAATACGGAAAAATTCCGCAAAATTCCGGGTGCATAAGCGGTTTTCCACTTAAATATTCTGCGGTCAGGGAAACAGAAATCCTTTGTGGAATACTCATTTTTCTACTACACAAAAAAAAAGCATCATGTTTAACCAAAAAAACATGAACAGTCACTGCTTTGCACCATACTAAATGATTCTACATTTCTAAACAGTAATTGTTACTGGTCCAAGAATAGCTAAAGCTTGTGGTCAAATTTTACTGTCTTCACAGGAAACTGAAATGGGTATAGCTTTGTAAAGAATGATTGCAAATTAATTAAATAGTAACCTTCAATCAGTAGTCGAGCATGATTTTTCTGTTACGGTTTTTCAATGACTTGATGATTTCTTTCGTGATCAGCTCTGTTACTCTTAATGTTTTTTGCCTTACCTACTGTGTGTAGTAGGATTTTCCTGAGTAAAGACTAGAACCCTTACTCGAAAGTACTCAAAGGAAAACAATTCCAAGGCACAAACAGAGCAGAGAACAATGGACTCTTCCGTACACTTTTCGAATCCTTATTAAGTTCACTAACAGTTTTCTAAATGTCAACGAGCTCATCCGAAACAGTTCTCCGCCGCTCGTCTAAAACCTCAGGGAGCGGGTTCATTTTCCAACCATTTGGCAGCCATTGTTACTCCAGTGTTCATAAGCGAAGTTCGACATAATCGCGTCGGAAGCTGTAACAACCATCGATAATGTTGTCCGAGCCCGCTCAAGGGTATTCGGAATAGCCCATTGGGTCCGCTCTGGCGACGTGACAATATCCACAAGAATGTGCCCAATAATGGGAAATCACGATGAGACGTCGCTGGGCACAATGGAACTAAAACTCAGTAGGCTAGTACTACAATGCGGCGTTCGATTGCTAACTATTGAAGGCACGAGTAGATGGAGGAGTTATTGAGGACGGTCTGAGTTATCTGTGAGTTACCTTCATGTATGCTATAGTTAGGGCTGCCACCAGTACTTTATTACAAAGTATTGTACTCTATTTTAGCTTCCCGTATATACTTTAGTCAACACGTAAAGTACCTACGCCAAAATACTTTATGATATTCGATTAGACTATATATGGGTAAAAATCAAAATAAATGTCCAGTTAAAGAGAGTTTTGTCACCGTAACGAAACTGTTGGTTAACGTCAAACATACGTCATTTTGTAATGAAATTGTAAGTTAGACATCATTTAAGTGACATTTAAATAGCGTTTGTATGTACATTTATTTTGATTTTTACCCATATACAAGTCGACCAACTTAGAAAATTATTATTAGCCATTTTAGTTTAAATTCACAAGTGGTTTTTTTTTGTAACTGACATATTAAACTTGTTATAAAAATTGGCTGCACATAACTTCATCAAAAATGAGCTATTTTTTCAAAACACACTGTTAGAAAAAGCAAGGGCTGATTAAAAATATGTATTAGACTGTGTATTTTTTTTCCACTTCTGATGAGCAATTATTCTGTTAATAAAAAGGTGGCGACCCTAGGTATTCAAGAGATAAAAACGCAATATAATGCGAACCTTATCTTTCAGAGCTGATGTTTCATAAACGGTTCAACTGATTTTCTTGAAACTTAGCGAAGAACTATCCCGATTAAACAAACTTTCTTTACAAATACTACAAACTTTTTGACCGAGGTTAAAAAGAAATCAAAACAATGAGGCAATGACTTTCCGAGAATTGATTTTTATCTCAGCATAAATAAATCCACTATCATAATTTCGTAATCTGTATTTATCTGAATATTTATATCATTATCACAGAGTCGACGGAGCTACCTATTCCGGCCTAATAACAATGGTGAAATTTGCGACTGGAGAAATTCCAGTGTGGTAAATATGCGACCAGGAAAAAAAAATATGGAAAAAAATACATTCGGTAAAATCTCGATTTTTGGAAAAATATCACCACACTCAAATTCATCCATTTCTATTGACGACGCGTTGGCCTAGTTAGCACTTGTTTAGCAGTGACCCTACCTTCGAAGCTAGCGGTCCTGGGTTAAAATCTCGGTAAGGGTAGATATTTGAGTGATGTGATAAGCGCAAATATTTGTTTTTGCGTCTTGGATATTTTCAATGTATTTAAGTATGTATTTCTCTAAGTAGTAAGTAAGTATGTTTTTTTTCGTTGTCTGAACAAGTCTAGAGCTTAGTTTGGGACTAGATTAATTTGTATGACATTAGAGTTAGAGAGTTACTTTCTCCATACTAAAAGGGAACCCCGCCACCAAGTATGGAAAAATAAACTTTGTGTGTTTACCAAAAAAGTTGTACTTAATGAAAAATAATATGGCATGTAGGTTTAAAAACTTCCTTATTTCACAGTGATTCTAATCATGCACGAAAACACTGAAAAGTGTATAAATACATGAATTTAGGGGTTTCCCGTATCACGGACATTAGGAAAAATGACAAAAAATCCGATGAAAATGATTAATATCTCGGAAACTAATAACAATTGCTGAACATACATGGGGGTTAAATCGATAGCTTATGAGCTGCTCTATCAGCCCTAGGCGGGTTGACGTTGGTTTCTGGGACACCCTGTATACCAATATACGTAGCCACCGTAGCCGTAAACCAGCTATTTTTACATACATACATACATACATAAACTCACGCCTTTATTCCCAGAGTGGGGTAGGCAGAGCTACAGAATTACCAACAACTCTAAAAACCTGTTGTTAATTCTGTAACCACATTTTGCACACTTAGGCTATGCAGCTATTTTTACTAAGGACCTTATAGATACTATCACTCAAAATCTTCCCTTTCATTCATTTTCCAATAAAATAATCGAGGCTCTACTCTATTCTGTAAAACCATATTGCTTTTGACATTTTATTGTATTGTAAACGTTACAATAGCTCTTTTTTACTTGACCGTACAACAATACACAATGTGAAAGCAACATAATTTTTCCGAGTAGAATTTAACCCTAGTTGCGCTGTTACTTTTATTCTTCTTGTAAGCTAGTGTATTGATTTTAGAATACGTGCCCAGGGTTACCCGAGAGCCCCACGAGTTAATTTCTATTTTCGCACGCGAAAATGCTTTTCGAACGTGACACTGGCGACTGGGAATTGCCTTTTAACTCGTAGTTGTGCCCTGCGGTAATATTTTACGTGGCCCACTATTAAGAAAAGATTTATTCGTTCAAATCTGGTGAACTTGACTGAAGGGGTTGTGGATTTTGAAGTGATAGACGTGACTAGAATTTAAAGGGTTGATGACAATAATTTTAATTTTTTTTTCCGTTTTCCGTATTCGAAACCTTTACTAGTGACGCCAGCCTAACGGAGCTACGACATTGTTGCCGTCCTTGGAAAAAAGCGTGTGTCTCATAGTACGGTCACGAACGTTAATTTGAGACCCATTTCAAGAAAAATATGCTTAAAGTTGTCAATGTTATTAGAGATGTCAAGTCATTTGTAACTTTTAGGAAACTCAACCTTATTGTTGTAGAATGTCAGACTGACTTTGGACCTAAGGTGGGTACCAAATTAAATCTTGTGACTGTACCGCGTATGTATTGACCTCATTTCTTAAGGTAATAAGGTAGATTGTGCGGCGGCGATTGCGGTGGCCCTAATGCAAACAAATGTTTAAGGTGTAATCACACCGAAGACGCGCGACGATTTAAATTTAATACAAATTTTACTTCTCGTCTGGCCTCGCCTCCCCAATGGAAAAGTACCTTTATTAGTTCGCACTCAGAGTCAGACAACTTCTAATGACGATTAAATTGTTCTTTAGTGACTTTTTTCCATAAACGTTTGAAAAAGGATTCGCGCTGACTCAAACATTCTTATATTTCTATGCATTTGTTTACTCGACGCTCGTGGCCGCCCCAAAAGTTTTTGGTCATTAGAATAATCGACTTTACAATAATTCGACCAAATGAAACGTTGTCATACAAAAAATTGCCAATAGTTAGTTGTCAAAGGGAATCATGGGCGAAAAGTTGGTAGGCAAGTGAAATTCGGGTAAAAAAAGTTTGTCTAAAAGGCCCCACACTATTATACCCCATTTATTCAACTCAACTTATTTTAGCAGATCTCTGGTAAGGGTAAATATTTGATTCAAACTTAACGTCCAGAACTGAAATGCACATAATTATCCTGTGTCCTTTAATACATAAACAACAAGCAGACCGTTAAGAACTAACGACGACACACAATTGTTTGTCTTTCTTAATCCGTACGGCAATCTTTTGTCTAAGATAGCCACTTTGCATGAAATATGCAAACCGGCTCGCTAGAATAGGCAATTTTACTACAGATTAGACACGATTTCTGAATTTCTCCCAACTTTAACTTCCCACGAAAGAGTTAGCTTGCTGAATGCGGGCTCATATTCTAATTATCGAAAGCTAAAAACAAAGCGACTTAAGCCAAGATAAGCGTCCAATGCAATGTGGATCTTGAGTCAAATTGTCAGGCTGCAATATGGGAATGATATTCAATTAGACTTATGACTGTTTGCAGGTGAGGTGGTAGTGTATTTTGACGTGCTTTTGTGCTATTGTGCGAACAGACAATGCAGTCCGCTGTGACTTATCATTTGGTTCGTCAAGGTGGAGCCCCGGGGTACGCTTAGTTACCACGAATCTGTTGGAAACGGACAAAATGCTCAAAAGAGGAATTTCAAGTTCTGAGATTTTGCGGTAGCTGGATTAACTGTAAATTAACATAAGATATATTTTAGTTCCGATCCTGACGTTATTTAATTAGAATTACTTATAATTCTAATTAAATAACGTCAGGACGGAAACTCTTAAGTTTCCGTCCATTCTTAGACAAAAAAATGAACAAATTCAAGTCAAGAATTACAGAAAGAATGATTGTATTATTGGTAACAATACATTGCAGCTTCTGCAAAATGAAGTTGCCAGGTTAGACTTAAAAACAATGTTAACGCAACTTCACAATAGAAATATTGAAAACTCGTTGCGGGTCGGGACTCGGGAGAGACTCGTAATTAACCTATCGTCGTTCTATCCAATTAACCAACTATCGTAAAACGGGGTGACACAACCAAAAATAAGTCACAACCAAAAATAAGAACAAGTATAACATATGCTTTATTTTAGATTGTGTCCCTACTCACCCTGTTTTACGGTAGGTACATGTTAGTCTAGGCGACTGCGATTGAGTAATGTCAAATTGACTTAAATTGAATTGATTGACTGCATGCACGTTTTTGGAAACATCATCATCAGGTGGCCTAAGCTTATTACCCTTCTCCGTGTCATAGTTTTATAACCCCCATTTCCATCGGCTCTTATTCCCCATAACCGCATTAAGCGAGACAATCGCGGCCATCGCAGTAAGCGCCCCCTGCGCAGCGTTCGCTGCAAACTTCCTCACTTAAATACCGATTCACATTTCCCGCGGAAAGTTCAGGATAAACGATGCGTTGCATTAGTCTGTTCTAAACTGCAGTTTTTACTTTGTTTGCTTCTGGTGAAAATGGAATCGCTGCTATCTGTGATTCAGCGGTTTTGTTGTTAACTGGTTTGTGGGTTTATTCTTTCTCTCTGAATGTTACGTCATGTTGTTTTTATTGATATTTTGGTGCGAAACCGACGTGCGTGCATGACTCGATGTATGAATGTGGAAGAAGCGAATGAAATTTGTCAAGATCGTATCAAATGGAAAGAAGTGGTCTCTGCCTACCCCTCTGGGAAACAGGCGTGATTTAATGTATGTATGTATGATATTTTGGTTTAAGGAAAAAATCATTAAAGTCAGAAGTTATAAATATACTTTATGGAATTTAAAAACAACATTAACTATTAATGTAAGACATAAAATCTGGTCTTAACACGATGGATATCTAAACTATCTAATATTATCTCCCTTCTTGGGCAGTCGGTTAAAAAGTTTAACAGCGAAAGTGGATTACAAAGACATGATTCAACAATATCAGAGTAAATGTCTATTGGTCAACAAAATGAATAGATATAATAAATAAATAAACAAGACAGCGTTATAACTGGATAAGATCGCCTTTGTATAGTCACCCAATGAAATTTTCTTTGTCATGCTTAGCATTTATTGTTCAGTTCGAAGTTTGCTATGGCAATACACTAAAGCTTTACATTTGTACCTCCGTATTTTGTAAACGTTGTATTTTGTTCTGCGTTTTGTACAGTAAAGTACGTTACGATACATAATGCAGGGTAACATTTTTAATTCTCACCCTCAATTAAGGTTTTTTCGGGAAACCAATTGAAACAAAAGCAATTGCATTAAAAGAGGGAAAGAGAGCGCCAGCGTCCGTCTCAATTACCACAACGCGGCTGTGTAATGCCCCATTAGTGGTGATTTTCCTGGAAGCCTTCAGGAACGGAAATATCCAGAGCTTTTTAATTCATCATCATCATCATTGCGTATGGCACTCATCCTGCATGGATCAAGGGTCGATGTCCAGGTGTGTCAGCCAGTCTGCCGCGGCTGGCGAAAATTTATGAAGTTCCTCCATGCCACCGGGAAAACAGCGGAGTGGGCAATCATTTACCACGTGGGAGAGGGTCTGGTCCGGTGCTCCGCAGTCGCATTCTGGTGACTCCCTCAATCCCCACTTGTGTAGGTGATGGTTGGTCTTCCCGTGGTCAGTTCGGAACCGATTTAAACGGGTCCAGAGTTTTCGGTCGGCGAAGATGCCAGGCAATTTCTTCGAGGGGTCTGTTACGAGGGTGACATTAGTACCATGAAAAAGGCGCCATCCCTCACGCCAAACCTCGTTTATGTGGTACGGGTGATTAAGTCCCTCGTCGTTCCATATTGGGGACCTAGAAGTAAGACGGGAGGGAGGCAGATCGTCCAAAGTGGACCTAATGGGCATGGGTTTAGAGCCGTTTAGCGAAAAGCACTTTTTCCACTCGTTGGCAGCCGCTTTTTGTCTGCGCAGCTCGGGAGGTGGGATGTGTGTTAAAACGGGCAGCCAAGGAAGAGGTGTAGATTTGATTACCCCCGAGATTAGGCGCATCACTTCATTGAGCTGGGTGTCGATCTTGGCTGTATGGGCACTGCGGTACCATACGGGGGCGCAGTACTCTGCAGTTGAGTACACCAGAGCAAGGGCGGAGGTACGCAGAACAGTTGCGGAAGCACCCCAGCTTGTGCCTGCTAGCTTTCGGATAATATTGATCCTTGTTTTCAGCTTCTGCTTGACGTTTTCTAGGTGTGGTTTGAACGTCAGTGAGCGGTCTAGCGTTACGCCGAGATATTTTGGAGTAAAATTATGTTTCACTGTTTCACCGCAGAAGGTGACGCGGAGCTTTCTATTGGCCAGACAGTTGGTGAGATGGAAAGAGGAAACTTCGGTTTTGGCTGGGTTGGGGCGTAAACGCCATCGGGTATAGTAGTCTCCCATAGACTTAAGATCCTCAGTCAGCGCAAGTTCTCCCTCATAAAATTTCCTTGATTGGTAGGCCAGAGCCAGGTCATCTGCGTATGCAAATTTGCTAGACCTTGTGGCTGGCATATCTCGTATGTATATATTGAAGAGGAGTGGTGCGAGTACAGATCCTTGTGGAAGACCATTTTTGACAAGGTGGTAGCGGCTACATTTTTCACCCAGGTGGACCTTAATATGGCGAGGGCTGAGAAGAGTTTTGATGAGGCGGAGCATTCTGCTGCAGGGAATAACATCGCTGATCTTCCTAAGTAATCCGTCTTTCCAAACAGTATCGTAGGCTGCACTTAGATCGACGAAGGCCACTGAGGTTTTTAGGCCACGTTGATAACCAGCTTCAATATATGAGGATAGAGCTAGGACCTGGTCAGCGCAACTCCGGTTTCCTCTGAAGCCAGCCTGCTCCTCCGGGACAGCATCGTTAGCAGCAGGATATATTCTGCAATACACCAGTCTTTCAAGAAGCTTGTAAGTCACCGAGAGAAGTGATATTGGTCGGTAACTCGATGGATCGTCGGGTGATTTTCCTGGTTTAAGTATGGCGATGACTTTTGATAACTTAAAAGCAGCTGGGATGAAACTTGTATCCAGGATACAATTGAAAAACCCGACCAACCATCGTTTGGCTACCTTTCCCAAATGAAGGAGGAATTCTGGGTAAATTTCGTCTGGACCCGCGGCCCTATTCGACCTGGTGCACTTCAACGCAGAGTCCAAATCCTCAGGAGAAAAAGGTCTGCTGTATAGATCGCTGGTGATTGCGGAGTTGAAATATTGTGATAGTTTCGATCGGGTTTCCTTGGCAAAAGATCTGTCAGTTTTTGCACCCTTTGTTAGGTCTTGCATCCTTCTGGCGATTTCATTGGGATTTATAGATGGTGACTGTTTTAGGTGTTGAGGGGCATTACCCAGTTTCCGAAGAACATTCCAACTCTTCCGACTGGAATGAGTGAAGCTCATGTCCTCAACGCACTCCAACCACTTAGCCTTCCGAGACGAATCCATGGATGCTAATAGCTTCTGGGCTGCCTCTGGGTCATTAGTGGAGAGATATTCCTCATAAGCTTCCTCGGTCTCAGCCGTCCAACCCGGCGTATATTCTCTGCGGAAGCCTCTCGGGATGGTACGCTTGGCAGTGGCTATTACGGCTCCCACAAACCGGTTGTAATTTTCAACTGATGGCTTAATAAACCTCACAATAGCGTCAAGTTTTGATGAGAAAGCGTTCCAATCAGCTTTCGCAAAATTCCAACGGGGTCTAGGCGTGGACTTCCACAGGGGAATTTCTATCCCCACGGAAATCAGTGCTGGTCTATGTTGACTTCGGGGTATGTTCCCAAGAATTGATCTATTCACTGAGAGCACGTGGCCCGAGGCATCCTCCGACGCAAAGCACAGGTCTGGATTCGTGTTAGTTTTCCAGCGCGCTGACCTAAACGAACTGCGTCCTTTTTTTAAATTACGTTTTGTATATCTTGATTGCGAAGGAAACAGATTCTTTGTAAATGTATAATAATAGTGTGACGGTGGTTTGTTCCTATTCCCTCAGAAATCGTGTAATTTTCGTGTAAATGTCCTTTCTTAAGACTCAAGCTATCTCTATACCAAGTTTAATTAAAAACGGTTTAGTGCTTTACCCTTGAAATCGTATCTAACAAAAAAACAGAGTTAATTTTCGCATTTATCATGCTTCAGTATGGAAGAATAGATGGCAAATTATACGAAGATACAATCAATCTGCAGATCAAATTAATCGTTCAATCAATCAATCAATCCATCAATCTGTTTCGATGCAAGGCTGAGTAATGTGTGATAAAACTGATGAGACATCCCACGATTGTTAATTAATTTCGCAGCAGCAGCAAAATTTGTACAAATTGGTCCGTCCAAACCATTTCCAGCACTAAAAACAATCAAAACTCTAGTATTATGCTTCGTTCATTTACTAACGATAGTTTTTAACAGCTTCACCGACAAAAGCGAGCAATAAAACGGGTGTAAAATTGAAGTGCCTAGGTAAAGTTTAGTACCTACCATCGTGCCTTGTGAGACGCTTCATTAGCAGCAATTGTTCGCCATTAACCTCTCGCCGCTGAACACAGCGATACACAATTTGGTAAAGGATTCAAGACAAGCATTCACAAATATTAACAGGGACTCAAAAGCATGCCACAAATAAGGTTTATCTTTCATTGCCATAAATGTGTGAAAAGTACAAGCTACTTGAAGGTAAATGGGATCCTGAGACCCATTAACATTTACACTGTAAACACTATAATCTCGAGACTTCAATCTTTAAAATGCAAATGTGTTGCCAGCCCTGATGACCAAAATAGAATGCCTCTATGCTAGTAAATTCACCCTTTTTTATATTTATTTTAAACACAATAAAATTTTACATTGAATAGCACCACAGAGAGGTTTGTCTCGATGCCTGAGCCAACTATGTTAAATACGTAACATACGGTAAATTAAATCTGGCTAAACTTATAGTTACCTTCTAAAAATTACATTACCAATAAAACATAAGAAAACGTCCAAAACGAACGAACTGCGTAAATTGTTATTAGTTCAACATGTGCAAGTATTCAGAGCCCGCGTTATCTCTCCTCGCCCCGAGCGCTTCACCGGCGAACCGCCGATGTGTGAGGATAAGGGGTACACTACATAATTCCGAAGAGTCATAATTCCGAATTGATCAAAATTCCTAATTTTCATAATTCCGAACGCAATTTTTTGATAGAAGACTTAACTTTTTGCTATCACTTATAAATCAAACCGAACCTAACCTACGTGTAACAATTAAATTATGCATTTAATCTAAAATAGCTCCAGCGTAACATAGCATTCGGAAAAATAAAAATTCGGACAAATTAATATTCGGATAAAAGTAATTCGGAATTTTAAGGTGTTCCCGAGGATAAGGCATCCGGCGAATTTTCTAGCATCTCTGTCTCTGTCTGCTTGGCGGTAGGTTAAATGATAAGATGGCGGTAGCCAGCAAGCCGGACGGAACCTGTACAAGGTCCTACCACTACGGATTTTATTATATATTATAAGGTTCGTCATTTTTTGGCTCTATTTCAACGCCTTAAGCTCCAAAAGTGACTATACGTATATTTAAAAATAAATATGTTTCAATTTAATTTAAAAAGTGAATCACGTCAGAAGCAGCAAAAAGTTCCTGACATCATTTTATTTTGCCGTTGTTCATAATTGATCGGCCGATCGCCCTTTTACCACTTTTTAAAGTGATTAATTTTCCACTGTATCCTCAAGAGTACATTTTGAAGCAGATTTGGGTGATTCTTCGAGGTCGTGATTTTTGTCTTATTCCTCTGTCGTATTTTTTTTTGCATATTTAAGTAATAAATATATTCTCCCACGAAAGTAGATTTATTTAGAAACATGAATATGGTTTTGACACTCATTTTTATGAATTCTTAAAGAAAATAATTAACTTTTTAACTTTTGTGCCCAGAGGAATAAGAAATTGACGACAGAGAAGTAAGAATAGGTTTAAAATATTAAAAATTATGTGATTTTCTCGGTATTTAAATTACATAAAAATAAAACATGTGCAATTATTATTGAAGTACCTAGGTATACAATAATTTATTATTTGTATTAATAAGCATCATAGAAAACTAATTTTAGGCGTGCTTAAGCAGTGTTATAGTTTTATTTTAAAAAATATACTTTTATACATAAAAAATACGAAATTGAAATTTCTTGAAATTGTACTGAGCGGTTTTTGATGAAACTTGCACTGTTCAACACTGTTCCCAATGTTGAAGTAAATTTAAGCTAATAAAAAATAATGGTCACAGTCCAACTGATAGTTTCGGGGAAATGCTTGAAAAAACACATAGGTACATACAAATTTACAAACAAACATACAAACATCAGCTATATTTTTTTGTTTAGTTGTTTGGGAGCCCTAATAGATTAACATATCGTCGGTGATACTGCAAAACAGCGCAGCTAACAAATTCAATAAGTTGTAAAATGTACCTTACTGACTTACATGATAAGGTGTATTTTGCATTTTATCTAAATTGTTCGTTACGCGGTATTGCAGTATCACCGACGATATGTGAATTAATTGCTTACCTAAATACGTGTCGGATTGATAACATAAGTTTTTGAAGCAGGTTAAAACGGCTGCATGAGTCTCTAATTAATAAATCACAACATCGAAAGTGAAAAAAAACTATGAAAACTGACGATTTTCTTATTCCGCTGTCCATAACTCCGAAGCAATAAGGGACAGAAGAGTAAGAAAAATATGAAAACAAGCTGATGGTTCATAATACAAACATATTGGAAGGCTACCATTAATGCTACGGTAAGATAGCACGTAAAGCAGTTAAACAAGCACAAGTATTTTTTTTTAAATATTACACACTTATTAAAAAAACTAACAGAGTGATAAGAATATTACGTAAACCAAGGACAGAGTAATGATATATTTGCCTTCGTAACTCCGGAGCGATGAGCATCAGCCGACACGTCCACCACCTGGCACGTTCGGAACGCGACTAAAAACCGGCCCACGTGGGAGTTTTCGCTAGGTTTTTAAATGTCTTTATGATACAGCTGATTGAAGCCCGCTCCAGAGTAATAAGAATTTTACGGCGGACAAATGTTAAATCCTCAGTTATAAGAATAATATTGCATGTAAAAAATATTTGTTGTTTTTTTTTAATTTAACAACTAATCTTCTTTTTATGTGGTCACTCAAGATATTGATAAAGTTGACTAAATTTAAGTTATTATCATATGATTTCAAGAAAATGGAGGACGGACACGACAGAGTAATAAGAATAATGGGTTTTTTTATTTTTTTTATCTATGTTTAGAATCAGTTACACGAAAATCGACCGGTGTCCCAGTTAAACATGAATATCAGTCACCTCTGAAAAAAAAAACAACCTTCTAAACTAAGAGTTCATTGGACTAAGCCCTCGGACGTCAAAAATCAGGGCCCCGAAGAATCACCCATTTTTTGGTTTGACCTACTTCCGCTGACAGGGTGCGGCATTTTGGTGCGTGTAAAAACATTTATTTGAAACACCCGTGGCATTGTTAATGGTTAAAATGTACTTCAGACTGTCTGCTAAACTAGGTTGCTGCAATTTTTGCTTTGGTTTATTTTACGATCTAGAAATTTGCAGTAATTGTAAAGCTGTTGGGCAATAATATAATTTTCTTATTAGTAGCGTCTTGGCTGAGTGACTTAAGAGTGAAGTGGAAAGAAACAATGTTTTTTTACTTTAACAGCTTTACAATTGTTAACAGAGGTTTCATAATTAACTGCATGCTACTTTATACAGGGTGTTTGGCAGTCGGGTGTAGGGGTTTTAAGGGATGATAGTAAGGGTCATTCCATACTTGGTGAAAAACAAACGCGGGGTTCTCTTAGTATGGAGAAACCAATTTTGTGAGGTTTCTCAAAAAGTTGTAAGGGAAAAAAAATGGAATGTAGCTTTAAAACTTCCTTATTTCACAGTGATTCAAGTCATGCAAGAAAACACTGTTTTTTTTTTAAATTAATACTTGAATTAAGGGGTTTTTCGTATCACGGATATAAGGAAAAATGACAAAAAATCCTATTAAAATGATCAATATCTCGGAAACCGTGAAACTTAGCATAATAGTAAATGCGGTCAAAAATGTTCAGAATGACCCTTACTATCATCCCTTAAAACCCCTACACCCGACTGCCAAACACCCTGTATAAAAAATATAATGTCTTTTACTTTTTCTTGGCCATTTTGTCATTTTTACGTCGTACAGCCTGCTTGTTAACCCTTACCCTTTGATATTAAAAAAAAAACAATTCAAGGGTGAACTCGGTTAACTTCGTTTGTATTCTATAACCCCTAAACAAACTTTGACCAAATTTTGTTTATGTCATATTGTCAGGGCGTGACACGGTGACATTGAAAGAACGTAACCTTTAAACGTAAAGGTCGACGCAAATGACATAACTCTGTGATATAAAGGTATCAAACCAAGGTAGCCACTATAATACTGTTAATTGGGTCCTAAATAATGTTTAGAAGTTAATCTCGTAATTTCAAGGCCTGAGATTGCGAGGAATTATTGTTGACCGTATTTTCGTAAAGGGAATATAAGGATTATAACGTGACTTAACTGTATTAGGTTTCGGTAAAATTTTGAGAAAATAACTCGAGTACTGTTTCAAGGTATTGTTTAAAACTAGTCGACTTTGTTTATTAGTTCCTTCGGAGCACAAAATATCTTTTCTCTCTCTTTATTTTATAAAATTCCGTTTCGCTATTTTTAAATGATTAATGCAAACATTCAAACATGATTTAACTTTCATATTCATGGTATTAGTAGGATAAAAGACATGCTGTTAAATAAAAAAGAATGACAGCCAGCTAAAAGGTTGCCTCAGAAATATTTCTGTTGACAAAACCTTAAAACTAAACAATTCACGATTAACTATTTTGCTTCTCTCAGAAATATTAAATACAAAATGGCTCTCGAGACAGACAAAAGTCATTTTTATGCAAAATATCGTGCGGTAGAAAAGCCCGCAGGGTGTCTTACGAAGAGTAACGAACTTTACAAGGTATTATGTTTAGTGAAGTCAAGCCCAAGAATAATTGAAAATTATCTTTGACAAATTTTGAAGATGATAAAAATATGTTTTCATATTATAAATATGCCTTTTAGGTTGCTAATAGTACCTAACCAGAATATATATTATCTAAGCTCTTAAAGGCATCGTCAATTTACATTTTAAGCACACAACAGTGTTTACTGTGGAAATATCACTTAAATAGCCACGAACACATTTAGCTTCATTTTACGAAATGATACAGTAATGATCTGAAAATTTTTACAGCTGCCGTATAACAGCATATTTAAAAAAATATGTTACGTAGTATTTAATAAGGTTTTTATTTTTGTAAAACACGATAGAGTAAATGAATGAAACTTGCTTCAATGTTTGACGCAAAGGCAACGTGTACTTGTTATGTTGTTGTGATCTGTGATTACATCATAAACACGTGTAAGTCCATTTCTTTTAATACTCATCTTTATAGAATACGTCCAAGATTCAAATAACTATCCAATCACACTAATCTTATTGAGGATAAAACTACCACGTCGTCTAACAACACTTCTCAATTTCAAAACTCAACCACGTACCTAAACGTGTCTTACCCTCTGACGTCTATCTCAGTAAGGTCGACACTGGCTGGCTGAATGCACCGAGCATTTTAATTCCTCCCCAGAGTGTTCGAGTACGCATTTGGGCATTGCTGCCTCTGATGAGGGTCTGCCGGGTATTGACAGGCTATTTTGTAGTCGGCTAACGCTTCGCTAAAAGTCGTTAGATCTCGGTGAAGAACTGTGCACATGATAGAAATGTACGGGAAAGGTATCGCGACGTTTAGGGTGTCGGCGGATTTTTCGATGGCGATAGAATAAAAGGTTAAGAAAGGTCTCGTGGAATTCCTTTAAGATTTTAACAACAGCATAACAATGATAAAAAAATCCAAGAATTCAAAGTAAAAAGGAAGAACAAAAAGACGTTTTATCTAATAAAACAACGTATTTATTGTAGCGTACTGCGAACACATTTTATTTAAGAACAGGAAGTGAGTTAGAACATACAACTGTAAGGTTATCCATAGACAATTTGATGTTACCAGTTCTAATTATTTCTAACACCCCAACTACAGCAAATAAACAAAACCCAAAAAAATACAATTTTTTATTTAAACTAACTTTCTGTCTCTATCTGACTAACCCCCAGACCCATAATACATTTATAATGCCTGACAGGGTTTAAAGCCTTAGTAAGGACGTCAGCTGGCATATCTGTTGTTGGCAAATATTCCAAATTAATAATATTATTGCTAACTGCATCTTCTGCGGCTGCTTCTTTAGCACACTCCTTCTTAATATAACTGGCTGTGCCCTCCAAAACTAGCAGATTCTCCGCTGCAAAAGCCCACTCATGATAATTCTCGCGCCCCTTTAATTTTGGCACGTTAGATAAGTATTCACTAGAAGCCATTGCTGTTAATTAAGCACTGTTTTATAGCCGATCCGTTTGTAAAACACACTGCCTACATCTATGCTAGCTAAACTACCTATAATATACTGATTATAATCCCTAATGAGCGTAACTGGGCCCATAACCTAATAAAACAACGTATTTATTGTAGCGTACTGCGAACACATTTTATTTAAGAACAGGAAGTGAGTTAGAACATACAACTGTAAGGTTATCCATAGACAATTTGATGTTACCAGTTCTAATTATTTCTAACATTATCTCTATTAGGTAACTAGGTACTACTACGGACGATGCGATAGTTGTTAGTGACCCTGCCTACTAGTGGTCCTGGTATCGATTCCTGGTATAAGCAAATATTTGTATGAGAGTTTTATATATTCATTTCTCTATGTATTTTTAGCGTTATCTAGTACCCATAATACAAGCCTAGAGCTTAGTTTGGAACTAGGTGAACTTGTGTGAGACTACTCCTCCATATTTAACTTTAAGTCAAATAAAAGCTTGTGAAATACGCCATTGTAAATTTTATCAAAAAGAAAAGAAAACAAACCATGCATTCAAAATAATCTGAACTCAGAAACTATTTTACCAAAAGTGTATTAAACATTCTAGAAATATTAACAGCCGTTGTAAATTTCCCCACATTTTAGTTATATATCAATGAGCTACCTCATGAAAAATCACCCGTTTCCTAAAATTCCAAGCCATTTAATACAGTTCTCGGGGAGCGAAAGGGACAGAACTGCAGCAGCTGTATAACTCTGTCCTTTACACTCCTTTAAAACTGAACTACATAGTGACATAACGTTTCAGTATCTTCATTGCAAAGCTGAATTTATAGACTGCATATTTCACTTTGCAACTTGATTTGCAGCGGGTTTATGGCTAGTTGGGTTGCTTCAAACGAGTAAATTCGAAATTACTGATGCCGAATTCTGTATTCTGCGGTAATAAATTTTACTAAAGGGACCAAGAAGAACGTATTTGTGAAAATGCTTTTAAAAGTAAGATAAATAAGTTAAATACATATAAGTACTTAAGTCAGAATTGTAATTTCCCAACTATTTAATTTTCCAAAATTTTGACGAAGTTTTCCGGACAATTTTAACTACGTTGCATTTTATCGTCTCAAGTATTCAGTGGGGCTAGACAAGTTGCCATCGTTCACGAACGCTAGCGTTAGGTGATCACTGGCGACATGTGTTGTCATTGAAAAATGTATGGGAATGACGTAAGTCACGTGATATATCACTCGTTACAACTGACACGCTGAAAAGTGATCACTATCACTCGATAGGTTTGACGACTACGGTCGATACGCGGTACTATTTTGACACAAAGGCTAGACAAGTTGCCCTTTTGACAGGTCGAATAGAACACGAGCACAATCACCATGTCGCACTGCTAGATCAAAACAGTATTAACTCAAAATCATGGCTAGTTTGGTTTTAAGTTCAAAGAAGTTGAATTAAAGTTGATTTTGACATGCATTGTATTTTGAGTTACTACTATTTTCATCTAGCAGTGCGATATAAACGTCGGTATCTAAGGGCGGTATCTATGGACGGCCGTAACGACCAAGAAACTGTCAACTGAGTCCGTGTCATCACTGTCATCATTGCTTCGCGGTCGCATAAAATTATATTGTTTGAACTTTGATTTCTTATTAAAAATGCTTCCGCTGAGACTTACATATACGCTGCTCACAACAATACGAGCTTATCCAGGCGCCGACCCAGAGAAATCTCTCGTGCGAGCCTGGAGGCCGCGGAAGGGATGCATGAAATGCTGTTCAGGAACATTTTACGTTAAGCAAGGTCTCATTTAGAGTTCTTTGCAGCCTTTTGCGTTCCCTGACTTCGTTGAGGAGATTGAAGGAGGTTCTCCTTGAACTGAAGGTAAGCATCATTTTGATTTTAACATGTATAAGTTCGTATGTGCATTATTTATACAATACCTACAATGAAACTTGTCAGTACCAATAAAGATATTTATTACGATTATTTCAGGTGCTGTGTGCTCTCAGCTTTCTGGCGACAAGGTCGGATCAGAGGATCACGGGGTATCCAACCAATTAACGCAACGGACCGCTGCTAGTAGATGCATCCGTCAAGTGGGGGATGCTCTCAACAACGACACAGTCTTGAAGAGGAGGATCGTCTTCCTACAATCGGATGAAGCTAGGTCTCGTATAAGACAAGAGTAAGTTATGACATATATTTAATGAAAGTATTGGATGTTTCATTCCCTGAATATGTGTAATGTTTTTTATTCACAAGGTCCCGCCCAACGTTTAAATTAACCGAGGGAGCGTTTTTTCTTTTATTGAAAACTCTTAGTAGTATGGTTTTCGGAAAAAAATAGTACTTAGTTACTTATAGCGAGGTCAAGTAAGTATACTTAACCACTACATACCTTCCTGTGGAAGTCGTAAGAGACGACTAAGGGATTAAAGGCTTGTAGTATTTTTAGGCGATGGGCTTGCAACCTGTCACTAATATACACATGATATACATCTTAGCCTGTTTGTGCAAAATGTGGTTACAGAATTAACAACTGGCTGTTAAAGTTGTTGGTAATTCTGTAGCTCTGCCTACCCCACTCTGGGATGAAGGCGTGACGGTATGTATGTATGTATTGATAAAATAACTTTTGTGTGTTTTAGGCAACAAAGAAAATCCTACAGACGGCTGGTTGACGATGCTGGATGTCCATATACTATTATCAACCCCTTGTCGCAGAATTACAAACTCCGGTGTTTCATTTTTACACGGAGCCTGCAGCCTGTATGGAAGGAGTATCTCAACTTCCATTCAATGTCTCAAAGGTCGCACCCTAGGTTATATTGTAGTGCGGAGCAGTCCTTTTATAATTGGAGCCAAATCCAGGATGAGCCCTACTAATTAGAGGCAGGATTATACTTAATTGTTTGGTGAAATGAGTTTGAATTACTATTAATTTATTATGTTTAAAACCTCATCCAAAAAATGCTATGAGTCAAAAAATTATTGATTTCAAGTATTAAACGTTCAAAACAAAATCGAAGTACATTATTTTAGTAAAGTTTCATTGCTCGAAGTTACACTGATGGCCATATAATTAGGAACCGAACGCTTGCGTTTTTCTCGTAAGATATACTTAATACAATTATGACTTAAATTTTGACCACCAATCAAAAATTTCTTGACCAATTTTATTTTTAGTTTACACTTATCATTATATAATAATCTGTTTAAATGTATGTACAGTTTGTCGCTGCTAAAATCGAATATTTCATCAATTTCATGTTAAAAAACTTTGTATGGATACGTCAGCACTAAGTTTTTAAATCCCTTTAAAAAATATTCGTTTTTAATAGCGGTAAACTGTACAAAAATTTGAGGCTTAGTTTATTAATTAACGATAAGTGTAACTAAAAATAAAATAGGTCTAGAACTTTTTGATTAGTTGTCAAAATTGAAAGTATATTTGTAGGCAATTATATGGGAAAAATGCAAGCGTTCCTAATTATTTAGCCACCACTGTTATTACAGGAGGTCACGACTAATTTGGTTACGATCTCGGAAATGGATTATTCTGGCCTGACAGGATAGAGAGCAACTCCCTGATGCCAAATATGTCGTTCTGCCTGCGCACAGCGGTCGCATTAACTAATATGGCGGCTGAAAGACGTGTTATCGTTCCCAAAAAAAAGAGATAAAGGAAATAGCTGAATTTTGTACATAAAGTAAGTACTAGTAGTACTCATGTCAAATACCTATGCAAAAACTGTTCAAAAATAGTTATGGCGTTATGTACTTTCAACGGCGGATAGTTGTTACCAAAAAAAACGATAAGGGAAATGGTTGAATATTATGAGCGAAGTAAGTATTAGTTCTACAATGCCAAATATGTAAAAACTGACCAAAATTTTGGTCGCGTTAGGGCACTAGGACCTTTTAAAGATACTTCGAAAGTATATAACGCCATAACGAGACCAAAATTTTTGACAGGTTTTGCATATTGGACATGAGTACAACTAGTACTTACTTTATTTACAGTATTCAGCCATTTCCCTTATCCTTACCACTGTGCGCAGGCAGTCTGACAAATTTGTAGTCAGTTCCCTCTATTCCCACTAGTTCAGTTGTTTAGTTCAGTTGACTGAACGAGTGAGATTTTTTTACTCGTTTGTTCAGTTGAAAATTAAATAAGTTATAACTGAACTAGTCAGAATTTTTTTCTCGTTTGTTCAGCTGAATAAAATTAATAACCGCTTAGTTTAAAATGCTTAAAATATTTAAATGCTTGACACAATTTTTAACGACGGTTAACTTGACTCAACATGTAAGCGACCCGACGCATTTCACAGAACACAGCGAGACGACCATAGACCTGGTTTGCACTGACGCTCGCGTTGTAACTATAGACGTGAAGCACATTCCAGATCTGGGTAGACATGCTTTCATTACAGCCGAGTTTGACATAAAAAAACGAAAGCCGACACCAAAGCGTATTACTTACCGACCTCTAAAAGACATTACCTTGAGTGACTTCAACGACGACCTTGACGCCATAAACTGGGACCAAATTCTTATACTCGACGACGTAAACGACATGGTACGACGTTTTAACGAACTTTTACTCGGACTTTTTGACAAACACGCGCCTGTTACGACGATAGTGGTAAAGGAGGCCCCCAAACCATGGCTTACGAGTAATGTCAAACTTATGATGCGTCTCAGGAATGAAGCACATTCCAAATATAAGCGATCCAAGAGTGATGCTCACAAAAAATATTACCTGGACCTGAAACATCTCGTAATCGCAGCCATCTATAACGAGAAACGGGCCTTCTTTGCACACCATATCAACAACGTGACTGACCCAAAGACTCTCTGGAAAAACTTGAAGCGCACGGTTCTTCCAGACTCACAGACGCAGACTGATCTCCCGATGCTTTTCGACGACCCTGACTTAATAAACCGACATTTCCTCAACGTCCCCGGAAAACAGGACGTAACAATATCTGACCTTACTTTTTACGAATTCGGTAGGCATGGTAGCAAGACTTTTACTCTTTCACCCACAACGTCTAGAACTGTCACAAAAATTATGACTACGATTAAAACGACCGCGAAAGGACTAGACTCTATTGACATTGACATGCTACTCATGACTCTTCCGAGGACCTCTGACATACTGACCGACATTATTAACAAAAGTATAGAGACTATGACTTTCCCAACGGACTGGAAAATCGCTCAAGTGATCCCGTTACCAAAAAAACCGAACCCTGCAAATCTGTCCGAACTCCGCCCTATAAGTATCCTTTCTTGTACGTCTAAGATAATAGAAAGGGTGGTTTGCGATCAGCTGTCGGAATACCTGGAGAAAAACAGCATCCTACCTGAGCTGCAGTCGGGTTTTCGCAAGGGTCGGTCGACTGTTACTGCGTTACTCGATGTAGTCGACAATATCCTGGAGGCTCGGGATGCTGGTAAAAGTACCATTATGGTTCTTTTAGATTTCTCCAGGGCTTTCGACGGCATTAGCGTACCCTTGCTGTTATCCAAGATGTCCTATTACGGGTTTGATGTCACTGCGATTAATTGGTTTAGCAGTTACTTGTCCGGTCGCGCGCAGGCAGTTGCGTTGCGTAGGATGGATGGTAGTACTCTGTGGTCCTCTCCTTGTCCTGTGACTAGGGGAGTGCCGCAGGGTTCGATCCTGGGTCCTCTGCTCTTTATATTGTACAGCGCTGACATTATTCACAGTATAAAGAACAGTAGATACCATCTTTACGCGGATGACCTGCAACTTTACTTCTCCAGCGCGCCGTCGGACACGTTAGCCGCCGTGAACGCAATTAACCAAGATCTCGATCGTATTTCCTCTTGGTCGGATAAGAACTGTTTAGTTCTCAATCCCAGCAAGTCGAAATATGTGGTTTTTGGGTCAAGACATCAAATTCGTAATACTCTGAATGCTCTGACTGCCAGGGATGTTGCCATCAGGGGTGAGCCAATAGAACAGGTGGTAGAAGCAAATAACCTCGGCCTTCTTATGGATGGCAATTTGCGCTTTGAGAGCCACATACTTAGAGTAGTGAGCAACTGCTTCTATCGCCTTAAAGTTCTATATAATATGCGTGATTACCTAAGTGTCGATTTGCGTGTCGACCTTTGTGAATCGCTCATATTATCTAGATTAAACTATTGTGATGTAGTCTATGATGGCTGCATTGTTGGTAGATCTAAGAGGTTGATACAACGTGTGCAAAACGCATGCGCACGTTTTTGTTTCCGCGTCCCCCCCCGCTCCCACATCACTCCCTACTTGAACGCCGCAAACCTGTTGAACATGCCTGCACGCAGGCGCCTGCACCTCGCCACTCTGCTGTTTGGTGTTGTACGTAGCGAGACTCCATCTTACCTTTTTAACCGGATTAAATGGTCGAGAAGTGCGCGCAGGTATAAGGCAATCGCTATCGTGCCTATACACCGGACTGCGGCTTTCAGAGGTAGTTTCAGGTTTGCGGCGTCCAAGTGCTGGAATGATCTCCCTCCTCCTATCCAAGGAGTGTCTAGCAGGTACACCTTTAAGCGCAAGCTTAAGGGCTATTTGTTGACACTCCAGAAATCTTAGTCCTCATCCAGCACTTACCTACACACATCATTATTTCAACCAGTTGCTTTTAAGTTAACCCTTTAATTATTTTTTTAGTTTTATCTAGGCTGTATATCGGTTTTTATGTATGCGTTTTATTTTTATTATTATTTTCACGTTTATTCTTCCGCTATACGTATTATGTAAGTAGTTTACACGTATAGTGTAGTATGTTTGTACAGGGCTCCGCGAGTCAGCGCCGGTACTGGCTGAAAATCAGCGCTGTAGGTGTCTGACACCTCGGCATTTTGCTGAGCCAGTGTCCGTTTCACTGCCGCGAGGACACACAATTGCGTGCTATGCCTGTTACCTTTGTTTTCTTGAATCATTTGTATATTAGTGTGTCTTATGGTTAGTGAATAAATGTATTTCTTCTTCTTCTTCTTCTTCTAGTTCTACATCCATGTATGACTTCTTTGAACACGTAAAATGGTACTTTTTTGTTCTGTCTAGTCATACACCTACACGATGTGTACAGAACGAGTTGTTTAAAATGAGGTAGGTTTAGGTTATGTTAGTTTTGCAGCAGGCCCGGAGGGCCAAACCACCCAGAAATAGGAGCTCCGCGTCAGCGGAGCTCCGTCGACACTGTCTGATTGATTTGAAATAAGAGTGTCGACGGAGCTCCGCTCAGGCGGAGCTCCTATTTCTGGGTGGTTTGGCCCTCCGGGCCTGCTGCAAAACTAACATAACCTAAACCTACCTAGTTTCTGGTTATGAAAATGGAAAAAAAGTCTTGTTTAATAACAGGTTAAGAAACAGTGAAAAAAAATCATTATTCATAACCAGTTATGAAATCTTACTTGTGAAAGTGGACGAAAGGAAATTGACGACTTCAAGCATATTTTTCTTGAAATGGGTGTCAAATTAACGCTCGTGACCGTACAGTAACAAACAAATATCGGAGTAGGCGTTCAAAAATACCCGCACTCAACTCAATTTATTAAGCAGTGTATGTAGATTGTGTTGATATATTTTTGCACACTTTGTTTGCTGCGATGTGTTTAAAGTCGTACCTACTTTAGTTGCTTACATTTACTTCAACCGACCTACAACATCCGACATTATGGGAAAACGAGCATATTTGGAAGGTATTATAGGAATGAAGACAACATGAATTGATTATTTTACTGAGCAGAAATTATGGAAAAGTACATAATTGTATTAACGCAGACATCACAGGAACATCGGAGTGTACGGATCCAGTTAATCTGCATTTCAGTCCTTCTAGACAATGCATACTATGTGGTAAAATTGATGGGCGAAGTGGCTGGAGACAGTGGTGTTGGTTTTTTTCTGAAATTAAAATAAAATGACTTATCATAATTTTTGTCATGAATATAAACTATAACTTTGTTTCTACATTTTTTTTACATTCAAGTCAAATATTCGTAAGGGCGCTAAAATACTGAAATATTGTTGGACAAAGGTTAAGAAAGGTTATGTACTCGCTGTCTCCAACAATAATATATTATCCAATATAGGGCTGAAACTATTGGACACGTCTAGAGGCAGAGAGCGTGTCAGATAATTTTGAGCGTAACGCAATGTGAAATATAAATTATTATTGGCGACTGTACTTATTCTCATTTAGTTTATATTGGTTTTGCAGACACTTTAGAGAGATCAAATAACTTATATGAATAAAAAGCAAATTATTTACATAGATTTAATGCTTAATCTTTGGCCAAAGTAGCTGGTCACCCGAAACGTCATTTAGGCATGAGGAAATTTCCTTAATGAATGAGTTATCTCACGCCTCCCCCAAAACATAAAGACTTGGGTAAAAGCAGACATATTTATGCCATTTCACTGGTTTGACTGATGCAGCCGCCGTTCTCAGTTTGACAGAGGAAGTTTGAAGTGGGACCTAGGAAGCGTATCCATGTAGGTAACGTCCGCCAGGTTAGGTAAAATACTGAAAATACGGAATAAAACTGTATACACACCATGATCTGCATTTGCGAATATCATTATAGGTATCCAGTGGACTTCATAAATATTTTCTTAGTTCCAATCACGTGTAGTCTAGGTCCCTGTAAATTAAAAATTAACTGTAGGTATATCTATATCACAAACACGCTGCTCTAGTTAATTGTATCGAGTACAGGCTTCTGTACTAATCTGCCCATGTCATTACGATTAGTACAGTACCGCAATTTTAGCAAATGTTATCCGATTTTAAGGTGTAGCTGAAAGAAAGTCAAACACAACTACACTAAATATACAGTTTTTACTAGTACGGGGAACAGAGGACGCTTACTCACTGTATTAAACTACCCACTTGCTACAAGAAATTGTGTACCTATTTTGTAAGCAGTTATGACCTATATGAAGACTGAATAAAGTTATTATTATTATTATTATTATTATAAATAAAAAATCGTACATACATACATACATTAACCCTGAAAACATTTAATTCCTTATTTTAGGCAGTCATGTAAAAATAGTTGGGTAAGCCTGTGCGCCCCTGCTGCGCTTTCACGTGATTTGAACATAAACCTGTATCTGATCTTCATTATTGATTTAAATAGGGAAACTATTTAACAATGCCTGGGAGACGCGTTCATACAAAGGAAGTAACTTTTCTTACATGTTACAAGAATTCATAACACATACATACACGTACATATTTACCTTAGAATAACACACAACACAATCACAATCTCATAACATTTTATGAAAAACCACATGTAAATAAATAATGTAACAAATACAACATAAACGTACCTAAATATGTTTATTTCCAATGCACATCTGCGACAGCGTCAACTTGACTTTTAAGGTCGAAAAGTATAGACAAATTTATCATTTTTAGAAAAAAAACTAGACTGTCGAGCGAGGTTGTATCCATCGTGGGCATACACTTTGGCTAGATTTTTCATTTTTGACAACGCATGTCGACAGTGATCGCCTAACGCTAGCGTTACATTCGATGGCAACTTGTCTAGCCTATTTCGCCAAGTGACAGGTGATCACCAAAGTGATCGCCTAACGCTAGCGTTCGTGAACGATGGCAACTTGTCTAACCCCACTGGAAAGTTGGAGGAAATCGGCTTCTGGAAGTTGCAAGAGCAAGAAAATAATGGTATGAAACTAGAAGATAAATACTCGTATCGTATACTTTTTTCAAATTATTGACTCCAGCCAGTGTAATCCAGATGCATTTTACGAATTTTAACGACCGTCCAAATGAAAAAAAAGTTTAGGATTTACTTAAGTTGTCGAACGGTCGAACGCATAGTTTTCGAAAGTTTTCGTTTTCATTTGTGAAGTAGTCAGTTTTTTATTGGATAAACTGATACCTTCACAAATAGTTTATTTCATTGATAGCCAATTTAGTTATGAAATCAAATATGTTGATTTGTGTAATTATAGAAAATGTGAAACGGGGTTACAATTTTTTTTAGATTGTAGATTGATTTCTACCAAGAGAACGACTAGCGAACTGTCAGTTTACTTATATTTATAAAAAACTAGCGACCCGCCCTCGCTACGCTTCGGTTTATGTGAGTATGATATATAGCCTATAGCCTTCCTCAATAAATGGGTTATCTAACACTGAAAGATTTTTTCAAATCGGACCAGTGGTTCCTGAGATTAGCGCGTTCAAGTAACACAAATAAACAAACTCTTCAGCTTAATAAATAATAATATTAGTATAGATAAGACTGTTGGCCCGCAGACTTTCTATCTTATTACCACCCTTTATACATCGTGAAATTTTTCATTAACTACCTGTCTACACCTGGTTCAAGGTTAACGGACACGAAGTGATGTATCGGGGCCCTAACACCACATTCGTTAGCCACCCTTCACCTGTGTTAACTGGGAGCTGTAATACCTTCAGGAAAATTATAATTCAAAAGCCATTTCTGACTTTTTTTAAATAAATTTGGTTTAGAGAATCATGTAGTGGAGATTAAGAATATGGCATAGGTGAACTTAAGTAAATTAAAAAAAAAAGAATATCGAAGGGCTTTTCCATATGTGTTACAACTACACGCAAGAGAGGCTTTACTTAAGATCTTTACGTGTACTAGTGTTTTCATATCTTTTTAAATCTTTAAGAAGATTATAATTGATAATTAGACGGATACTGAAAGGGTAATTCCCAACTTGTGTTGACATTCAGTTGATACATAGATGTTTCGCGAAGATATTGTTAATAGTCTATGTCTTAGGTTTTTAGGTGAAGGTTAAGTTTTTATTGACGACTTCTTTTGATATAGTTTATGTAAGGTTAACTTAAGCATAAAAGTAAAAAGAAAGTATCTTAATCCTCGCTCTTATTCATATTTTCCCAAAAGGCAATATCTCACAAACATGTTGATATAAAACGAATTGAAATTACATTTGTGTTCCCCTTGAGTCACATTGCTTGTGGCGTTTTTCAACCCCCATCATCAACAGAGGGGTGTTATAGGGTTAACTTGTTTATCTGGGTATCTGTGTATCTGAGCTGCAGTTTTAATACAAAGCTAGGGGGTTCTTAGCTAGTTTTGGTTTCAGCTACAATAGATATAATTAAAAAAACAACAAATAATATTTACAGAATTTAAAAGAATCCAATTATACATTAAAACTATACAGGGTGAAATCTAAGTCGTGATTCCAATGATCACCTCTGTGTTCTATCCACGAGTATGAACAACTTTCACTATGGGACCAACTCTGAAATATCGAAAAAAAAAACAGCTGTTCCATAGAAAAGTTCAATACGCACTCAACCAAAATGTATGAAGCAGCTGATTTTTTTTTCGATATTTCAGAGTTGGTCCCATAGTGAAAGTTGTTCATACTCGTGGGTAGAACACAGAGGTGATCATTGGAATCACGACAGATTTCACCCTGTATAAAAACAATATTAAATGACAAATATTTACCACTATAAAAAGAACACCCCCTCTAGCAGGCTGCTTGCGGCCTGTGTTAAATTACTTTAAGCAAAAAGCTCTAGCTGCCAACTGAACACTTATGTTTCGTGGAGTGTAATGATTAATGATGGATATTCCATACTAATATTATAAATGCGAAAGTGTGTATGTCTGTCTGTCTATCTGTTACCTTTTTACGCTTAAACCGATGAACCAATTTATATGAAAAATGGTATAGAGATAGTTTGAGTCCCGAAGAAGGACATAAAATAGTTTTGATCCCGAAAATCATCCCCTAAGGATATATAAACGAGTTCCACGCGGACGGAGTGACGGGCAGAAGCTAGTATTCATATATTCCCTGCTGGTACATTGTTTTACATACAAAGGCCTTAATAAAAAAAATCATATCAGCTGACCAAGGTCCCAAGGTTTCCACTGAAAGCGCCACACGTCTTCTTTTTTTTTTCTTACATTGAGTGATCCACCCTATTCTTTTAACTCTATACACAACCAAATCAAACATCCACGAATAAAACGAAAGCCAACAACGGTCTTAAAATCACAAAGACAAATAAAACACAACGGAAAAACCGAAAATCCCGGTTATATTCCGACGTCACGGCGTTGTAAAACCAAGCGCCGCAACAGTTACAATACGTCGCGTCGACGCAAATGCACGATACATTTACAAAATTTGTTACTCACAAAAGAAATGTGCACATTTAACGAAATTGAATTTCATTGAATAGATCCGGACAAAGATCTGCAATCTCTGGGGTCCGGCTTAAACCGGCTTATAGTCCGCGATTGCGTGCGATAGGCAAATCCCGCGCCCGTCTCGCCGGCAATATAAAATGGCCCTAATACAACCGATCCAGATGCCATTCGGGAAAATTATTCGCGAACTTTAGGCAATAGAGGCGCAGGCGATGTGCGCTTGATAATGGATATGTAATCGTTACTTACACGCGTCGTTGGGGGGCGCGCCAAAGTTCATATAAAATTGCAAATTATATGTATTATTGTAACTCCGAAAATGTATCTCATATAATAATGTTACAACCTAATGATCACTCTTCATAATCTTAATTTTTTTTTTAATACTAATGTTCGGAACTTATAATCATCTGAACTTATAACGCCAATATTCATGGAACCGTCCACTTTTCAGAATTTCTTAAGTATCTTACGTGTGGGTCCATATTGACTCACATAAAATTCTTATTCCTATTTTTAGATTTCCTACCGATTTGTATTCATAATAATCACTCTTCATAATTTTTTTCATCATACTTTTTTATTCATAATTTTTAAGTTATAATTATCGCAATTCATAATGCATTTTTTTTAAGAAACTGTTACTTTTTGTGATTTTTTATAAATCTAACCTAACCTAACCTAACCTTATTACACGTAAGATATTTAAGAAATTGTGAAAAGTGTACGGTTTCATTAATATTGGCGTTATGAATTCTGATGATTATGAGTTCCGATCGTTAGTACTAAATTTATTTATGAAGAGTATGAAGAGTGATCATTATGATGTAAAATGGTATGAGAAACATTTTCGGACTTCCGATAATAGGACTTAAAAAGTTATGTGAGTAGATACGCACCCCTTACGTGTAGATAAAATTAGGTTAGGTTAGGTTAGATTTATAAAAATCATTATGAGTTGCGATGATTATGGCTTAAAAAAGTATGAACAAAAAAGTATGAGCAAAATTTGTCGGAGTAATGATGAGTATAGTCACAAATCGTTATTTGTATAAAAATTCGAAAGACCAATTTTATATGAGCCAATATGGACCCGTCGTTGGGTAATCGGCGATGTTACGAGTATGCGTGTATGTAGGCATTGCTTGGTGACCGGTAAAGTGCGAGTCGGACCCGCTCACCGAGTGTTCCGTACCGCTACACAGTGGTAATTATTGTATTCCGATTTGAGTTCGATTTATAATCGAATTAGCACGAGCCCATATCACACTTGCGCAGTTTTTAACATTTGTAGTTTTTTTCCAATATCGTACCAAATGTCACAGTTGTATTAGGAGTGTTAGTAACAAGTCTTAATCTTAGTGTTAGTGTTATCATAATTATACTTGTATGTTTTACTGTTTTTACGCTACAACAAAAAGAAAAAAACTTGCTTAAAAGAAAATGACTAAATCCAATATAATATCACAAAAAAAATATAATTAGCTCGCTATCTATTACGATTCAAAGGATACAGCTCTTTAAAATTAGGAGAGACAGACAGACAGATGGACGGACGGATAGCGTAGTTTTAGTAATAGGGTCCCATTAGGCGCCCTTTGGGTAGGTACAGAACCCCAAAAACGAGTTTTATGAGAAATCAATAATGTTATTATTTGTATGTCTTTACTAATGCGGGATGAAAGTGGTCCTTTGGAGGGCGTTAATAGAGCTGATTCATATAGAGATACGCAGAGGCCATGTAGACAACTTTAATTTAGTAATGTAATGGGACATCTAACTGGCAATGAGGCCTATGTTCATACTATAGAAGTATCTGTCCACGGACAGCCAAAGCTCAGTGTAGTGTAAGCTTACACATATTTTTGTGTAAAACCTTAACGGTGGTATAACTATACAATGTTTTGTCCGTATCTGTCAAATTCAAAGGTCACAATGACAGATAAGAACAAAACATTGTATGGCTATACCACCGTTACTCAACGATTTAGTAAGGGGGTAAATCTACGTTACCCGCCTGTGAGTTAAAAGTACTTACATACAAATACTTACTCTAATTTTGCATTCAAAATAAAGTTTTTCAGCATATAAGTAAACTATTTTAAATTAAATCTTAAAAAATAAAGGAGTGATAGACAACCCCAGTCAAAACTGAGCAGACGTTGAGTAAAGTAAGTTCTCAATTTTTAAACCCGCCATTTCACGGGTCGTTTGTCTGTCATTATACACATTTTTTTTAAGTATTGCAACGATGCCGTGTTGCAATGTTATTTCATTCCAAGAACTAACTATAGTATCTGTCAGGTAAATTGTAGCTCTGTCCTTTTCTTTGTCATAAGAAAGATAAGGACAGAGCTACGAATTTATCTGGAAATTGAAAAATCAGTCCTTATTCTCTTAAAATTTAATACTTAGGTACTGCAAAAAAATCGTAACAACCTTTTTAATAAATGCTTATAAAATAATATAAAGCGCATTTGTAATAAAATCTAATAAAAGGCATACCTTTCATACAAAAGACACTTATCTGTTATGAATTTTCTAACAAAATGAGTCCTTGTTATATAAATATTGCGTACACTGCAGATTATGAAATTGTTTTTCGTTTAATATAAATTTTGGTTTCAAGATACCAAAGGATCTGTATTATTATGAGCGGGGCTATTTAATTTAGTTTTCTAAGAACGAAAGGCAAATGGATGTAATGTAATTAAGAATGGGTATTTCCTTTCTTTGAGCGATTTCTGTGGTTTTATTTTTTCGGCAACATCAAACATTGGCGCGAAGCCTGGCGCTGCTCAAACGAGATTTCGTTGTTTGATTTAGATAATATAATTCGCAGAAATGTGTTTGTTATTTTAAATGGAATTATCTGTTTTGATCTGAAAAAAAAAGATCTTGAAGGTCATGAACGTCACGTCGTCCACGTGTAAAATAATGTTAATTTTATCAATAAATGTCTCATCCTCTCATTCTCATTCTCATGTTTTTTTTTGGGCAAAGAGATGGCGAAAGTGCTCTCAAATTACTTAGGTTTGTATTAAGGGCTTCTATATGGCAATGGATAAAGCGTTCGTCACTCTCCCACTTAGGTACATACTGTTTTATTGTGTTAATGTTTTATCCTCGTTTATCCACATCAATAAACATGACCATAACAGGGCCATATTGAAATGACCATAATAGGGCCATATTGACATGGGTATAATGAGGCCATATTGACATGACCATAATAGGTCGATATTGAAATGACCATAATGAGGCCATATTAACATGACTATAATAGGCCGATATTGACATGACCATAATTAGGCCCATATTGAAGTGACCATAATAGGCCGATATTGACACGACTCTAATAAGCCTATATTCACTAATCAACCTATTTTAGTTAAAGTATGCTTTGTCACTTTCTATTAGATGCAAATGTCACATAACGACAAAGTATATTTTATGCATTTGTGCTATTGTGTATTAAGAAGTGTGAATAAGAGGGCAACACTTTTAAGTTTAACATAATAAAGTTGGTTTTTTCATCACCCACCTCATATTTTTCCCGTGACTTTATTAAGGGAAATTCAGGAATTTGCATCAGCGGGGTCTATGACCGAATAAATCTTTATGTCTCAGAATGCGGGCGGGCAGGGCCCGATCTTAAGGGCCTACTTTAGGGTTACAATCGGTCAAAAACCCGGAGGCAATTCCTTATTTAGATCGGCTATTTGATCGGACCCGATAAGTAGGTAGTTTTATCAGCACGGCTGGTTGGCATGACGTTTTGTCTTGTGATATATAAAAGGGTCAGGGTGAAGGTCACGATCTTGATTTTTTCTAAAATACTTTTATAAGTGACAGAGGCCTTAGGCAAGTTTTAAAATGTTTTTGCCACACACTTAATGACTGGTTCAATCATAGCCCAATTAGATTAGATTTTAAAATTATTACAACGCTTGCTTGAAATTGGTAATTAGAAACAATAAATAATAATAATAATAATAATAATAACTTATTTGCTTAAACATGGTAGGTACATTTCAGGTGTCAAATAGTAATTGTAAAGTTTCACATGATTAACCTTATAGGCATGCAAATATTCTTGTTAAGTCTAGTTAAAATATTACAGATACATGATACTAGCTAACCTCTAAAGTCTAAAAATTCAGGCACGGTGTAGAAAGTAAAAAAAAGTAAGTAGTAAGTTTTATCCAGTAACCATCTCCGTAATGTTGTCTTGAAAAAGGGGATTAACAATTTTCGAATGTCGTATGGTATCACTACATAGTATAAAACAAAGTCGCTTCACGCTGTCTGTCCCTATGTATGCTTAGATCTTTAAAACTACGCAACGGATCTTGATGCGGGTTTTTTTGATAGATAGAGCGGTTCAAGAGGAAGGTTTTTATGTATAATAAATTCTTTTTTTATGTACGGGTGTTACAAAAAACTCACATAAACCGAAGCGAAGCGAGGGCGGGTCGCTAGTTTTATTATAAACGATAATAGTCATTCTTAACAAAGATTTTTTACAGATTTGAGATTGTAGTCTTAAGAGATCAAATGGATATGTCTCAGATTCCACTTACCATCAGGCGGCCTGACCGATCATGGACCTTTTCTTGCAAATAAAAAAATGATAAATCTTTTAAATAAAAATTAATTATTACAATGATCTAGTGTTATGTTTCTTTTCGTATATTTCTATGGCATGGAAGAAGCAAGCGTGATCCGAAACCTTAGTCATTTGCAATCTTAATAATACAATCTCAAGACTGCAACAGGAACAAATCTCGTACAACTATAGTTGTGCCATTCTAAGAGGCCCGATTTGACAACTGTCACAGCCGTACAAAATATAACCTCAAACACATTTTTTGTACTAAGATGTTGTCAAATCGGGCCTCTTAAAACGGCAAAACTGTACAAATGCTTTGCCAACCCGGTAGTCTTATCCCCACAACGGAACACAACAAGGCAAACACTTGCTGCCTGGCTGGAATTTTAAGGTTAAGTTTAGACATATATTTGACATATTTATACCAATAATCTTATAGAATAACAGCATACTACATATATTTTATATAAAAACTGTTAAAATAATAGAAACAAGGAAATAAGGATAATGGTAAAGAATTATACCATTTTAAAGTATCTGTGTCTGTAAAGAATTCTTATGGATTTTTTATATTAGCATCTTTACCGAAGCTGTATAACGGTTGCATATAACGCCAGAATAGCTTGTATAAACAGCTATAACACTTTACAAGTGCATCGCGTGCCGCCGCCGTGCGTTTCTTTTAGTGCATTTACATTTATATTACCTGAGTTTACCGAGCGGTGCATGTGAAACTGCAGCCAGATGGCATTTTCCACGCCTTGCACCTCGCTTTAAATTAGCGGGTAGTCGGGGAAAAAAAAAAGGTACCGTCGGGTGAAAAAAGAGGAGTTGAGTAGATCGCAGAAATGTTGCTAGAGTTCTAATATGAAAGTGATTAAAATAGGGATAAAACATATTTGTTCTTTATGATAGATCATTTTACTTAACTCGTTGTCCGTTTTGCATTGCAATTCGTAAGTTTAAGACCGATCCTCGAAATTATTTTAGAATGACCGTTACATTATGAAAATATAATGGATCTCAATTGGGATTGTTCATATTTTTACAATTACTCCAATTCGAAAACCATTTCGAAGAATAGGGATTTAAAGCCGTTCTGCATTATTAAGTTTTTGAAATATTTCTCTATTTTGGATATTTCATCAAAAGTATAATTTAACCTTTGTTTGACTTTCGTTTTCGGCTTGAAGCCCTCCTAGGTGTATTTTACGAGTTAGGCGAAAACAGCTTGAAATAGTATGTTTTAATACACTATTACAACAATCACTTTTTTTCATTGGATAACATTTAATTATTGTAATTTATTTAACAATGCCATCCCAAATTGACGACGCGCTGGCCTAGTGGGTAGTGACCCTGCCTACGAAGCTAGCGGCCCTGGGTTCGAATCCCGGTAAGGGCAGATATTTGTGTGATGAGCGCGAATATTTGTTCCTGAGTCATGGATGTTTTCTGTGTATTTAAGTATATATTTCTCTATATAAGTATTTATATCGTTGTCTAGTACCCATAGTACAAGCCTAGAGCTTAGTTTGGGACTAGGTCAATTTGGTGTGAGATTGTCCCCTTATATAAAAAAAAAAAAAAAAAAAAAAAAAACATGTCATCCATAAAATGTCTGCTAAATAGGTAAATAAAGATATAAAAGTATTGGGTCAAATACTAAATTAATGAAATTGGTGTCTTAAAATTTCCTACTCTTTCGAATGAGAAAGTATAAACCGTGAGTAATTTTTTTTGGTCAATCCCAATTGTGTGTTCGGTTTTTGGGTACAGTCAGTTACAAAAACAGGAAATGGACACACACAACAAAATTGCCCGAGCATATTTTAAACTTTTTAACGTTTTTCAAAGTATCGCAAACATCAAAATGACGTCGGGATGTTTTAGATCCCTACGTGTAAGGATAAACACGGTTAAAAAAAGGTTTGTAATTTTTGGACCTTAACAGCGTTGAAATAGAGTACACGTACACATGTAGAGTATACAATTTGGTTCTCTTTTATGACCATTTTTTACTGAGTGAAGACACGCTTGGGTCTCTATTGACTGCCATAATTATTTTTAGTCATAGTGTGTGTTAAGTCATAATTTTCGCAAGTCATAATGCATTTCTCTCAGGACACGGTTATTTTTTCAGGATTTTTATAAAACTAACCTAACCTAACCTAACTAATCTACACGATAAACGTTTATTAAAAACTGTAACTTCAGCCTGAAAGAAGTTATGACAAAAAAAAGTATGACTAACAATACATTATGACCAACGATATGTATGGCAGTCAAAGGGATCCGGACACGCTTACTTACTAATCCTACTAATATTATAAATGAAAAAGTTTGTGCGTAACTTTGTTACCCTTTTCCGCTACAACGGCTAAACGGATTGGGATGAAATTTGAAATTGGGATAGTTTATACTCTGAATTAACACGTAGGCTTCATCCAGGGAAATTGTAAAGTTCCCGAGGAAATATCGAAATGTCGAAATGTCGAAATGTCGAAATGTCGAAATGTCGAAATGTACTCTGACAAAGTCGCAAGCAGAAGCAAGTATTTAATACGCTTACATTTTAAAAGGTAAGTAGATTTCATTCCGATTCAGCAAACTAAATTCAATTCAAAGTATCTGAGATTGAATATCTTTAACTGGGAGAAGCTAGATTTAAAATTACGAACCAATCCAATTTCTTTGATTTAACGAATACCTAAGTTTTACATTTTAAGTTAATGATTATTTTAAACGAATTAAGTCTGGTTTATTTGGGTAAAATAATGTCTATATAAAGTAGGTGCTTCGACGGAGATGTTTTGTAATTGCAATTGAAGTAAAGAAAACAATTTTTAAAATCAACATTGCTTAGTTTCGAAATTAAAGCGATGGTTTCTTATTTCCAATAACAGTGAAAACTCAGACAGAATTAGACATTGTATTAATTGTTAGCTCATTAAAATAATATCACTAAAACACAATCAGAACCAAGTCTTCATCTGCGTAATTATGAAGCGAAGCAAACGCTTCAACAATATAAATATGTAAGTAATTATTCTCAAACATACAATGAAATTTTGGCGTTATGTTAGTTATTTTTGGCTTCAAAGTGTCACGTTGCGGGCGGAACAACTCAAGGAATTTCATACAAAGTTGGAGGCCTAGGCCGGGAAGTATTTTTTTTAAATTTTGATGTAAACATGGCGGCTGTGTTTATAAACAGGCTGAATAACTAAATAATATTTTTATTTTTTTTGACAAATAGTTATCACGTTAAATACTAGGAGTGCATAAACGTTTAGGAGACATCCGCGCTGTGTCGTGTGTGCCCGCCGCCCGCCCGCCGGTTGCCCGCACCGCTTGCGATCTAATTGTAAATTGCGCTTTGCCTGATATGCCTCCTAATTACAGCAGGGCTCCTGGTACTTTATTTTCAAATACAATTACTTTTCTTCCCTAGGCTGGACATTATCTCAATTTACTTTTTGGATTGATGATTTTTTTATTTCATTGCATACTCGTATGTTTGAGAATTGCACTATACATACCTCGCCTCACAACAATAACTTATAGGCAAAAAAATAACATTTAAAAAGAGGGAAAAGTAAAAAAGACACCATGATGTTGTCGTGAAAACGGTCCCAACTCAGGATGTGCTGATTGTGCCTATACTGGTCTTGCCTTGGGACCGCTCGATGAAAACACGGAAGGCGATATAGACATTTTAGTTATTATGGAACCAAAAACAACCGTATTTTTTACGAATCTGCAAAAAATAGGCCAAAGATTAAAAATTAATGGATAAGCCAAACCCGCTGGTGGCAAAGTGGATAACGGTTGACAGGTTAGCCCCGGGCAGGGCGGGTCACTCAGTCCCCTGATGGAACCCGGGAAATCCGAGGCCGGTGATAAACCTACTGAGCTGTGAGGTGTTGGTTATGAATGGATAATTCGGGATAACGTTAGTTAATCGGGATAGATGTCACAGCTAGTTAACCAACAGGACAGGTGGTATGAGATGAAAAAATGGCGGCCGACTGCAAAATAAAAGATCCATTTGCAAAACGGTTAAAATTGGAAGTGATTCATGCGTCGTGAAGCCAAATAAAGGCTAGGTACTCCGATTCAAATCAGCAACCACTTGTTTCTGAGAAAGTGGTCAGTCTTTTAATTAAAAAGTTATAAGGTATAATACAATCATTTATGTAGGCCAACCTAAACTCATTTAGTGTATATCCTTGGTCAAGTTATATAAATAATAAATGGCTCAAATTGTTTCGAGTGTTTTCAGTATTTTTTTGAGAAGATTTTTGCAACTCTCACATCATTGCAAATTGAGCTTAGAGACCATGACCAATTACCGTACTCGCCAGCGAGTCGAATTCTCTACAATAATTCTACGAGGTCTACGAGAAACAGAGCATTCGACTCGCTAGCGAGTACGTTAATTTTAACTCATGGTAAGGGTACCTACAGATCAAAATAAACAAAAACATTTACGTGACCACTAAATTCAAACACATTGACTAAAAACGTATGAAATACACATTTAAAACAAAACGGAACTCGAACTTCAAATAACACATCCAAAAAGTTTGTCCAACCCGAGTGTTTTAACGCTCGTGTACACAATCAAAGTTATTTATGTTGTTGCAAGTAATCCGCTTAAATCCTTCGCAAATCGCTAACGAAAGCAAGGTACGCAAACAAGTCCGTTCCTACAGGGTAATGCTGAGGCCGGCCTTAATTCGAAAACAATTTGGGCGGGGACCATTAAACTGAGATAAAATTGATCGTTTATCCAATTTCTAATACTTCACGGGTGGAAGGACGGGCTAATTGTGCTGTAATGTGGGTCCTGCACTTATAGATTACGTAATACATTACGCGGCCAAATGTATACCTTAATAAAATGAAGCCCTGTTTTGTCTATTAGGGTAAAGCTTTGTTTATACAAGTTATATTTATTTAATATGAAAGTAATGGTCACGTTCCGGTAACTTTCGGGGAGGGAAGATAGGCAATTGGAAGACGCCCGGCTTTGTACTTTTGATTTAATCTATTTACTGATTTACCTACTTTACACACTTGACACTGACAATACAAGAAGAAGAAGAAGAAGTAATGATCACGTGTATAGATCATTAAAAAGACTTTATTTGATCTTCAACAGTACGTGATTATGGAGTAAGAAAGTTGATTTTGGTTTATTATATTGACACCGACTTTATATCTTTGGCAGTTACAGGTCGATTCACAAGAGCTGGCATGAATGGATTGAATGAGTGAATGAAAGTATACTAGTGTGTAAAATAGTAACAGGTTTTCGGTTTGAAATTCGAACATCGGTTCAAAGGACGGTTTTTTGTCATACAAAAAAGCTCGGATGACAAAATACAAATTTCACGTTAAACATGTCTGTCAGGTTAAATGTTGTGGAAATGGACATACAAAGTATTCCCTGTCAGCATCGCAACATTTTGGAAGCGTTAAGAAATTATGAATAAAATATTATTTTGCACCGTTTAAAATTTATTTTGCTTAAAATTTATCTGTACGAATTCAAAATGATAACCGTCCTTTACCGTTGTATAACAAAGGGGCTTCCGCGTATTAAGTGTAAAGTTGATAATGGACGCTTTCAGTTTATAAATGAGCGCGCAGATATATGTTGTTTTGAAATACTTCTGGCTCTAATGAATGAGTTTGCAGAGATATAAAACTAAGATTACTTTATAAATAATTATTTATATGGCTGTTCCTTTTATAAGTCAATATTTTGGTTTTCTCTCTTCAAATGCTTTAGAAAGTTTTTTCTTGGAATTTAGAAATTTCAACGTCCAAGAATTGTAACGGGGTTGATTGGACCCCTTAGAGATAACCTTTAGGGCAACTACGGTAAAATTATCTTTAAATTTGTAGGTACTTTATTATAAGGGTTTTTAGACACCATTAACTCGTTCCTTTTTCAAACCTGTGTATAAAAAATCGTCACAAACTGCCATGCTTGATTAAAGTGGCTGCTGTCACTTTCTTTGCTGTAGAATAAGACAACACGTCACTAAACAAGCATTAAATTTAATTGACGGCTCTGAGTGTGGCAGTAAGAAACTACTTAATCATCATCATTAATATAATAATATTCATCATTAATAGACTGTGTGCGGCTGTGAGCCGTAATTTTATTCTATGTATTAAAATTTGTATTTCTGTATGCCAGGATTTTAATCTTTGCACACAAGTAGTATCAATAGTACAAGCCTAAAGTTTAATTAAGTACCCTGATACTTATTAATTTATGATTGAAAAGGCTCTAGAATATACTCATCATCAGGTGGCCTGTTAGTTCGCTAGCGAAGTTCTGAGTATCTAGTTTTAATAAAAACTGCATAAGCATAAACCAGCTCGCATTAAATTATTCTTGATAAAGTAAGTTTTATTTATCGCTTGGAGATAAGCGTTTTAGAGGTAAATTATGAATAGATTTATTCTGCGGACCCGACCTGCATTGCAATTGGCTCACACTGTCTCCGGCATAAATTATAGTGTAAATATTTAGTTATGATTCATTGTAAGTATCGTTGGGTAATTGTTGGTTTTTTAAGATAATTAAAATAAAAAACTTGCTAAATGTCCAAAGGATTAAAGGACTACCTATTAAATTTCTATTTTAATATTAACAAGCTGCAACAAAGATCGATTCACAATTAAAATATGTTTTTATACTTTGTTTTGTCAAAATACAGTTTCAAAACTTCGGCGGCATTGGTATATTTAAATTTAGTTTAGGCTTAAGACAAACTTAACTTTACTTAAAGAAAAATATACAGATGATACGTATAAAGTCAACAAAAACATCTGAATACCAGTCAAATAAAACACCAGTGACGATCGTCATTCTATATTGTATTTGCAAGTGGAAGCCGTTTTGTGTAGCACTGTAAGAGCATACACCCACGTGATATTTCGGCCTGTCCTGTAACAATTTACATCTTTATTACCTCGCAGTGTTTGCGTGGTGTATGAGTTTCTGTTGCAAATCCTAATTCATAACCAACTATAATGGATAAAAGTGAAAGATAAGCGGGTTCTTTGTTCATTTAAAAACAAGCTCTGGTGTATTTTTTGCGGGCTTTATCCGCGGGTAGTTTTAAATGCATTTTATTTTACGGCTTGTTGTTAAGAAGTTTAGTCTCCTGTGGGATGTTTTGTGGAAGTTTACGACGCTTGTAAATAATCTGAAATGCACAAGTTAAAGTCTTTGTGTTTATTTGGACGAGAAGACGTTAAAGCAACCACGGATATTTTACCTACTCTTTAATACTTATATTCATTCAGCTGAGTTTTGAGTTGTTTCGGCTATTATTAGAACTTTTATAGATAAATAAAGTTGAAAAATATGGATTGGGACTCGTATCGTAAGACAAACTAAAGACCTACCTACTGTCAGGTGTGGAATAAAGAAGTTCAAAAAACACTACCGCATGTTGTAAGAATAAGAAAAACGTGATTTACTTTAGAAAGGAAAGTGCAGCCTGGTAATTACCAAAACTAACCTTGTGCTACTTGCGGTATTTTTTATCGGCACTGATGATCCTGCCTTTCAGGTAAGACGAAGAAGTGTTTTATGTGTAAGTAATTATAAGTATTAGGAACATGTTAATGATCTGTACATTTCTAACTTTTAAATTTCATGTGCATGTTAAAGACTGGACCTAAGACACTTCCCTGAGGTACTCTACCTTTAATTTACGTTCGTAAGTATTTTCATAATCATTGATTGACAGTTATCTAAAACATACTCATAGTACGAGAAATCTAAAGCCTAGTTCGAGGCATTTTCAGGGTCCAAGATATTATTTATTAGTTATTAATAACTCAGTAACTCAAATGCACACAATCAAAACCAGCGCCAGCGTCTTTGTCTCTTGTTTGTAGCTAGAAATGCATTTAAGCGCGTCAGCTTTAGTTGTATGCAAATGCAAGTGCCTCTTGGAACGATGCAGTCCTGTAGTGTCCTTCGTTATGCCAATTTCACGGGACTGTTGTCAAATTATGCAAAGACAGCACATGACGCGGGAATAACGAGCTTTCAAAGATGAGAGGGTACGAGTGGAGGATATGTAGACATATAATGAATACTGCACAATGTCTTTGCGATTGGATCTCGAGTTTACAATTTATGTGTAGGGATTTTCTAAGGGATAAGAGAAATCTTAGGATTTTTATTTATCTGCCTACCTTAATTAAAATCTATTATATTAGGATATATATTATAGCTTCCTATTAATTAAAAACGAATAAGTGATTTTGGAGATTACTCACCAACATTCAAAAATCATACTCATACATGTATGTAAACTCACACCATCATTCCCAGAGTGAACTCTAAAAACTTGATGATAAATCTGTAACAACATTTTGCACAGATAGGCTAAGATGTTTGCCAGTATATTAGTGACAGATTGCAAGCCCATCGCCTAACATTCAAACAAATATGTCATTAGAACCTATTTATAATATAAGTATAGATAAAGATTCAGTACAAACTTTTCAGCAAAAGCAAAATTAATGAGAAAACCTGCCGACGTCGAGGAAGTAATCCAATTATTTGTAAGTGGCTTGTTGTGTGCCTTTGAACATAACATCACTCACGTCATAAGAAGGAGGCCAGTTTTTTGTAGTCAGGAAATAGTGCCTCTGTGGAATCCTTAATTGTTATTTCTCCTAATGCATCTTTTGTCCGAATTATTGTTTATCGTCGAGTCATTTCCGCCTGAAAATTAATTAATTAATTAAATAATAACTTGTTGATGTTCTTACTTGTCATACCTAAGCCTCGTCTAGTCTAACCTAACCGCCGGTATTACTGGAAAACTTAAAAAATGGTCTGACTCACCTGAAAACCAGTTTAGGACAAATGATAATTCGGACAAACGATGCTTTAGGACAAACGTTATTATGAATTCCGAGGGACACCCAAAGGTCAGATAAGGATGTTTCAAGGGTTGTTACACCGATTTAGAGTATTAATTTAAATTATTTTAAACTAACACGGTTAATTGATACACTGAAAAAAAAAAGTTATTTAATAATTTCGTTTATTAGAGAGATAACCCAAACTAAAAAAGCATTAGGTACTTATGAACTAATTTGCAAAGTAGTTTTACATACAGCTGTTTCCGTAAAAATATCTCACTAAGAACTCCACTATGTTGTTGTAATTTGTTGTTGTTATTCTTGTTGTGGTAAATATATTCTCAAGCTATCGTGACGATAGCCTGCATTCAAAGAGGTCGGATGATGCAGCGGATATTGCGATCTGCATGCATCCCCAATTTTGGGCCAGCAAGGAAATTGGAAACATGCCTGTGACGGAAAAACATCGTAAAAGATTGACAAATATGAAGTCATTTGATGTTGTCACATGTGGAGATAAAAATAATATATTGAACGTCCGTTAGGTTAATATTGGGTCCTTACCTATGAAATTGGCGTTTTTTTACGTGTTTTATTTCAACGGAATTTATTGATTTCAATTTGAACTTCCAAATTCTTAATAATTCATGTAGGCTAGGTTAGGTTAGACTTGTAACCATCACAAGAAAGCCTGCAATCAACACGGTTTCAGCAGAAAATGATGAATGAAACAGCTTTATATGAATCGAAAATTCAGCGAAGGGATACGTTCTATGAAATTTTCAAGTTACTTATATTTATTAAACGTCATTAGTACAAGCATACTTATACTTAGTCAAGTTCTCATTAGTGATCGAAGTATGAAACTAGTTATTTATCTGCATTCGTCAGATTCCACGCCATAGATTCGCTGAAATGCAATATTGCATCGACTGCAGCGGGCCAAGAGCGAGCGATAACGGCAACTTAATAAGTGCATCTGGGGTGTAATTCTTTAGCGGTGAAGTGATCCCAACTTACAAACTTACTTACTATACTTAATGTTTTTGAATTTAATGTGAAAGTGTTAATTTGTTTTATTATTCCTCCTTCACGGTCACCGATCCGAACCGATCGACATGAGATTTAAGTCACAAATTTATATCCCTACCTAAAACAAGGGCTACCTTTTAAGGAACAGCGATAAACCATTTCTACACGTACGGAGTCGCGAGCAAAAGCTTTTTTGTTTGGCTGCGCTTTAGGTACTGTATAAACAGTAGTTCGTCTTCAAACGAAGATATCGCGGGGCTTGCAAGTGTGCGTGCCTCGAACGTACGCGCCGTGAGCCACCACAGGCAAACTCAACAGGACCCTACAAGCCGGTTTAGTCGGAGCCGCGCTGTCACCGCGTTTGCCTGCGTATTAAGTATCGAGCGACCCTTGACTCTAACAAAAACTTGCGGGTAGATGAGAAAATGAAATACATTCCCACGTTACGTGCAGGGGAGGTACTATCAGACCATTGGAACCTTGACCCACCATAGAACTGTGTCACAGAGACGTTATGATTCAAGACATAAGAAGTGTCAAACAAATTGTTTTATAATGTCACTGTGACACCGTTCTATGGTGGGTCAGGGTTCCATTGGGCTGATAGTATACTAAAAAAATTTTTTTTCATTATTTTATTTTAAGTACCACTTTGTTGGCGTGACTAATATGTATATTCAGGCCAAATTACAGCTTTCTAGTACTTATGGTCTCTGAGCTAGGCTGGGGACGGACGGACGGACGGACATGGCAAAACTATTGAGGGTTCCTAGTTTGACTACGGAACCCTAAAATCTATTGCTATTATTCAATTTAATAACCTACATACATACATAGCAAGTGAAATAAAAGCACGTTAATTATCTCTATACAATTAAAAATAGCCAAATACATTGTCAAATTCGTCGACAAACTCTCAGTGTGACTGTTAAAGAATAGCACTGCATGGTTCAGCCATTTCATTTTATCGCAACAGTTAATGAGGAAATTAAACGTGTCGGCCAACGTGCCGGTTATAATTTAGCCTGGGACAGCCATATTGTTTATATGCTCGCATTTCCAGGGTAGTGATTCAAAATTGGAAATAATTTTTCAAATCGGACCAGTTAGGTACAATTGGAGATTAGTGCGTTCCAGCAAACAAACAAACATACTCTTCAGCTTTATAATATTAGTATAGATTCAATGTGGTAAGATGACACGGTCTCACTTTCCTTTGATCGTAATTATAACCCTAGGGCTGGGTTAAAGCCCAGTACCCTGTATCTTAGAGATTGTCTTATTTAAAAATGAACGCCTTTCCTCTATTTAAAATTCGGCCTATCAAAAATGCATCGACACGTAATTGTTCGACGTTCAGTTAAAGTTTTAGAGATAAATATTTGTATAACATCTTTTTTTGTACTACAAACGAAATAACTTTTGCAGCATAACATTATAATAATCTAAATACTTACCGCAGTATTTTTTACAACGAGTAACACGACACGTATTATCGGGGAGTTTCTCTACAGTCCTAACCACCTATAGTTCGAACCTTGCCACGCAAACAGCATCACCTAAGGTAATTTCTTTGTTCCCTTTTTTTTTAATATTGTCATAATCTCAGAAGAAAAATAAAATAACTATCTAAACACAAATCTTCAAACCATCATCCCCACAAACTAAAAGCGGCTTTCAAATGTACACTTGAAGCGAGTGCCGTACAAAGAACCGCGAAGCGCTGTCGCCAATAATGGACTTCCCGTGTATTCTCGAAAGTTATTCTAATTCTTGCAAGAATTAAAAGGGGTTGCCAGTGTTCTCCAGATTCTTAAGAAGCTTAGGTACTTTGTTCTTTTAATCACTTTCAGGACATGGCGGGTTTTATAAGAACATTTTAAACAATCTACAATTGTTGCGTTTTATAATCGGCGAGTCTTCGACTTGTTTTGAACTAAGATTTAACAACGTCTTGGTTAACCTAGTTGATTTTGTTTCCTACGAGACCAATGGAACCCTAACCCACCATAGAACTGTGTCACAGTGACATTATGATTTCAAGTTTTAAGAAGTGTCAAATGCATTGTTTAATAATGTTATTGTGACACCGTTCTATGGTGGGTCTACCTAAAATTAAATACAGTGCGATAGCGGGCGCGGGGTGCGGTAGAAGGGGCTTCGAGTTTATACTTCGCTCACTCGCTTTCATACTCTTTTATTAAAAGAGAGAGAGAAGTACTTGAGGCACCATCTAAGTGCACACAGACTGTACATACATTTCAGAGAAAAGTCGACCATTGCTGGACGAATGCTAACTCCAAGGATATCCACGACAGTCGGTTTTGTGCTGCTTGCATCTATCCGTCTCCCGCAGTCTTCATCAAATTGTTGGTCCACTTTTTGGACGGCCTGCCGCTCCAGTACAGTCTGTTATCTGATACACAGTCGCCAATCTAGAACCTTGATACCCTAACGGCTATCAGTTCTATGTGCCGACGGCAAATTGAGGTTTAGAATTCTCTGAGCTATACAGGGCGTCCCACGGATATGCAACATGGGGGAAGTACTTTACGGGAAGGGAAGTACCTTAAATATTGTAGATAGAGGATTTTGCTTTTTGAAGACATAATTTTATTTTAAATAGTAAGTAAGACTGCATTCAAAGATTTTGAAAAAACTGCTTGCCTCACCTGGGAATCGAACAGACCAAATGTGAAAAAAAAACAATCTGTATTTTTATGATGCCAGTCGAAAGGGTAAATGATAAGAAATAATTCCCTCTTATGATCATTGTATCTAAACATAAAGGAACAATTTGAAATTTTACATTCAAGTTACTAGAAAGTTTATTAGTGTGTAAAATACATAAAAAAACTGAAGTTTTTTTTTAAATCTTTGAATGCAATATTATTTACTTTTAAAAATAAAATAAAGTTTCTAAATAGCAAGTCTCCTACGGACCATATTTAAGGTACTTTCCCTTCACGTGGCATAGCCGCGGGACACCCGGTATACCTAGGTAATTTTGGTTCTACGAGTACTGCGCATGTCCTGATTTCTGATCTCGCAGATGAGCTCTTTCTTCATGGCCGTTCTCGGAGCTATAATACAACACTAGCAATATACGCAGATCTAAGACATTTGAGTTAAGACATTGCGCTAACTGAGATGAAACGATGATGCTTAGCTTGTTAAACGCTGGCCAGCTAAGTTGCATTCGAAGATTGACCGGTTTCTCAAAGTTGGAACTACCTCATCTACCAAACTGGATTATTATTCCCGAACTCCCAAGTATACAGTTAGTAAGTAGCGTTATAGTTTTTCCAATCCCTAAAGCTCCGCACCACTAATTCATTTTACGTACGGTGACGCAATCGTGCCATGTCAAAATGATGCACTACGCTAGCTAGCGTTTCTCTTCGTTTAGTTTTAAAACCAATAGCTTCACTGGTAGATGACGTGATACGAAAAGTCGCGTGCTGTGCCAGTGACGCGATTGGTTTAAACACTAAACGAATAGAAACGATAGTTAGCGTAATGCATCTTATCTGGGCCTTCTGGACGCGTCTTCATGTATCGAAAATATTTCACTCGAATAAGCAGTAGAATAGCCATATTAAAAATTTGTTTAGGGTTATCTTTGATTAAAAAAGCTTTATAGCCAGTACTTTATACAGTTAAACAGAAATGTTACATTGAACAAGAAATAACGAAAAAATACACAAGATAAAGTGAAAAAGAAGTAATTTATTTCTAGGCAATAGCTGCAGATTTCAGCATGTTCTGGGCTCAAAAGATGGACCTTCAAAAATAATTTTAATGAATATAATTTAATTTATATATCACTCTCTTACATATTCTCCAATAAACTGTGCTTTACTAAATAAGTTGTTCTAAAAACGTTTCATCATACACAGTTAATTTTAAAAATATTCTACGGAAGGCATAAACATCTTCACAGGGGAAATATGATTCACATTCTCAGGAACTTTTAATATAAAACAAGTTGAAGTCTCGCTGTTATTAAGTCTAGTGACTTCAGAATTGTCCTGCGCCTACGCTCGAAAATATACGGGAAATATGGCAAAAACTTTATAAAGTGCCAAGTTTATTCATCTGCAAATGTCGAGAGCATACGCTTGAATGAAAATATTTTATTTCGTCTTTTAGGTTTAAATGTTCTAAAGATTTGTGGTTTTTGAAAGACAAATTGAAGATAGGGTGCTTGAATAGGAAGGTACAGAAAAAGGACGTAATCCATTGACAACTTAAGAAACGTTCCTACGTATCTAAAATGTTTTATGAAATGATTAAAATTTTATATTTTTTAATAATTTTGCACCTTCTTAATTGCAATCGGGTCCATCGAATTCGCCGGATGCAGTATGTGTGAGTGGAAAACGACATACACGCAACGCAACACAACTCAAAGAGAACGAACATGGCAAATGTAGACTTGGGTATTGGAACTCCGTCAGTATCCGACGAGGAGTGCCTCGAGTGTAAGTTGCTGTTCACGCGGGAAACCGTCTGACACGCGAATGGATCATGTTATTCATACGAAAAACGCAAACGTTATCGAGACGTTTTTGTGAATGTAAAAATACTCTGGAGGCTCAGACGCCTGTGACAGCGGATTATAATTTGAGTTTTAAATCTATTAAATAGTATTTTTCGTAATGTACGAGATTAAAAAGCTTAATTATGACACTATTGTGAACAATACTTTTTGTACGAGTTCATTAAAATTAATAATGTAAGTCATTAATACGAGTATATAAGAAAACTAAAAGTAGATTTTTGACAGATGATGCGACGCTGCTACGTTCCGAAACGACACAGATTGGCAATTTTGTATCGGATCGAGGCTCCTTAAACAAGGACACATATATGGAAATCCGAAGTTCTATTTTCAAATTTTTTTCGGTTGTCTAGAGCGTATCGAAATAGTTATTTCGGTTGTCTAGAGCGTATCGAAATAGTTATTTCGATTGTCTAGAGCGTATCGAAATAGTTACTTATTTCGGTTGTTTCGGAAGTAACATCTAGACTATTCAACGATGAAAAGAGTGACGTTACAGTATTCTCTATGAAATCGTAATACACACATTTTAATCGACGAGTACAAAAAGTTAATTTTCGAACACACTTGGCGGAAGTGCACTAAAGCAAAATAGCGCTTTTTAACAGATTTTCTGAAATGACATTTTGCGATTGATCAGTATACATATAGGTTTTTGAGTGAGTATCTCAAAGTCGTTTCCAATGATTTGCTAAACTCTTTTGGGAATGATTTTGTTAATTATTTTAGTTTTAGTTAATCCCTAGGTTTTTCATGCTACAAGTACTCAATTTTTACGACTTATGCGGCGTACCTTGTCATAACGTTTAATGTTTTAAAACAGTGAACGACTTCAAAAAAAGTTTAAAATATTACAAAAAAGTTATATATCTCAATTCTATTTATTGTACATGTAAAAATCTCAATTGCAATACGGTTTAATATATTTAATTAATGAAAAACAACATAAAATAATACAACAACCATAACACAATAACTGAAAAAGAAAACTAAAATTAAATAGAACTAACTCTAAATATATAAATTAACTAAAACATTAAACTTAGTAGAATATATTTTATAATTGCGTATTTAAAAAAACGACTGACTATTGAGTTTCTTGCAGCGTTTCTTCTCAGTAGTGGTCTCTTGCGAAGCGCTGGTAGATTGTTGACGTGTAAAAGTGTCCGTGCGGCCTACTTACTGAATAAACATCTTTTATTTTTTATCTTTTAGAATAGGGGCCCATTAACTAAAACGCTTACTTTGTAAAAACCACGATCTTTAAGTTATCTTTCCCATTCGTCTTAAGCGCAAGGAGGAATCAACTTCACTCAAGACAACAAGAGCTAAACTAAGTTTAATTCCCCGACACCTAGTTCAACTCGAGAGTCAGCAGTCGTTTAAATCTTGCCAGATTAAAATTATAGCCTAACATCTCGTTATGTAGACGGCGCTATTCCAAGCTTGAGTCGTGTTCCGTGGAGTTATGGCTCTCTCCCCGGCCGTTTAAATAATCTCACCGTGCAATAAAAGCTGGTCAAGCAATATATTGCAAGTTCACTGGGGCCATTAGAGGCTGCTGCAAACATCCTTTACTAGAGCTCTAGGTGCGGGTTCACCGAAGAAATTTCGGCGAAGTGATAGAGGTTGAGCTTGATTTTTGACGAAGAACATATTGCCGAATTTTTGATGTTACATTATGATTATGAGTGTTACTGTTTACGTATTGTCAATTCCTTTGAAATTAAAAGAGTCAAGTATCGTAAGCCCTAGGTAACATTGCCCACCCCTCAAACCATCTGTAATTCGTAGTTATTGTAATAAAACAATAGAGTGTACGTACTTTTTATCCGTTTTGCGTATTTTGCCGTCTACTACTTACATTAACAATTTGCTGTTTTATCTCTATCTATGATCAAGTGATTATGGTGCCCAAGCAGAAGATACTTTTGTATTTTTTTATTGAGTTTTCCTTTCCCCGTTTCCTAAAACATAAAAGTCAAGTTACTCATGATAAAAAATACAAAACAATAATCATTCGTCCAAACCGCACTTTCCTAACCCTACCCGCAAGTAATGGCCGGCCGACTGAGGCGAGGGTAAACTCGCCCCTTGACGGGCATCGCCGTAGTCCGCTACACGCATCACTATGCTTCATAGTTCATACACTAGGACCCTATGACTATAGCTGTGTGAAAAGTTTGCATATTTAGTAATGTTGGACACTTTAGACAAAATGGCCGTTGTGTGCCTGTGTTCATGGTCACTTAAGTTAAACAAGTAGCCTAAATTTTACAATGTAGGGGATCGGTGTGCTAGTTGTAACATTTTTCTGTTTAAGGTGTATAGCATCAAACGTGTTGATAGTTTCAGAGCTTTGATAATTTATAATAATATGATAACTATCAATGCATTTAAATTTAAGGAAAAATTTAATAAATCACACACCTGGATTTAATTATGAGCATTTTTATTTTCGAAATGTTTGCGGCTAATAGTAACAGCCATGGGGAAGATTGTAACAATAAAATTGTCAAGAGATTAAATAAAAAAAAATGTATTCCGAGGCTTTAACAAAGTCCTCTAGAAGGTTTCTACTGGGTAGGTATAAAAAGACATGCTATTGTATTGTTTTTGACTCGGCCGCCATTACTCGTACTGTCAAGTAAATAAGAGCTTAGCTGTGTAGCACCGATTGTCGAGAAGTAAATCGACACCGGCGACTATGATTGTGTATTATTCTACCAAATGTGGTTGGTTGGTACACTTTGAAAAACTAACTTAAAATATTTACAATACGATAACAGGTCAAAGACGATATGGTTTTTACCGTATATTATCTGGGCCTAGTTATGTAAGGCCTAATATAATATGTATATGTATCGGAGTTCATATACATAGATACTCAGTTTAAATTGCTTCATTCGTGCTGCCTACGATACATCAAATAAAAAATAATAACGAGTATATCTAAAGCTTTGAAAACCCACTTTGATGTTGATATCCATTCATAAAAATAATTAAAATGCGAAAGTAACTCTGTCTGTCTATGTCTCTGTTACGCTTTCTTCCAAACTGCTGAACTGTTTTCAATGAACTTTGGTACAAAGATAGGTTAAGCCCGGAGGAAGAACATAGGGTACTTTTTAACGGTAATTTCTAAAAGTATCCCGATTAAACTAGAAGACAATTAAAAAAAACATAAACATTGACTGGTTTACTATAAAACTACAATGCTACAATCCCTGACCCTGTTGGTAGGTTGCTAATAAAGACAAAAAAGAGTGGTTTGTCTCTGGTATTTGTATCGGAAAGCTCAAACTTGACTAAAATTAATTTTACTAAACCAAGCTTTAATTGAGTTTGTGAAATTCGCAGAGCTGGAGGAGACAGGTAAATTAAGTTTATTATTCAACCGACAGGGTCGGGAGATAATAGTTTTTTTATAACTTAAAAAACCAACGTCAGGACTAAAGTCATATACGACAAAACAAAGAACATAATATACTACGACATCATGACTATGAATAATCAGTAGAAAATGTTACAGAAAATTACCTACTTTCTAACTTAGCTCTAGGCTTTTACTGCCATAATTATTACCATTAATAAATATCGTTTATATCACATTGACATTAACGGTCAAATTTGCACACGGTACCTAATAATGTAGATAAGGCTAAAATTTATGAGCTAGAGTGGAACATCCATATTATGTTAAACTCAAAACCTTTTGTTTGGCTTCGCGCAGTCGGGTATCGTTATTTCTTATCTTATCTTACAGATTCAGTAGCCCTATTAGATACACTTCGACCCTTTAAGATCTTTTGTGCAATTAATTACCCTCTTACACACTCAGCTGTTAAAAAGTGCAGGTTTCCTTACGACGTTTTTCCTTCACCGTAAGAGCATCGGATATTGAATTTAAATTAGAAAAACTCATTGGTAGATGGTGACCGCGTGGGTTCGAACTCGGTACCTCACGATCACGAGTCAAACCCTTAAGCCACTAGGCCAGCGACGCTCTCTATTGTTATTTTAAACCCGTCGCTCTAATTTGCTTCCAAAAAGGTTAAACGCTAAGTAAAACTTACAGGCAGCGCTGAGCCAAGTTCTCGGAATCTGGTTAATCTATTATAAGCTGTTAATCTCGTGCAGTGTTGGAGCTGCACTGTATTATAGTCGTGCAGTGTTGAAGCCGCACTGTATTAGGCAACGAGATACCGAAACCGGACTTCCGTTGGCTTATCGTTGCAGCCACTTAGACAATTTGTATCTACCGTGCTTTGTGTGTAGAAGAACGGACATTGATAAACATTGTATTAGCATTACGGGACTAGCTGTTTCATAATTATGTACAGTACCTCAACGAAAATGTTGAGCACTTTTGTGCACTGTCATAATAAACTTCAATCCGAACATCAACTGAGGTAAAAGCTCCTATTATGGACAGTGTTCCAGTTATGAACAATTCCATAAATATAAGTGTCTGAGATTGATAATGCTTTTAGTGCTACAATTAGATTATATTAAATTATTCGGGATTACTACTACTAGAATAAAATGTTTAGTATTGATATGTTTTCATTTAAAAAAATGATAATGTTCATCACTGGAGCCTTGTCCATAATAGGTGCTTTTACCTTGACTAGTATGACGATTAAAATGGCAGTTACAAAGTTTCAATCATTTCCCAAACGCTCAAAGGTTAACTGGAAGAGATAATTTAAAACGGTAAGTTCGCCTTTGTATATACGAGTAGCTTTTGTGTTTCTGTCTATTTTGTCGTTATTTTATACTGTCCCGTTTGTCATTATTTCTTCAGAGACCATGGATGTTTTTCCTAAAATTAATTAGAGAACCACTAAAAACACATATAGGTACATATACAATTTAATGCGTTAAATAATACCAGAGTGGAGATATCTCAGATTTAAGTATTCAGTTTTTTAATTGAAAAGTACGCCGGTATTAATATTTAAATACCTCTGTTGCGATGCACTTTAAAGTATTACATTACATAATTTTTTTTTCATCACACTTGCTCGTAAATAGTGTCCTAACATGCTAGAAAAATCGACCGTAAATCCAAAATAATACCCGCGGGCCTTTTTTTACCATTACGTTACTTAAGTGCGTAATAGCTTTTTTTAAAATATTATACGTTGACTCAAACTATCACAATACGTCAGGACCCCAATTCTTGTGCCATTAGATATGAAGTTTCATTCGAGATGAAATGTCAGTTGAATACCTAACAATCTCGCATAATAAACTATTGATCTCATATGTCACTAGAATCGGACTCCGAATACGTTTGACATTATCTGTGGTAAGCCACAGACAATGATGTAGTCTGCCGCTAATAAGTTAAAAATATGATCTTTTGTCTGATTTTATTTCATTTCCTCGCAATTGTGATGAAAAACATTGTATGTTACACGGGTGGTAAAGGAAATACAAAGCTCGAGTCATTAAAGCCCTCAGCCTACGGCTTCGGGCTTCTAACAGACTCTCGTTTGTAATTCTTTCTTTACCACCCTTAATACACAATGTACTATTTCATGTTGAATAGATCTGTCATATCATAATTCCCACTTTTACGAATGGCCGTTCACCTTTAAAACGTATAATGATGATTTTTGTTTATTTGTATCTATGAGGAAATTTCTGGAACTTTAAAATTGATTTAAAATATTCTTATTTCTTATACAGCTACATTAACCCTGACTAATATAGGCTATACTTTATTTAGTTTGCACCAAAGCAAAGCGAAAGCGGGGTCGCTAGTAATTATAAAATTAATTTAGCAAGTCAGTCGTGACGTTTGTAACAAACAAACAGACAGTTAAATATTTTCGCATTTATACATTACGAAAATGATATTAAGTACACGCGTATATATTTTTTTAAATAAGGGTAGTCACAGCCCTTTGTTAATATCACCGCTTTGCTCTCGTCACTTACGTTCTAAAGTAATTTGCTAAGCGATAGTTGGCAGCCACGTAAGCGGCAAGTATTTCTTACAACTTCCATGTTTAGTCATATTAAAGGCCCATTGTAGTGCGATGACAAATTCGTAGTTCCAAAGGGGATGTTTAACCCACTAAAAGCGCTACAATTGTTGTAATGGAAGCAATAAAACATTTTTAACGACATACGCGCTTATTCAAGTCAAAGTCAAAGCAAAAATGTTCTGTAAAACGGTGCAATACAACTCGAAATATTTTAACTTAGAATAAACTAGAATGTTGCACATTCTAAATCTTTTTAAGGGTTTCAACTTTAAACGTTTTAAATTGAAAAATTATAATCGGATTTTCGCTTTCGCGTACCTCGACTTGAAATTCTGCTTACATTTTGCATCTCTGTTGACAGTAGTAAAAACCAAATTCACAATATATTTTGTACTTAATTCACTAGAATATAACGATAAGTAATATAATTCATCTTTGTAAAACTAACAAATAAAATAAATTTGACTAACTTTGTATGAGATACCTAACTAATACCACTAACCATCTCTTATACAGTGTGTAAATGGTATACGGGCGTTCCTTTTAACTGTGGTTATTATAACCCCTACTGAGCACATTTAGGCAGCTTTTGTTAAAATTAAATTTAAAAAAAAACCATACAAAATAATTTAACACGCAATGTATAACGATAAATGCAATTAATTAAACATTACGTACTTACCTGACAGATGGACTTCGATGTACATTGCGGGTCGATAGTATGTTCAAAAATTAATAACGGTGTATACGTTAGCGTAATCAAAATAATTATTTCTGTTAATGATTAGTAGAGTCTTAATCTATGTCCAGTTTTAATAAACGCCCGTATACCATTTACACACTGTATAAGTAGGTATTAATATTTTAGCATAAGTAAGTATTATTATTTTGATTCAAGCGTCACCACGTCGGGGACCGCTAAGTAGCTGTGGTATTTTATATTATTTAGTTTACTTAGCGGTCCCCCGACGTGTCGACGCTTGAATCAAAATAATAATACTTACTTATGCTAAAATGATAGATGTAATTTCTAATTTCACATTTTTAAACTTTTCCAAATTAACAATATGACTATAGCTAGCAACGTCTCTTTTAAGACATGAAATGAATAATAGGGCGTTAATAAGTAATATAAAATGAGGAGTGTTAGTTTATAACGTGTATCTTTATGTCTATGCATCTGAGTGTCTGTTTGTGGCATCGTAGCTCCCAAACGGATGAACCGATTTGGATGCGGTTTTTTTCATTTGAAAGCAGGTTTTCTAGCGGTGGTTTTTAACTTAGCTGTTTAAGAGATATCAGCTCTTAAAGTATGGGGCGCCGTTAATTTGGGGAGCTTTTAACCCCCTAAAACCTCTATATCTCAAAAACGGCTGAACCGATATTGATAAAACATGTCTAAGAAACACCGAAATCTTCTTTCAAATAAAAAAAAAATCGCACCCATATCGGCTCATCCGCTTAAGAGCTACGGTGCCACAGACACACACACACACACACACACAGACTTACAGGTCAAACTTATAACCCCCTTCTTTTTTGCGTCGGGGGTTAAAAATAGTTAGCTTTATAAAACTCTGCGTAATTGAAACACTTGAACTCGCAGCCCATGAAAAGAGTTGAGTTCAAACATTAATTTCAAACATTAAGTAAGAAATTGAACCATATTATTTGTATCTGAAACCTTCGCAACATAGTGTATTAATTAATGAAATTTAAATAATTTGGAAGTTAAAATTGAAATGTATAAATTCCGTACGAAAAAAAAAACACCAATTTCATAGTTAAGGACCCCATATTTCAGGCTAATAAGGTATAGTACTTGACTAATATTGTCTACTGTAATCCATGAGAACTTATATTTCTTTATTCCGTGTTCGACTCTAATTTAAACAACTCTTAAATAGAAGTCAAATATCGTGGTAGGTACACAATTTTAGGATAGCGAAACTCCATCCAATGGCTTCAGTTTCGGTTTCAGCAATGTTCGGAAATAGCAAATTTATAGCTGCATTATGGCCTTTGAGCATTTCATCGTACGTCCGTTTCGGGTGTCCGATATTAAATCTCCCTACTACAGTCTATCTTGTGTAAAGCAGTTGCAAAGGTTGCAATCTCAAAATGGCTAGGTAAAACAGATCCTTGCTAAGGAAATGGTTGCTCTCAAATTATTCATGAAGTTAAAATATACTGTAAGGAAATGAGATCCAATGCGACAGAATGGGGAAAGTATTTATTTTCGAGAAAATTTATACTTTTTATGGATACGAGTAGATAAGCATGAAACCTCATTCCCGTACACTAAGTAGTAAGTGCCCGTATTCTCTACAAAGGGGTTTATTAACTACGAATTTGTGACATTATAATTCATATTATTTGAATCCTAAAATTCCTTCTATTAGGTCTGAAGTAAGTTGCAGATCTTCGAGTTTTTTCTTCACAAAGTTAAGGTATGAAAAAATCTGGTACCAAAATGGAGATCCCTGAATAAACAATTCGTAGCGAAAAAGGCCACGAGCGTAAAACCAACTCTGTCGTTTTAACCTTTAAGTAAACTACCTGCGCTGCGCTAGTAATATTCTTCTTGAAAAATACTGACGTAAATATTGCTTTTATATTCGACTTTCCTAGCTTAAATCCTGAGCTATAAGGTAACAGTGATAGCTTAGTGTGGGTCGATAGTGCATATTCCGCGGCGAATGGGTGGACAAGCGCACCTATCGCGAGAGCCAGCCTTGTGCACGCCGTCAATTTATAGTGCATCGGCTGTAACCGTTTCGCAGCTTCGCTTCGAAATAAACGGATTTTTGTAGTGTTCGTCAATATACTTAAAATTTTACGAGTAATTTTGCCATAGACGACTTTCATAAACTTTTGAATTGAGAATAATATTTTGAACGAGATCATTATAAAAGTTTTTGAGATATCAACAACCAACATAATTATGTTGATCTATGATTTCATCCAATCTCTAACAAGTTCGAAGTCTTCTGGAAGTTTGGTGGTATTTATTAAAGAACATATTTTTCATCATAAAGTGAAAGATTAAAATATGAAGGCTTGACACGTTTTTTAAAACTCATGTCAACTCCTTTACCGAAGTCATTTTGTTTGTTCAGCATTCGACACAGAGGGAATAAAATAATATGGTTATGTGCTCGCTCTTGAAGACTCGACGTGTGAGAGCACCTCTCATTTTAACTCGGTTTGAAAGCATTTACCGTGCCAACATGTTCTTAAAGTGCACGGTAATCGCGTGGAGCGGTGGGCCGGCGTAGTCCAACGTACAGAGGTATTCTCTTAAAAACGGCTCTCTGTCGAACGGTCGATCGAGCGAGCGAAGTCATACGGGCGAGCTCACTCGACGCGTACAGCGGCTAAGCTGAAAAAGCAAGCCCTTAAATGTTGCTTTTGGGTCTATATCGTTTGCCATAATTATTTTTGGTCATAATGTGCTTTAGGTCATACTTATCGCAAGTCGAAAGGGTTTTTTCTAAGAAACTGTTTATAAATCAAACCTTACATAACGATCAAGATTATGTCAACAATGGCATTACCGTAAAATGTCCCTACTTTACTCCCCCACGGGTAATTATTCTTCATGCTTATATTGATGTATTCTGTATTGTAAATTATTCCATTGGTTTCATTCTCTTATGTCGGGTTCCTATATTCAAACCGTGGACAGATAAGGCTTACTTCGGGTTAAAATTAGACATTTGTCCATACAAAATGTGTCAAATTGTAATCCGAAGTAAGCCTATCTGTCCGCGGTTTGAATATAGGAACCGGCCATTAGTGCCTGCATGTATACATCGATACCTTTTAGCAAATTTGTCTTGGACCTTGATCCATGGACGAGCAAAGTAGGAGAAGGAGATTTTACGGTATGACCAACATAAATAAATGAAAATAACGGGCTCCCGTTACTGTTACGTACTGCCGGTACAACTTCAACTCGCCGGTTAATACTTCATCCGGCAAGATTAAGAGCGAGTATTTTAGAGAATAGTCTACCTGAACGGACATAACATTTGCACGCCATTTGCCACCGCTTTCTTAAATGTTTCCCGCCCTGCATGCACGGTCAAAGTCGTAAAGTGGATATTACTCGGGGCAGGTTATTTACTGTTAGAATTATAGCTTTCATATTTCCCTCGGAAACACAAACATAATGTCCATTCTATAGTGAAATGCAATTTTTAAAAGATTTTCTCGCTTATTCTGGCAATATCGAGATTGAAACAATATTCATGGACTTATTAGAGAAACAAGTTCATGGAGGACCTCGTTATTGTTTGGTTAAAAAGTATTTTCTACTACTAAATAGAAGCACTAGGATTAGTTCAACGCGCTTCTGTCACGTCTCCCTATCGAATTGTGTCACAGTGACATTTTGTTTGATATTTCTTACAATTTTTTTTTTTTTTTTTTTTTTATGGCATAGAGAAGGCAAACGAACACACAGGCCACCTGATGGTAAGTGGAAACTGTGATCCATAGACATTCGCACTCACAAGACTGCAATGCAATCCTAAGACTGCAAATGCGTTGCCAACCCTGAGGGCTAAGATAGAATGCCTCTATGCTAGTTATTTTTAATTTAATTTATAACGTCACTTGTAACACCCCAAAATCGGGTTGTCACTTTTTCTCTGTCATACTTACAGTCATCCTTTCTTTTGTCGGAAAGCCTTCCGCGCTGATTCCTGGCTGAGTTTAGCGTCTACTTTTTGACGAGCGAACGAGTATCAGGCCACATACACCTGGTAACCGGTGTTTTAGTATATCAACGTTGATCACAAACGGTCGACATAAACACTGCCGTTTTTACACTTGGATACTCGTTTTGTCTCACATAGTTCAACACGGAGCTTTTGTATTCCAGAGCTAGGTTCCTGTGCCTTATTTGGAAGTCGTATTTAACCGGTTTACACTATCTATTCCTTTTTATTTTCAATTGAAAACCCAGACATTGTTATCGTTTGTTAGCCGTTGTTGTCATAGTATGAAATGTCACTTTGACTTTTGACAGGAGGTTAAGGCGTTCGCACATCGGCTTTATTACTCTGTTTTGGGTGTAGTATCTTTTTATTTTTGAATTCTTATTTACTCGTTCTAGATATTTTTTTTCACTTAATTTCAGCTAAGCAAAAAGTATTTTCTTTATTGAGAGGAATCAGAGGTATTGAAGTTTTAACGTCAATGTGAGTATGGTAGGTGGCAACACCGGTAACGCCAGAGAGCGTCACTTGGTGTTTGCCGATCAAGGATGGAGATTTAATTTAGAACAGGCCTAGGTGGTTTCCTTGTTCTTGACGCTGTGTCTTACAGTCTAGATGTCTTATTTTCACCAAGAATAACTGAAGTCTTAACGTGCGTTGTCACGAGTCTGAAGGGTGAGTATTTCATTTGGAAGGGGCGCGTCGCAATTGTGTTACGTAATCGCCATGTTCTATTTCTAAAAGTGTATCGGTCTATTTCAGATGTTCTTTACGGTGTTATTGATAACACCAACTCCGCGGTCTCCGAGTATAAAAGCCAATTGCCTCTAATTTACTGCCCGAAAGGTAAACTTTATTCGTTAAAAGTGATGTGTTGTCTGAGGATATGTCCTTGTTTGTTCCTTTACTGAGACGTTATATTGTACGTTTTAGGGTTTCAAGGCTACCCCGGAAATTTCAAGGCTACCCCGGAAATTTCAAGTCTGCTCCGGAGATGTTCGGGTTAACCTATAACCTCAAGGCGGAGGTTATCTTCGTGCATGCGGTGTGCTGAGACGGCTTCGACGGGTTTGTGCACGAGGAAGTAGCCGTGCGATGACGAGTACACTTCGCGTGGGATCCTGACGCCTGCGTTCACTGATGTCGCGTGACGTTGACTTTCTTTTCTTTTATTTTCTTTATTTTATTCCGCGTTTACTCTAACCTATTATACGTCGTCCATCCTTAGACCGCGTTGGTAGCAAGCGCCTCTTTTGTAATGTTTTCCAATCCTAGTAATGGAAAAGTACTGTACGGGTTTACTGATGCTAATCTCGTAGGTAACCCGGATCTTTCCTTACTTACTCTTTTGTAAGGTTATCAATCCTAGTAATGGAAAAGAACTGTACGGGTTTACTGATGCTAATCTCGTAGGTAACCCGGATCTTTCCTTACTTACTCTTTTGTAAGGTTATCAATCCTAGTAATGGAAAAGAACTGTACGGGTTTACTGATGCTAATCTCGTAGGTAACCCGGATCTTTCCTTACTTACTCTTTTGTAGTTGTTACCAATCTTAGTAATGGAAAAATACGTTACGGGTTTACTGATGCTAATCTCGTAGGTAACCCGAACCTTTCCTTACTTACTTTTTAGTATAATAAATATTTGCAATTACCTAGTAATGGAAAATTATGTTACGGGTTTACTGATGCTAATCTCGTAGGTAACCCGGACCTTTCCTTACTTACCCTTTGGTATAATAAATAATTGCAACTATTTCTTATGTGTGTCGAAAGGCATGGTTAATTAGAATTTAAGAACAAAAGGGAGGACGCTCTCTAATCTTATTACTCTGTGTTGTTCATTCAGAACATAGTATGGTGCAAATAATCTGAGTCTGTACTTTCTTTTTACGAAGTTAGAAATTAAAATAAACTTAATTTAAACAATTTGTCTAATTTATGAAACCACCACCATCGATCCTGTTTGTGGCCAGTCGCTCTCTCTCTCAATCTACGGCGCCCAACCCTTTAGCGATTGGCCCTCGAGCCAAGTGACCACACGACCCCAATCTCATGCTGCGGGCGAAAATCGAGTGTTACAGTGGCGCCCAACGTGGGGCTTGAAGGATCGTTGGTGTGGTTTTAGTTATTAGGTTCATAATGAGGCAGGTCTAAGGATTGGCACATAGGTTAGGTATCTCTAATTTTAACTAGCACGTTAGGAAAAATTGGATAGGACGACTTGTCCTTGTGGTTTGAGTGACTTTCTTCGCTATTTTAATTTTACTACTGTTTACTTTATTAAGCAATTACTATTATCTACCACTCTTGGTGTTTAAACTGTTATGCTAAGTGTCTAACTTATACACTCTGTTAAAATGGACTTGTCAATTAAAATAGAATGGCTGACAAAAGAGGAGCTTGCGCACGAACTGAGTAAATTACAAATACCTTTCTCAACATCAGACACATGCGACATCCTACGGCTGCGACTTTCACCGGTTTTCCGGATATTCTGGACGGACCAGCTCTCTCTTGGTTCCGTTCGTGTAAGGGTGACTCTTCGTGTTACGCGGACCTTTTAACTGCTCTTTAAGCAGACTTCCATGTCTGGACTTGCTGAGATTTTTGGCGTTGGTAGAATATTTGTCCCGACCGTTGGCTCTTTAAGGTATGATTTACTGGTTTGTTTGGTATATTTCGTCCGGACTGCAGGTGTTTTATTGAAGGGAAAAGATTTGTCCTGACTGTTGGCTCTTTTAAAGGATTGGATTACTGGAATGAAAGCATATTGAAGTAGAGTGAGGTAGGCTAAGTTTTAATTTTAAGTAAGCAAGGATGCGCATCCATTTAATTTTAGTTGTGCTGTCATGTTTTGTCCGTAGTATGGTAAAGCGTGTAGTTATTGGTAATTTTTCTCTTACCATAATATTTTATTAGTTTTAGGATTTCTTCCGATTACGCCATAGGCGCAATCTGTTCGAGATAAAACTTGTGAAAAGGACATTCTGGTGGTATACAGAGTGCATCCTCTTTTCCATTGTTCTAATCTCTTTATACTGGTTTCAGTTGAGATTTTCTTTTACAAGTTTAAGTTGAAACTCGTGTGTTATAGTTTCAACACTTGATTTTAAATAGTCTCACTTGAGTGTTTACTTAATTAATAGGGTTTCTACCACAGTTCTTATAAGTGGTAGTTTAATCAATACAATTAAGCCGTTTAAGAGGTTGGTAGTGTGTCACACCCCTCATTGTAGTTTCAGTTTTTTGTGCAGAGCTGTGTAATTCTCGCGGATGTTTCTCTCAGTTGAGATTGATGTGTACTTAAAGAGACACTAACTTTAGTACATACTTGATTTGGTTTAGGATCAAGAGCGTTTGTTTGGAAATTGAACCAACAAACTCTGATATAGGTTTAGAGCGTTTGGTTGGATGCAGAGCCAACAAACACTAGGAAAGTAGTTTATAAGTTTACTTTAGCAATTAGTGTAGCGTATGCGTAGTAGGTCTGAGATGGGCAACCACGTTTGCCGTTAGTGGACCCGGATCGGGCCTATGATTTAACTGGCTTCCCCTTTATGGCGAAGACCATTAGAGATAAGACTTGTTCTTTTATCTTCTTTTCGGTAGAAGAGGGTGTGTTTATGCGTAGTAGGTCTGAGACGGGCAACCACGTTTGCCGTTAGTGGACCCGGATCGGGCCTATGATTTAACTGGCTTCCCCTTTATGGCGAAGACCATTAGAGATAAGACTTGTTCTTTTATCTTCTTTTCGGTGGAAGAGGGTGTGTTTATGCGTAGTAGGTCTGAGACGGGCAACCACGTTTGCCGTTAGTGGACCCGGATCGGGCCTATGATTTATCTGGCTTCCCCTTTATGGCGAAGACCATTAGAGATAAGACTTTTATTTTCTTTTCGGTAGAAGAGGGTGTGTTTAAGCGTAGTAGGTCTGAGACGGGCAACCACGTTTGCCGTTAGTGGACCCTGATCGGGCCTATGATTTAACTGGCTTCCCCTTTATGGCGAAGACCATTGCACGATGTTATGTTTTCCAACCTGATTAGTTTTTTTTTTTTTTTTTGGTAAATGAGGCGCCGAGACCTGCAGTGCCGTAGGCCGCGATGCATCCCTGTCAGGCAACAGCCACGGATTGGAATGATGCTAAGGTGCTGCAGTGCCTTCGTGTCTTAAGCCGGAACACTGGATGGACTCTCCGTTCTTTGCCGTTATGGCTGTCTGTTCTTACACATGAGAATGTGTATAATAATTTTATTTCAGAATCTTAGCAATTCTGAAATAAAATTATTTTTCCCAACTGGAACCCTACTGTAACACCCCAAAATCGGGTTGTCACTTTTTCTCTGTCATACTTACAGTCATCCTTTCTTTTGTCGGAAAGCCTTCCGCGCTGATTCCTGGCTGAGTTTAGCGTCTACTTTTTGACGAGCGAACGAGTATCAGGCCACATACACCTGGTAACCGGTGTTTTAGTATATCAACGTTGATCACAAACGGTCGACATAAACACTGCCGTTTTTACACTTGGATACTCGTTTTGTCTCACATAGTTCAACACGGAGCTTTTGTATTCCAGAGCTAGGTTCCTGTGCCTTATTTGGAAGTCGTATTTAACCGGTTTACACTATCTATTCCTTTTTATTTTCAATTGAAAACCCAGACATTGTTATCGTTTGTTAGCCGTTGTTGTCATAGTATGAAATGTCACTTTGACTTTTGACAGGAGGTTAAGGCGTTCGCACATCGGCTTTATTACTCTGTTTTGGGTGTAGTATCTTTTTATTTTTGAATTCTTATTTACTCGTTCTAGATATTTTTTTTCACTTAATTTCAGCTAAGCAAAAAGTATTTTCTTTATTGAGAGGAATCAGAGGTATTGAAGTTTTAACGTCAATGTGAGTATGGTAGGTGGCAACACCGGTAACGCCAGAGAGCGTCACTTGGTGTTTGCCGATCAAGGATGGAGATTTAATTTAGAACAGGCCTAGGTGGTTTCCTTGTTCTTGACGCTGTGTCTTACAGTCTAGATGTCTTATTTTCACCAAGAATAACTGAAGTCTTAACGTGCGTTGTCACGAGTCTGAAGGGTGAGTATTTCATTTGGAAGGGGCGCGTCGCAATTGTGTTACGTAATCGCCATGTTCTATTTCTAAAAGTGTATCGGTCTATTTCAGATGTTCTTTACGGTGTTATTGATAACACCAACTCCGCGGTCTCCGAGTATAAAAGCCAATTGCCTCTAATTTACTGCCCGAAAGGTAAACTTTATTCGTTAAAAGTGATGTGTTGTCTGAGGATATGTCCTTGTTTGTTCCTTTACTGAGACGTTATATTGTACGTTTTAGGGTTTCAAGGCTACCCCGGAAATTTCAAGGCTACCCCGGAAATTTCAAGTCTGCTCCGGAGATGTTCGGGTTAACCTATAACCTCAAGGCGGAGGTTATCTTCGTGCATGCGGTGTGCTGAGACGGCTTCGACGGGTTTGTGCACGAGGAAGTAGCCGTGCGATGACGAGTACACTTCGCGTGGGATCCTGACGCCTGCGTTCACTGATGTCGCGTGACGTTGACTTTCTTTTCTTTTATTTTCTTTATTTTATTCCGCGTTTACTCTAACCTATTATACGTCGTCCATCCTTAGACCGCGTTGGTAGCAAGCGCCTCTTTTGTAATGTTTTCCAATCCTAGTAATGGAAAAGTACTGTACGGGTTTACTGATGCTAATCTCGTAGGTAACCCGGATCTTTCCTTACTTACTCTTTTGTAAGGTTATCAATCCTAGTAATGGAAAAGAACTGTACGGGTTTACTGATGCTAATCTCGTAGGTAACCCGGATCTTTCCTTACTTACTCTTTTGTAAGGTTATCAATCCTAGTAATGGAAAAGAACTGTACGGGTTTACTGATGCTAATCTCGTAGGTAACCCGGATCTTTCCTTACTTACTCTTTTGTAGTTGTTACCAATCTTAGTAATGGAAAAATACGTTACGGGTTTACTGATGCTAATCTCGTAGGTAACCCGAACCTTTCCTTACTTACTTTTTAGTATAATAAATATTTGCAATTACCTAGTAATGGAAAATTATGTTACGGGTTTACTGATGCTAATCTCGTAGGTAACCCGGACCTTTCCTTACTTACCCTTTGGTATAATAAATAATTGCAACTATTTCTTATGTGTGTCGAAAGGCATGGTTAATTAGAATTTAAGAACAAAAGGGAGGACGCTCTCTAATCTTATTACTCTGTGTTGTTCATTCAGAACATAGTATGGTGCAAATAATCTGAGTCTGTACTTTCTTTTTACGAAGTTAGAAATTAAAATAAACTTAATTTAAACAATTTGTCTAATTTATGAAACCACCACCATCGATCCTGTTTGTGGCCAGTCGCTCTCTCTCTCAATCTACGGCGCCCAACCCTTTAGCGATTGGCCCTCGAGCCAAGTGACCACACGACCCCAATCTCATGCTGCGGGCGAAAATCGAGTGTTACACACTGTGTCACAGTTCTATAGTGGGTCAGGGTGCCATTTTGCCGAGTATAAGTATAATAAATATTGTAATCGGTAATTTACATTATTTTTTTGACAAACCCATTTTTCTGTAATTTCACATACCCTTATAGGATGTAGCAGACCAAGCGGCATGTGGCAGGACACATTTAAAGAGTAAAATAAAAAATGAACAGCAAAAAGGTGCGGGAATTAACATTTTATGCAAATAAAACACGGAGTTTTTTTCGATTGCATAAAAATAGGAACGCGTTAATAATGCGGGCCCCGCTGAATGCTTAAAATATGGACCAGGTTTTATACGACCAACATTGTAAGATTTTTTTAATATAGAGTACTTGCTTGTGTCAGTTTTTGCATGTAGATATAAATACGATGAACAGAAGGCTTCAAAGGCAAAGGCTTTTAAACCAGAACTGGCTTTTAAAAAATGTTTCTAGTCTATGTATCAAAATACGCAGGCTGGGTCGATTTTAAACTAGGTTTAAATACGGTAGACTGTGCTTGAGAAATTAATAGTATAGACGCTTGGTTATTTCTAAGAGAATTGTTAACTAAGTTTTTGAATTATTACAGGCAATTGAGTTTGTGATTTTCAATTCAACTTAAATGTCCGTTGTGTTTTTTTTTTTTTTAATGCAAAATCCATAAAATCCTCTTTTAAAAATGCGCATTTCCTTATATACTTTGAAGATTTAATAGATCGATCGAGTTTCCTTACTTCTAGCCGAAACACGTCCGTCGTATTCCTATGACACCGGTATCTCGAGCACGAATATTTCTATAATGCGTCACGTTTTCGAATCGTCTATATTATTCGAGAACGTGGACTTTAGTTTTACGAAAATAGACTCACGTTTCCATTTGTTATACCTTTACTTCGATGACGATACGAAAGTCAACGTCAATGTCAAGGTTCTAAGATATTGTAGAACTAAATTATAGACACGAGGCGCTAATTCCAATCGCTATACCATTTTTAGGGTTCCGTAGTCAATAGCCCTGCCCCTTGTAGAACCTTTTTAGTTTCGCCATGTCCGTCTCTTGGTAGGCACTACTAAGCTGTAATTTTGCATATTTATAAATACATTTTAACTACACCGACAAACATTGTATAATAGCATCGAGTAAAGTATCGCATATTATCGCACTTAAAAAAATAAAATTGTAGGTACCTATGTTATCTTTTTATAGATTCGGGGGACGGTGTAAGAAATATTGAATTCTAAAAGTGTTTATAAAATACAAGAAATAAAAATCTGGAAAACATCTCATATTAAAGCACGTAAAGAATTTAAAAGGAAAGTTATCACAACTAACTGCAGTGTTTATATTATATCTACTAAAAATCGTCTAAGATAGCACCAAATATCTTTAGACAGAAAATTCCTTCATACTTGTTGTTTTTTCATATAGTCTTTGTGTTTGTAGAGACGGCTTCGGAACCCTACACTAAGCATGGTCTGACATGCTCTTGCCCGGTTCTTTTTTATATTGACGCCTTGTTTAAATTTTCGTGCTTGGGGTCAGCCAAGGTTTGACAGGGAACACCTTAAGATCCCGTTTTTTTTTCTTCTAAATGGTTATTTGTAAGTATTTTCATTCTGTAAATGTTTTGCTGGAGCTACGAGTAGGTTTGATTTCTTAGCGATAAGAACTATGAATCCTCGGTTTCGTTTACATTATCCTTGATATCGTACCTAATCGTAAACGACTATACAAATGAAAGTTAATTGAATATAGAATTAACGTTACAGCTAACGTTAATCCTTTAAATTAACAGCGATAGCTATCGTTTATTCGCGTCGGACGCGCATTTAAATTCAATTAATGCTAACATTTTGACACTAAAAAGTCGTTAGTAGTTGCAGAATGCAAATTGTCTAAGCCTATAGATCCACGCTTATTTGTAATGTATGTAAGTATGTATGTATGTATATAAACACTTTATTGTACAAAAGAAGAACCATAACTTATCCCTTTAAGGGATCTCTTCCAGCTAACCCTTGAGAGATTGAGAAGAGTGAAAGGTTGTGCAACGAGTAAACAAGTGTACAATAAGAAGAATATAATACATTTAGTAACCAATAAGTAAAACTTATATAAATAAATTTAAAATAAAACTACATTCAAATACCTACATAAATAGATACAGAAATATACATATTAATAGTTAAATATACATACATGAACGTCTATACGAGTAGTTATACAGTTATTATCCATACTAATGTTATAAATATGAAAGCAACTTTGTTTGATTGTTTGTTACACTTTACATCTAAACCGTTGTTATGACATTTTGTATGAAGATAGTTTGAAACTAGAAAAACGACAGGGTATTTTTTTGCTTAAAAAATGGGACAATTCCCGAGGGAGCAGCGATATTTGACTTTGACGGGGACGAATTCGCGGGCTGTTGCTTCGCAGTAAATTCGCTGCTTCGCATTTATATGCCCGCTATGCCCTCGAAAACCTTCCAACTTTTCCGGCTAAAACATATCTCTGTGTAAAATTTCATCCAGATTCGTTCAGCCCTTCGGGCGTTATTGAGTTACATTACAAACATCCGTCTGTCTAAATTTTCTCATTTATACTTAACTACCTTCTGCCCGTGACTTTGTCGACATAGATTTCGATTATTGTTTTTCCCTCGGAAACTTTTTAATATTCTGGGATGAAAACAAGCCTAATGTGTTAATCTGGGGTATAAGCTATTCCCATTTCAAATAACATTCCTTAAAAGGAGAAGTTCGCCTCTGTACTTGTTGTCATATTGCCTGTGTTTTGTATTTTTTTTTTATTCTTGTACAATAAAGATTACCTATACATACATAGGTATACTTACTTACATCCAAATTCGTCCAGCCGTTGCAGCGTGAAGGAGTAACATACAAACTTTCGCATTTCTTATATTAGAAGGACTAGTAGCATCGTATAGATGAAAAACTTAAGTAAATTACCTCTTTCATGTAGTTGTCACACATACTTATCTATACTTTATTATTATTATTATTAATATTATAGATGATTGCTGTAGATTTTGTTTCTTTGTTTGTTTGTTTGCTTGAACGTGCTAATCTCAGGAACTACTGTGGGGTTATTATGACCTATCTGTGCCATTCATTTTACGCTGAGGGAAAAGGACAGAGTTATGTAACTGCCATAGCTCTGTCCTTTTCTCTCAGCGTAAACAGAATTGCATAACTATGTCATAATAACCCCCCTGGTCCGATTTGAAAAAATATTTCAGTGTTAGATAGCCCATTTATCGAGAAAGGTTAGGCTATATATCATACTCACATAAACAGAAACGAAGCGAAGGCGGGTCTCTAGTGTATTATATAGATCGTGTGAAATTCTATATTTGAAATTTAACGTAATTTCCATATTAGTTTGTATAGATGAATTAGCGAGAGCGTGGAATTGTATATAATTATGTAGTGGTATGGTGTGTGTATAGGCAAGAGAAAAAGAGAGAAATGCTTAGATACTTCTCTCTCTCTTTCTCTTGCCTATAAACACACAATACCACTACATGTGCAATTCCACGCTCTCGCTAATTCATCTATACACAATTAACTACATGCAAGAGGCAGTTCACTTAAGTTTTTCACCCATATAGGTGAATGAGATGTCTCATAGCAGAAAAAACTTCAATTTAAACACAAAAATAATCTAAATCATTTGTCTTAGAAGCCTACTGAAATTGGCTGCCAACCAACCCGTCCCAAGGTGCTGATACTTCGCAGGGGAATTGCCCGGTAATCCGAGATTACAGCCTTTGTTCGACATCGCCGGGATTATTGACTACCACCTGGGATTACGAGCCGTAAGGAAGGGTTGTGAATTAACTGGGCTGTTGTGTTGTCTTGACTACCACCTGGGATTACGAGCCGTAAGGAAGGGTTGTGAATTAACTGGGCTGTTGTGTTGTCTTGACTACCACCTGGGATTACGAGCCGTAAGGAAGGGTTGTGAATTAACTGGGCTGTTGTGTTGTCTTGACTACCACCTGGGATTACGAGCCGTAAGGAAGGGTTGTGAATTAACTGGGCTGTTGTGTTGTCTTGACTACCACCTGGGATTACGAGCCGTAAGGAAGGGTTGTGAATTAACTGGGCTGTTGTGTTGTCTTGACTACCACCTGGGATTACGAGCCGTAAGGAAGGGTTGTGAATTAACTGGGCTGTTGTGTTGTCTTGACTACCACCTGGGATTACGAGCCGTAAGGAAGGGTTGTGAATTAACTGGGCTGTTGTGTTGTCTTGACTACCACCTGGGATTACGAGCCGTAAGGAAGGGTTGTGAATTAACTGGGCTGTTGTGTTGTCTCTGTATTTACAAAACCGGGCCAGAGCATTTCAGACCATGCTCAGTGTGACAATTACAAAAAAGTATCTCAAAAAACACATGTATGAACAAATTTTCTATTTGAAGTTATTTGGTGCTGTCTTAGATGATTTTTAGTAGGTATAAACACTTTAGTCGCCTGTATCTCAGGAACTAATTAAGCTAACTGAGTCGTGATTAATTTCATTATATGCCCTTTCATTTAATATATTTTTGAGATTTTTAGTAGGTATTTGTAGTTTTGGCTGTAGGGGGGAGGGACACTTGACTCTAGAGTTTTAAAGCTTAATATTTAATAAATGGATCCCTTAATCAAAAAAAATTACCCAAAAAGCCGCAATATTTTTGAAAGACCTATCTAACGACATCCCACACTCTTTGATTATTTACTCTCTAGATAGAACTTCAATGACATGAATGCGTCGAAAAATTTATCAGCTAACTGTTAGCCTATAAGTAGCTTTCCGCTCCTTAGTATCAAATGTGTTGTCAAGGGATACAGTCGTGTTACGTGTCAAAATTTATTTTGCTAAAAAGGCACTAAAATGACGAGTTGTGTAATTAAACTTTGTCAAAATTACAAAGGACGTATGAAATCAAACAGCAAAGTCACCTACCACCGGTAAGTAATTCAGAATTCATAGTATTTATTTCAAAAATCCATCAGTTTAATATGTCTAATTAATACGTTTCCATCTTGGCATTATTGTTGGTGTTGCCAGTTTTGAAATCCGAAATTCCCTAGTCCCTAGTGATGTGAGTGTCTAAGTATAGAAGTTACGTTAGGATATGTACGAGTATACATTAAATTAATAATAGAAAACTGTCGAGTGTAAGTCGAGAATAGTGGAAATTGATAAAAATAAATTTTGACTTACAAACTGGAAATTTGACATGGGCTCATTGAAAACAAAACAATTTGAAAACGGCCAAGTGTGAGTGGATAACAAACGATTTTGTAAACCTAACTTATTTTGATTTTGAAACATATGATTTGTAGGAATGCGTATTTACTCGGGTAAAAATTAACTTTTTCTAAATGTCTTCCTTTTATTTTGTTCGGCAAATTTTGTCGGTGAGTGTATTTTATGAATCGAAAACATTAAAGTCAACCCATTCCAATTCGAATCGATACCTATATTTTTAGTTTTTCAAACACTTCACAATAACTAAACCTTACTATGATCATTTTTCCCTGTAAATTAGTAAATATGTCTTTAGCTGGCATCCCTATGTATGCCCACAGAGATAAATAGAATGACGTTTTGCGAGTGTCAGACAAAGGAGTCACGCACACAAGCATACAGAAACTGGCCTGTTTCTGTCGTAGTGATTACAGGGCCACACTCTATCTAGAGAGTAAATAATCAAAGCCCACACTATGGGGTAGACGAGAAAAAAATACATCCCCACGTTATCTGTAGGGGAGGTACACTAAAAAAAGTTTTTTTTCAACATTTTATTTTACCACTTTATTGACGTTTTTTTTTTTTTTTTTTATTGCCGTCGACGGGCAAACAGGCAGACAGCCCACCTGATGGGAAGTGGTCACCGCCGCCTATGGACATTTGCAACACCAGAGGCGTCACCAATGCGTTGCCGGTCTCGAAGAAATTTAATGATACCCCTTTAAAAAAGCCCCATATTGTGACGTGACTAATATTATAAAAAAAAAATGTTTTTATTGTCAGACAACTTTACTTTATATTATGTATATTCATGCCAAATAGCAGCTTTCTAGTACTAAGAGTATCTCAGCTAAGCTGCGAACGGACGGACGGACAGACATGGGGAAACTAATAAGGGTTCGTAGTTTGACTACAGAACCCTAAAAAATTACCTTCCAGAAATGGACGTCATCGGCACAAAAAGTGCGAACCCTGAATATTTAATATTGGCAACACTATGTTAAATGTTATTTTGTTTTAGTCATATGTTTTTTCAAATGTGTGTATACGTTGAATAAAGTATTCATATTCAACTATACTATTCTATTCAATATAAATACCAGGAAACAAAAGCTGTCCAACTCACTCTTTCACCAAAACACAGAGGGTAGAAGGGGACTAATTTCGATTCGACTTCTGGCATGATAGCCTTGCTAAGCTGTTAATTCGCGGGTCTAAAGCCCGAAACGTTAATTGGGAGGTACAACTTAAGCCGCCGATTACCTAATAGACAAATTGGTGGACCGATCGACGGATATATCCGGGACGGGAATGAGGTTGGGGATCGATTTAAATTGGCCTTTTGTAAATTAAGATCTTTGGGTGATCTGCGAATCATTTAGACTTGAATGCTGCGTTAACGAATGGTTTATGTATACAGGGTGGAAAGAAGTTATGGGCCCTGGAAGGGCACTACCTCAAATCCTTAAGTTGGATCAATTTAAAGGAAACTTTCTTTTATTTTTTCATAGACACAAAATTGCATTCAAAGATTTTTTTTAATTCGTTTGTCTTACCCGCGGGAATCGAACCAGTTCATAATTCCAAAGATAAACAATTGTACTAATCGATAGGATTATTGATCAGGATAAAATCACTGTTATGAACATTTGGTCCTAGAAACAAAAAAGTTCGTGAAATCTAACATTAATTATAAGCAAGGGTTTATTTATTTCCCGGGTGTGATCATCTTTGAATGCAGTTTTTTGTCTTTTTGAAATTAAAAGAATTGTCAATTCGTGTGCAAACGGCAAAGAATAGTTTTTCATATTTGTATTATAGTGGTAGTGCATTTAGAATTCTAAAATTAAACCGTGTTTTTATGACAATAATAAAGAATCTATTCACAGCAGACATTTCGAATTAAGATACAAACACATTAGCTAAATTAAAACAAGTATTACAGATTTTGAACATTATTTTGTATGTCATTTCAAGAATGTAACTTGTAGCACACTCAATAGAGAAAATACAACAGCTGCAGAACATCCGTTATCTCAAGCCATTATAAGGAGACAATAAAGTTGGAGGTCTAAATCGTGTCTTTGGATTGGATTGTCTCCATTGTTGCGGCATTATTGCGAAACGTGACATAACGTGGCATTGTACGTCTGTCTGATAAAATCTTTCTAACCCTTTTGTTTCAGTATTCGTAATCACATGCTGTCAAATTTTGATTACTTACACGCGTTCTTTGTCCATAGTAATATGATTTATTAACGTGCGGTGAATATTTATATCCTGGGACTTTATTCTACTTTAGTTAGCCTACCTTGCTTCTATACTTATCACAGTAGTAATGTTGATGTTATGTAGCTCTTATTCACATGACAGTAAGACCTGTCATAATATCATGAGTGGCCGTGTTTTATTTTGGACTTCGAAACTTATATTGTGTTTTATTTCAATTGGTGCCCATCGGTAATAACTAATAAGATTACAAATAAATAAGTAAATACAAATCTAGAGACAATCTCAGACAAATTGACCGAATCCCAAACAAAGCTCTAAGCTTGTGCTATGGTTACTAGACCACGATAAACAGATTTATTTAGAGAAGTACCTACATGCTTAATTATGTAAAAATAATCTATGACTCACTCAGAATCAAATACACACACAGAATAAATTGAACCGCGTTAAAACTTGTTTTCAGTATTAGAGATTTATGAGTATGAATTACTCTTTAGTTATTAATTATTTTTAACCTAACTATTTAAGTTTATTTGATTAGGTTTGTTTAAATATTAGGTAGTTTAGTAAATTTATTTCTCTCTCCAGTGTGATTACGAATAAATGATAATGAAATGCGTTGCCAAATAAAACAGATAACGTAACAAAAAAAAAACATGAACAAAACAATATAAATAATGTTAAATGCAACTTTATAGAAGTAACTGACTTATGTTATACGTATTTGCAATTTACCTTAAAAGAGGCTATCGAATAGTTAAAGACTGTATCGTTTAGTATAAATACATACAAAACCTAGTCTAACTTTTGACATCCGTATTATTACAATGTTGTGAGGATATGACCTGCAGGTGTTTTTTAACCATTTCATCTGATATAATATGGTTAACTTTTTTGTCTTGGAGACTTTATGATGCTTTCAAAATCGTCCCCAAAATATATTTCGGACAAGCCTATTGAGCTCAATTTGAAGTATTTCAGCAACTCCTATAGTATAATTTTAAAATTCAATAGGTTGGTATGCAGCCAAAACATGTGAACTAAGTGTCCCCTTCATGTTTACCCGAATGAGCATCCGCAGAATAAATATGATAGATTTTTACTTTCACACAAAAGCGACTTTTTACGTAATGTTTTGGTTTCCCATCAATATCTGGTGCGAGCGGGAGGAGGGAGACTAACCAAAGGTCTCAGCCAGACCCAAGCACAATGGACAATCGTGGCGTCTAACCATCGGTAAAACACGTCGATAGAAACGCTTCTTAATAGTTATAATAGATGTCAAAGTCGGAGTTGTAATGAGTAATATGCCATATTCTCAAAATGGCCACCGCCCATCGCCATCCATGCCTTTTTTTTATTAAAAATAAATTAAAGAGAATGCTCAGATGTTTTACTTTGGGAATCATGTGTAATTATGGTTTGCGTAGTATGATAATTTTTTTTGGTTACGTTGTCTAGCTCGCAAACAGTAAAATTTATTTTGCTATTTGTCCACTTTCGTTAACATCACTCAGATGGATTCGGTAAATTTTGACTAAACCATATGCCTCAAGTCAAGCCCGCGTGCGTGTACCTAAAAAAAGCACTAATTAAACACATGTACATTTAAATCTAAAAAATACTTTAGGAAAGAAAGACGACTACGTAAAGTTGTATTTATACTTAACGATACAGTCTTTATGGTAAGAAAATATCAAAAGCTATATCGAGATTATTACCACGCCGTCCATAAACTAATAAAATTTGTGAATTTTGCAAAGGTCACTGTAATCAATTATCAAGTAGGAAGATAGTGTGACCCTTCCACTCGATTTATTTCGGCTATTAAATCATTCATTGCTGACTTACCAATAATCCTTTGAGCACAACTAGGCATAAATCTGAATATTTTAATGCGTAGTTCTGCGGAATCAGAAATGAGGAACTCCTGTACCTCTACCACGAGTTACCATTACCGCACTCGCCAGCGAGGCGAATGCTCTGTTCCTCGCAGACCTCGCAGTATTCTTATAGAGTGCAAGGGACAGAGCATTCGTCTCGCTAGCGAGTACGGTAATGGTAACTCATGGTAGGGGTACTGAGAATTTCTTTGCAACTCGCGGAGTTAAGTCGGTAGCTGTAGTTTTTCTTCTGCAGAGGAACTAAACTTTTACCGATATACATAACTTATGTAGTTAATATTTATATTGAATGTAATGTTATTGCTTTGTATGTATAAAATAAAATATTTTATATGTTTCACTTGCTGTTTGCCATCCTCGTGCGTTGTCCTCACCCGGTCATTACAAGGTTAGCTGGAAGAGGTCTGTGATTTTTTAAAACGATTTATTATTGTGCAATAGAGTTTACTTACTTACTACTTATAACTCTTCGATGTGTAATTCTTACGACAGGACAAACAAAACAGCGGGTAAACGTATTTTGGACTTAAATAAGTAACCGTAAGATCGACTATATCACCTTACTTCATTCGAAGTTCAATTGCACGTCATGGTACAAAAAGTTCGATTTTCCCTTGCAATAATATTATGACAGTGACAAGTGTCAACCGTAGCGATAATTAAGTCTCACAGTAACTTTTCAAAACTGGTAGACCACTTTCTTGGCTGACCGTACAATGCGAATATGCTAATAATGGGATTTCAGATTTGTCCCTTTTTCTTTCTCGCTCTTATATGCTCCTATTCGAGTCTAATAAACTTTATCCGAGTGCGAAAAACCTCTTAAAGACCTCTTGCTCTGTGTAACATTGTACCGCCTCATTTTGTCAAATGTAACTCCTTCAAACTCATTTTTACTTCTTCTCCTGCAGTTCCAGATTTAAATTCGGTGAACGCTCAAGTACAATAATCTAAGTTTTATTTCTAGGTTCTCATTTCCCTGGCGTTTTAGAACAATTTGAAACCGTAAAACTGCACGTTAGTTCTTTTATTCGTCTAGACGGAGATATTGAAAAGGTTTACTTACTTTGATATAAACGGTGCCTTTGTTTCGATTTCGATTGAAAAATGTCTAGTCTGTTTGCAAGTGATTATTCAGCACAATGTTAAATTTTAATCATTTAATTGATAATGCATTGCTTTGAAAGTTAATGGTTGGTCATTAAATACATAAGCAGCTATAATATTCTGAGGTCCAGGCAGAAAATACTCTAGCATGCTTTCAGTGTCTTTTTGCCTTCGTTGCTGGTTGAAAAGAAACGTAAGACTGGATAACTTAACCTTGTTTCAGTCTTGCTGAACTAGTTAGGACCTGAAAGTTTAAACTGAGATATTCTTTGTCAATTTTCTAAACTTAATTTCTTTAAATGAAACTTTAAATCTGTATTATGTTGATACGGAAATTAATAAGGACCAGCTAGGGTAAATTTGGGGATAAGACAGCCGGTAAAATGACTAGCATAGAGGCATTCCATCTTAGTCCTCAGGATTGGCAACGCATTTGCAGTCTTAGGATTGCATCGCAGTCCTGTGAATGCGAATGTCTATGGGTCACAGTTTCCACTTACCATCAGGTGGCCTGTGTGCTCGTTTGTCTTCTCTATGACATAAAAAAAAAATATTAAATGTATTTTAATTAAACCTGTTTGCAAGGAAAATGAGCACTTAAGATTAATTTGGAGAAGTTTCCATAAAGTGCAGGGAAATTAGATTTTATGCTGCGTTATTTTAATTAATATTATTAGTTAATATGGTTCTTCGTAAAAATATTTTCTCATTTTGTAGCATAAAATCTCATTTAATTAGGTACAGCATATTGAAACTACGTGGAAAAATATAAAGTGCCCGTTTTCAAAGGGATGTTTATTAAAAAGAAGTTTTAAAAGTAAAAGCAGCAAAGGGTGTCATGAAAACAATTCAAAGGCCTTATTTTACCTTTTTTTACTTGATTATTTTAAAAATAACTGTTGTTTAATGTGTTTGACCTCCGACTTAATACTTGAAGTTTCTCTATTGCCTCTATTATTTTACTGATCAGGGTAGTGATTCTGTAAACAACGCCGGTCGTACGGACTGTCGAGTGATATCCAAGCGGCGAGTTTAAGTAGTTTAGTAGATCGAACAAAACACATTTTAAGCAGCCTTATACGTTCGACCCATCGGCAGGAATCATGCTACTAAATTGAAAATGCACGCGCTACAATGTGTTTTGTTCGCACTGACGGGACAACTTAATCTCGCCGCTTGGACATCACTCGTTCTTTCGTTCACCTTTGCTTTTTAAGAGAATCACACCCCAGTGTTTGTTTACTTTGGCTTCAACTTTTGAATTGGTATATCAACCTTTCAAATAATGGTAAAGTTTTGACATTAAGCGCGAGTTAACCTGTGTTAATAAGTACATAGGTATGTCAAACTATGTGCACGGTCGGCCAAAAGTAAATTAATTAATTATTTAATTACTTGAGAAGAATGCGGGTGATAAAGGCCCATCCGCAATTACGCCACCTTTCTTTTTGAAAACCCCTATTAAAAAATGTTAATGAACATTGCGGTGACAAATAGTTAACCCAGATCTAGACAAAGAGACTTAATTAAAAAACGCCGAAACCAAAGGGTTGGGAGATGTTAATTAAAAAGTAGTTAAAGTGTTATTTACTCTAACCTCAATTTGTGAGTGATTTAACGGAATTTGTGAATTCTTCGCACATTTTATTCAGATTTGAAAGGGCTTGTCGCTCTGAGTGAGTTACTTAAGATAAATATAAACAAATCGGATTACTTTGAATCGCGAAATACGTAAATTGCCACTGTAAATCTTGTTTCGACACGGGAGCTTGTTTTATTAAAGCCTCGCTGAGATTTGAGTAGGCGGCTGCCATTGATGAATATTGTTAAAAGTTGAGCTGTGTTTTTTAGTCACTTTTTGCGAGAAAAATATTGTTATGACAGTAATTAGGGGACTTTTAAGGTTAGATAATTAGTTTAAAAAATATGTCGAGGACTACAAAAAGAAATGAGGAGCGATACCGCCCTATTGATAATTATATTTCCTTACAAGAATTGTCAAGAAAACAACTCGATACAGTATTTTTTTAAAGAAACAACTGATTAAAAACCATTAAAAATAAACAAGACATTTAGCCTTCCTCGATAAATGAGCTAACACTGAAATATTTTTTCAAATCGGACCAGTAGTTTCTGAGATTAGCGAGTTCAAGCAAACAAACAAACAAACAAACTCTTCAGCTTTATAATATTAGTATAGATAGCTCCAGTCTAACATAGCTTACAAAGAAATGAAAAATTAGGGACAAAAAAAATTATGGTGTTAGCCTTAGTGATATCTATAAAAAAGAAGAAATTAGAAAATGACATGTAACAACTTTCATTATTACTGTATCACAGACTGTTATTTCATTATATTTATTTGTTGTCGTTTTCCTTTTCCTATAGCTGTAGAACCTTAAACAAGTCCCCTGTTCTCTTCAGACACTCTTCGTATCTTCATAAATCTTCTTTTCCTAATAAATCTCGGTTATAAATAAAACAGGCCAGGGTAGCAATTCTCTCAACAACGACGGTCAAACGGACGAACGAGTGAATGTCCAAACGGCGAGTTTAAGTAGTGCCGTCAGTGCGAACAAAACATATTTTTCCGCGTGCATTTTCAATTTAGCAGCATGGCTCCTGCCGAGGGATCGAACGTATAAGGCTGCTTAATTGAAAATGCACGCGCTAAAATGTGTCTTGTTCGCTCTGACGGGACTACCTTAACTCGCCGCTGCGATTTCGCTCGTTCGCCCGCCCGTCCGTTGTTTTTTGAGAATCACTACCCAGTATTGACTCGGCGAAGCATTAATTGACAGCGATTGTGCCCCGCTCAAATGTTTATTTTAGTTGTATCGATTTCCAATACGGCCTCTTCGTGTTTACCTAAATGATCGAATCAAACTAAATTCGCATTGTATAACTTGATTGCATGTATTTTTACTAACACGTTCTGTGTAATTAAGTTTACAGAATCTATAAGCCACGCTTTACGAGTACTTATTATTTTTGCTGTAGTGATTCGAGAGTTATAAGAATAGGGGTATAAAGCTAAATATTAAAAGTCCCCCTTTTCTAGTAAGTACTCGTAGATTCATTCCATATTACCGCCGTGTGAAAGAGCTCTCATGTGGCCAATTCATAAATTTGTTTACACTTTAGTACCTTGTCACTTTAACCGTTGTGACAGTTCATATATGGCGGTTTAAACATGACATTAAACAGACAAGGTACTAAAGTGTTAACATATGTATGAACTCGAGTGCACTTTGACGTTAACTTTTTGACCGATTGCTGTTTTCACTCTCGCCTAAACCAAAATTTTCATGCCTCGGTTCATTTGAAAAGTCAGTGAAACAAAACACGGTATTCATATAATTGGGCCATTCTACTTTTCAGTGTACATTTTTGCTATCGTCCGATAAAAAGTATACCAAATGATGAATCCGCGAATAAACAAATAACGTGAACTTAGAATGTTTACGTTTAACGGTTTTCAAAAAAAAAAAATCCTAAATTACTCAATTATCGCTGAAGAATCTTGATAACTCAGTGGTAAATTGCACATTTTCCATAGAAAAGGCGGGGACATCAACGTCCACTGCGTTACTCACTTTATAGTTATTACAAATGACTTTTTATGAATTAGGTTAATTCTATCTATAAGCTTATTGACGTCCCTTTTCTAGTTTTAAGTTAGAAAAAGCAGCACTTTACCGTTTGTTGAAATAAAAATAGTTTAGTGAGAGCGTGGCTAAAACTTATGTACAACGAAAAGTAGAATGGCCCAATTAGTTTACTTATATTATGCGCGGTCGAAGGCCAATATCTTCTTGCCGCTGTTAGGTTTAGGTGTAGTTATCGCAAGGGTGCAGCAGTTGCTGCAACAGTCCATGGTGTTTCCTCCATATCTGAAACAAGGAAGTACAAATAAGTACAAATAGGATATGGAACTAAATTACAAACTTGCTACCAAAAATTATCTACGAGAAAACTGAGGAACTTCTAACAAATAATATTATGCTTTCCATTAAATTAATCAAGGTGATATGGAATTAATTTAGAGCGAGATTCATTTTACCCCTGTCTTCGTCCTCATGGACTCGGTTTTCACATCTGCCTTTATGGGAACAAAGTAAATTAGTTCCATGTCACCTTGATTACATATATACATACATACATTAAATCACGCCTGTTTCCCAGAGGGGTAGGCAGAGACCACTTCTTTCCACTTGCTACGATCTTGACAAATTTCTTTCGCTTCTTCCACATTCATACATCGAGTCATGCACGCACGTCGGTTTCGGGTACTTAAGATTCGGCCCTTTTCCAGTATTTCACCGATTTGACTCGAAAAAGTACGCCTAGGGCCACCTTGATTAATTTAATGAAAAGCATAATATTAACTTAATATTCTAAATATGTCACAATAATATAGTCAAACCATTTAAATCATTTAACTTTTATTCCATCATCAAATACTCGTTACTACACACATAAATCACCCATTCACATCCATGCAGCCATCAAACACTCGAGCCGTCAAACTAAATCGAATGCAAATCGAATACAACTGTTTACTCGGCGCGAAACTATAGTCGACTAAAATGTAAAATGGCGGAGGGATTTTTTAAACACAATTGCCGTTGCAGCGGGAGCAGCTGTGAACAAAACAGCATGTAATTGACGGCATCACAGTGATAGCCGCGGACCTATTTCGAATGGAGTTTTAAAAATAGAACAGAATAACCGTTTTTGAAATTTTTTGGTGTTGTAACTGGCCAGATTACTGATTGATACATATAAATATTCATCGCAAGCGTGATTTGATTAAAAAAAAAAACCCCTGTCTCAAAACAGTCTGTAAAGAAAAACCTCTTTTTAATTAAATTTATAATTCACGATTTTTAGAATTTTCCAAATAAACAATATGACTTTAGTTAGCAACGTCTCTTTAACGACATGAACTGAATAATAGGGGGTTAATAACTAATAAATAAAAAGAGGGGTGTTAGTTTATAACGTGTATCTCTATGTCTATGTATCTGAGTGTCTGTTGGTGGCATCGTATATAGCTCCCAAACGGATGAACCGTTTAAGATGCTTTTTTAAATTTAAAAGCAGGTTTTCTAGCGGTAGTTCTTAGCACTATTTCAGGAAAATTGGTTAAGGCGTTTAAGAGATACAGACACACACACACACACACACACACCTTTTTTGCGCCGGGGGTTAAAAATAACGTTTCATTTATATTATAGTTTAAGCTAGACTTAATGTGATGGTAATGAGTGTTTAAAATCATTGCAAAGACCTCACTTGATCTTTAAAGGTAGGTACTTGATTATACAGTAACAATGGTAATTCTGTCTGTTGAATTATATTGACACCATTGCCAATTTCAATTGACACAGACTATATAAATAATGACATAATTTATCGTATTTTCTACTCCTACTAATTATTAAAATAATGACTCAGTCACAAAAACTAATTTTCTTATTTCTGTGGTTTAGGTACCTACTGAACGACCTGTCACTAATAGGTACGCTGGTAAACATCTTAGCCTAATTGCAAAATGTGGTTACAGAATTATCAACAAGTTTTTAAAGTTGTAGGTAATTCTGTAGCTCTGCCTACCCCTGGGAACGAAGGCGTGAATTTATGTATGTATGTAAGTACTTTACGAGTATGTCATCATTACTGGTAGTCAATCATAAAATAGTTCTAAGTAACTTTTTTACGTGTTTAAACAATCCTTTACAAGGTAAGTTCTGAATAAGGCCCCCTGAAACCGGCCTGTCAGGAGATCGATTTATTTCTCACGTCACGCATTCCTGCCGGCAACATGGCGGCGAGAAACGGTTTATCCCGTGGTAACGCCGTTCATAGACTCGTACTCGTATAAAAAACTGTGTTGTACAAATTGGTTATTTCATTATTTTAGTAATTTTAGTAACACTCAAAAAAATGTGAGCCAACGAAGAGAAATTTCCTCTTAGTTGACATAAAATGAATACAATAGTTATGATAATAGTTACATCAACCAAAGCTTATATTAAGACTGCGCCGAGCGTACGCCGGATGTACAGTGTTTCTTGAAATTAGTCGGTAGGTTTTTGTACTACAAATGAAAACACAAGTTATAGGGTATATCACATAGTTTAATAACAATTTACCTTCGAGTTATCAACTTAACGGAAAAAAGTAGCCACCTTTTCTCGACTACTCAAAGGGTAATTGTTATTAAAGTTTGTTACGTATCCCATAACTTGTGTTTTTACCTGCGCTACGAAAATGTATCGTCTGATAGCAAGGAAATTCTTTAGTTAATTAGGAAACACAATAATAGTAATGAGGGCGCCACTGGACGCTCGAAGTTTGCTCGGTGCAGTCTTAACAGCTGCATGTTCTTTAGTGATTCAACTAGCATCTTAGTTGATGTATGTAACGTCTCGTCAAGCTCGTACGAGATAAAGACGCCTATGCACAATAATCACAATCTTGTTAGAAACGACCAATTATTTTCTTCAGTCTAGTAGCGGTGGCAAAGGTCTACAAAAAGAAAAACAAATTCAAAATTGTTTATTTCAAGTTTACACAGGAAAAAGTTAGGTAAGCTAATATTCCAAACAAGAAATTGATCTAGGTGATATGGAATATTAATAACATTGAAAATCCAATCTTGATCAGATTTCGTAATTTATATTGTTGACGTTAAAGTAGCTCTTACACTCTTAAAATTAATCCCAAGATCAGTATTAAGATGATGCAACTACGTTTTTATTAAACCATATACTTACATACATAAAATGGCAGACTAATCGCAAACAGATCGCTGACGTCATCCATAAGCTGTCCACACCATTACAATATTACCTACGTCATCCGTTACCTTCTTTCAATGTGTTTCCGGTCCTTTTTTGCGCTCCATTTATATCAATTTTCTTGGGTAATTTTCCGGTCAAACATTATCTTTTTCTTATCCTATCCATTTATAATAACCTCTTTTTTTGTACGTTGACGCACCCTTTGTAACTTCAACTTGAGTGGCGAGAATCAAAAACACTAAATACATGCCCTGAAAAATTAAGAGTTCCTAACAGATAGTGACAAAACATGGCTTAGCTAAGCTCTTTAATAAGGGCATTAGATAATAAAAGGAAACAGGAAAATTTTACGACTTTTACGCGTATGGATTCACGGGTAAAATCTAGTATCACGGTAAAATATTAACCCTTATATTATATGCATGCATCCCATCCTAAATAACAAATACTCGGAAACGTTTACCTATAATCATCACACTATTACGTGTAATAGAAATTATAAGCGACCAAAAGTAATAAATCATGCATTTAAGGATTAAAATGCGAACGTGTGTGTGTGTGTGTTACGGAAGACACTAAACTTAAGCCCTACTATAACTACACTTATAACTCGGCTGGCCTACTCTTCTGTGCACCCTGTATAACCGCTCTTTTAAACCCAAATTCGGTTTTGCTAGTCACATTAGAGTACCTACATCACCCGGACTAGACCTATTGCAAGATTTGCCGTTGCCGGACACGGTATGGAGGCTTTGATCATGATGATAATACGTACATACATACATTAAATCACGCCTGTTTCCCAGAGGGGTAGGCTAAGACCACTTCTTTCCACTTGCTAGGATCTTGACAAATTTCTTTCGCTTCTTCCACATTCATACATCGAGTCATGCATGCACGTTGGTTTCGGGTACTTAAGATTCGGCCCTTTTCTAGTATTTCTCCGATTTGATTCGAGAAAGTATTAGTAAAGTAGTAGTTTGATGAACGGCTCATTGGATTTAGATGACATTGGGAATGGAGACACCTGCGTACCTTCTAGAAGCTACCTTGTGCTTTGTGCACCTAGAGTTGCGAGGGATTTGCTAATAAATAAGTTCGATCAAATTTGCACGAGCATTAAAGTGGATTTACTCCCAAAATCACTGTTTCTGTAGAATGGTCAACGCCAACGAAATTAATGGTAAAACCTTGTATAGTATACCTACGTCTATTTTTCCCGAAAGAACGCAAGATAGTAATGGCCGTGTAACAAGATTCGCCAAGTTATTTGACATCGCGTAGGCTTTACCGCCTTTTAAATATATACAGTGCGATAGCTCTTAGAAGGTACTTGGGGTTTGTAGGTACTTATCTTTCAATCAGTCTCATACGATCTTATCAAGAGCGAGTGAGAGAGATGTACAAAACCGAAGCATTTTCTAAGTGCTCACAGACTGTACCAACATGTTTCACCCGACAAAAAAAAGCAAGAAAATCAGGCTTTATTTTGGGATTTAAGTCAAAGATATTGTATTTTATTTGGTTTTATTAAAGCTAATTTCTAGAACAATGCCCATGTCAAAGGAAGCGGTTTACAAGTCAAAGAGTGTTTTGTTATTTGTTTGAAAAAAGTTTAAATATAACATCACGGTAAGTGTTTTTTTTGACATTTATAGGTCTTTGTAAACCTGACTTCAAAGGCTTTTTATTGAGATTTATACGTTTTAATAGTTGATTAATTTTTAAAGAAAGAAATAAATAAAATATGTATTTGCAAAAAAATATGAAAAATATTAGTTTAATGGGAAATTATAGTGATGCGAAAAACACAGGGGCAGTTTTAATACGTGCTTTAGTTTATAGAGTTGGACACGCATCTCTAACTAACTGCACAGCAGTAAAACCATGTAAAAAATTACAAAATAAAACAAAGGCACACGAAGCCGGCGTTGCATCCCACAGTAATTTGCAAAGGTATTTAAATCTACAGAACAGTGAACACGTCGGTTTTATGATTCAATGCGTTCGCGCAGCAGAATCGGGATAAATTCAATACCATGGGATTCGATATTGGATCATTTTTTATTTCGAAATCAGGTATATACAGTAAAAATAAGTCGGGTCCTGGAGGGAAACTACTTTAAATCCTTAAATTGGCTCCTTTTACTTAAACTATTCCTTTATTTTTTATAAGAATCAAAACTGCATTCAAACATTTTCGGGATTTTTGAGTTTCTTGCGGCGTTTCTTCTCAGCAGTGGTATCTTGCGAAGCGCTTGTAGATTGTTGACGTGTAAAAGTGTCCGTGCGGCCTACGTACTGAATAAACATCTTTTATCTTTTTTTTTTTCTTTTGAACCAGCTAAAAATATATAAAATGAAAACTCGCTATTTTTTTCTTTTAATCGATATAATTATTGTTCGAGATTAAATGTCTCTTAGAAACACTTGGTCCAACGGCTAACTTCAACATCAAACATAAACAACAACTTGTAAACTACCATGGTTGCAAGGAATAAATGAATATGAATATGAATATACTTACGGCAGATTTGCGGCGATCCAGCCGCAGAAGCAGGGCATGCGCATTGCCACAGCCACGTGTTCGTTGTCGACCTCCACGCCCCCCACCGTGATGCCGAGCAGGAGCCCGTGACGGACCAGCGGAGCCCCTGAGTCTTCCTGATTAATGAACAGGGGTGTGATTCTCTCAAGAAGCAAAGGTGAACGAATGAACGAGTGATGTCCAAGCGGCGAGATTAAGTAGTCCCGTCAGTGCGAACAAAACACATTGTAGCGCGTGCATTTTCAATTTAGCAGCATGGTTTCTGCCGATGGATCGAACGTATAAGGCTGCTAAATTGAAAATGCACGCGCTACAATGTGTTTTTTTCGCACTGACGGGACTACTTAATCTCGCCGCTTGGACATCACTCGTGCATTCGTTCACCTTTGCTTCTTGAGAGAATCACACCCCAGAGGTGTGATTTCGATTGATGTTCTAAGATTTTAGTGTTGAAACACTAAAATCCCACAAACAAGTAAATTTCAACCCTAAGTCTAATAACGATAGGATCGATACTTCATTTCTTATGAAGGATTTTTTAAACACCCAATCGCAACTGTTTCGTCAAAATTCGATCAGTGTTTTGCTCCTATTGGGTAACGGACTATAATCACGTGGTTTTGTTTGTTTTTATTTAGTTAATCTCCTTAACAAACACAATAATAGTTAGGTATAGGCTTTGAAACGAAAGTAAATTTTGCCTTCCACTCAATGAGGTGGTTCTGTTCCTTTAGTGTCGTAAGTATATTGATTTATTGAATGATGAAGTGTTTGCGGCAATCCAAGTTTTCCGATTAAAAACCCCTCATCATCAGCATCATTGTTAAACACTGAAATACCTTGATATTTTCGATATTTTTTACCATCCTGTTACGAACCCACCCCACGGCAAAAGTAAAAATAGACATAATAATATTATAGTAGATTACATTTATAAAAAAAAAAAAAAAAATATTGAAAAATTCAAGGTTTTTCAAGTCTACATAATGATCCGTTGGGATTGTGATAGGGTATGACGAGCCAGTTCATCACATACAAGAAAAAACAGAACCATCTCATTCAGAGTATGGTACGCACTTTATTGCGCGGGCTATAAGGTGGTCACACAAATACTTACATTTGAGATGTAGCTGTCTTCGCTCGAATAACAAATGATATCGCCACCGTCAGCTGCAAAATGACAGAAAACATGAGTCACAAGAGATCATAATGAGATTCGTGGTGTTAAGACTGCTCCCTCTGACTATTATTGTGTTTTCTAATTAATTAAATAATATCCTTGCAATCAGACGATACCTTTTTGTAGAGCAAGTAAAAACGCAATTTACGGGATACGTAACAAACTTTTATAACAATTACCCTTTCAATAGTCAGCTTAACGGGAAAAAAAGCCCACTTTTTTCCGTTAAGTTGATAACTCAAAGGTGAATTTTTATTAAACAATGTGATATACCTTGTAAGTTGTGTTTTCATTTGTAGTACAAAAACAACTGTCCAACTTCAAGAAAATACTTTAGTTTATTAGAATACACAGTAATAGTAATGAAGGCGTCACTGTACATCCGGCGTACGCTCGGCGCAGTCTTAATAAGAACTGATGATGAGGATTATAATGATACTCACTTATTGTATATATTGGAGGCAACGCTTTCTCGACTATTTGCTTGCATATTTGAAGGTTCCTAAAGCTGAACATCTCCACCGTCAACGAAAGGTGCTGTGATGAAAATTATTGTTAAAAACATAAATAGTTTATAAAAATAGTCGGATTAAGTCTTCAATCTGGATTTAAGACGACGCATCGAAATAAACTGGGTGGTTATTCTCTCAAAAAGAACGGACGGGCGGACGAACGAGCGAAGTCGGAACGGCGAGTTTAGGTAGTCCCGTCAGAGCGAACAAAACACATTTTAGCGCGTGCATTTTCAATTAAGCAGCCTTATACGTTCGAGCCATCGGTAGAAACCATGCTGCTAAATTGAAAATGCATGCGCTTAAATATGTTTTGTTCGCACTGACGGGACTACTTAAACTCGCCGCTTGGACATTCACTCGTCCGTCCGTCCGACCGTCGTTGTTGAGAGAATCACTAACCTGGTGTAGCAAAAAGATTTTGAGAAAAAAAAAATGTTTTATGATAAAGTATGCAATTATATGACTTTGTGAAACATCAGTGAACAGTAAAGTTTATTCGTAATTTGTTTTCGTAAATTAAATAACAATGAAATAATTTTGACTGCCTAAAGTCCATCGGGCTTACAGACTAAACATCTTTATTAGCCGACTACGGTGAAGCCTAAAAGGGTTATGTGTTTGACCTGTATGTATGTAGGTATGTCCACTCGTAACTTCTGAACGGCTCAACAGACTTTGATAAATGATACATTATTAGATTCGTCTCGATGGCGAGAATGTTACTGGTTAAATACAATACGATTCTTTTTTGCTTTATAATGTTTTTTTGCAAAATATCGATGTCATTGTGAAAAAATGTAATTGAGATATTAAAGATTACTTTTTGTTTAGTTATTTTAATCTTGTGATAGTACAAAACTGCTAGGGATGATTTCTTGAATGCGGAAATGCCCTGAAAATACAATAATGTGACCAGGGGCCTTAATAAAGTCAAAGTCAAAGTCAAAGTCAATTATTTTGCGTAAAACGTGTCAAAGAAGATGGTTGGAAGTGTTGACACATACCAAATTCTAGGCCGTAAAAGCGTTATAGCAGTAACATCTCCGTCCTTTTTACTGCCTGGAACTTGTCAGGTCTTCTCGAACTCAGTTTTTTTGAACTACACTTACTTCTATTTTCCTTCTTGTCCCTTGTAAAGGTATGGAGGAATTCCTCTCAGTCGTTGAAGTGCTGGCAAGAGCGTCCAAAGTTACGTTATCCTGTGTAAACATAACAGTTACCTACTTGGATACAAACTATAACAAAGCCAAACGGGTATGTGCGCAGCGGCATCACCCTTATTGCCGCCCGGCAAAAGACTAAAGAACTTTTGTGAAGCGGCATAAGAAGCGCTCCTTCACTGACTGCTTGAGATCACCGTCCACAATACACAAGACTGTGGACATACTCGTACCAAATATTTATTTATTTAATGTTATTGTTTTTTTTTTATATTACTGTTTTTTTTTATTAATGACTGTTTGATTGTCATTAGGGTAGGTACTTATTTTAAGCATTTTTTCAAGTTTATCAGGCAGAAATCCCTGAAACGTATTAGTAAGTTCGTCTTTGTACTGGTCGTTAGGGGCCTTTCCACAAGAACTGGCACGAATGGATTGAATGATTGAATGAAAGTACGAGTATACTAGTGTGTAAAATAGTAACAGGTTTTCGGTTTGAAAATCGAACATCGGTTCAAAGGACGGCACTCACACAATGATAGGTGACATGACTTTCATTCAATCCATTCGTGCCAACTCTTGTGAATCGACCTGTACATGTTTTGATTTGTTCTATTGCCTATTTTGTATATCTTTTTTATTGTTGTACAATAAAGAGTAAGCATACATACATAAATAGGTACATTAAAAACGTTTCGTCAAAATTCCATCAGTATTTTGCTTCTATTGGGTAACGGGCTATAATCACGTGGTTTTGTTTGTTTTCATTTAGTTAATCTCCTTAACAAACAGAGTATAGTGACATTTACGAGTATTCACTACGTACTTACGTCTGGTTTTTGTACACCCTGCCTCCGAATTCCTCTGTTAATGCTTTGTCGTAATAGACTAAGGAGATACTTTTCGGTGGTGGAGTTTTTGGAAAGAAGTCTAGATTGTATATTTTCCTGTGTAGTAAACAAGACACGATTTATTAAGTAATCAACAAATTATAGCTTTTATTAAAAAAGTAGTATTTTATTTTCGTAACCGATGTTATAAAAGGAGTAGGCTCTCGATTCAGACGATTCTTTTTAGGGTTCCGTATCTTAAAAGAAAAAAACGGAACCCTTAAAGGATCACTTTCGTGTCTGTTCGTTCGTTCGTCTGTCACAGCCAATTTGCTCCGAAACTATTGGACTTATTTAAATATTAAATGGGCATAAATTAGAAAAAAAATGCGGACTACATTATGTGAAAAATCAAATAAAAGGTAATATTATATATATAAAAGTAACATAGGTAATTTCTCAAAATGTACGGAACCCGCTCCAAGCGAGTTTAACTTGCACTTGCCCGGTCTTTATTATAAACTATGTTCACGAATAACAAGAAGAGATTGACGTTTCTAAACAAATAAAATGTGACTCCGCTATACTTGGTGATTAAAATTTATCTAATGTACCGCAAACTATATCGTTAGGGGCCTTTCCACCAGAGATGACTTATGCTGCGAGGATGTGACAGCTACGCGTTTCGGGATCCTGCCGTTTTGCCAAAATTATTTTGGTAAAATTTCATTACTCAAACAAATTTTCGCAACTGTTTTGTTTGCCAATGCAATTTTTGGCATAAGTAACTATATACGCTAATTTTCATTTCGTAAAATTTTCATTAAGCAGAGTTTAACTTCGGATACAGACATTTAGGCATTTGGTCTTTTGGCAAATGCTTTATTAAGGCCTTTAGGCGAATTTGTCTGAAAAAAGTTTAAAGTTTAAGTAATAATTTTGAACAAAAGTAAGAATTTACTACCGAATAGTTGCCAGGTAAGTAGGTTAGGTTAGGTTAGATCTTTGACCCCCAAGAAAAACGAACCAAGAACAATAGGTTAGGTTAGGTTAGGTTTGGTTAGGTTGGAAATAACTGGTAGTTTTACTAAATATGCTTACTAGTCGGTCGTTCAGATAGGACAAGTCCGGGTTGTTTTCAGACCTTGGTCTGTAATGGCCATCTTGACGATACTGACAAAAAAGTCCAAAGAGCGTTAAGATAACATTTGTTACATATACATTGTACAGGAGCGACATTCTAGGCGATAAAAATCATATCGGTTTTGATATGTTATGGTATTGTTACCGCCATTATTGTCAAGTAAATTAAGAGATATCAAAACGATGATAATACGATAACAGGGTCAAAGACGATATGGTTTTTACCGTTTAGAAAAGAGGCCCAGTTGTTTTATCGGGTACAATTAATAACACCGAAGAGTCATAATTACGAATTATTCAAAATTCCGAATTTTCATAATTTTGAATGCAATATTTTAATAAAAGACTTTTTTTGTATCGCTTAAAAATCAAACATAACCTAATATAGGGTAGAAGTATCGGTTTTGGCCATCTTAAGACCGTTTTTGGCCACTCTAAAATTTAACTAACATCTCAACTATTATGAAAATATAAAAATATTTTTATATTTTATCTTAATGTTCAGTCTTAACTATTTTTGATACTCATTTCAACCTTAAATGGCCACCAACGATACATCTACCCTACGTGTAGCAATTGAATTATGCATTTAATCTAAAATAGCTCCAGCATAACATAGCTTTCGGAAAAATGAAAATTCGGACAAATTAATGTTCGGAGAAATGAATGTTCGAAAAAAAAACGCAATTTGTAAGATTTCCGTAGATATACTTTTTGACCGAGAAACCTTGAATTTTGGCTTGGAAAAACAGAATAGTAACAAACTTACTTGTCCTTGACGCCCCTGTGGCTGCGGGGGCTGCGGTAAACAAAAAACTTACCCAATTTTATTATTGTTTTTTATTGATATTTGTGGAAAAAAGGAACGTCACATGGACGGCGTCTCCCTTAAATATTGGAAATAGCAAATTTTACGCAAACTTTTCTTTATAAAAAAAATAGCCCGGTAGACATATTTAGCACTTACTCCTTCCACAGCTGCAGGTTGATTGGGCTGCTGATAACCTCCAGAAACGAGGGTGGGGATACCTTCCTTCACGGTGAAACATACATTATGCTAATTTAATTACATCAAAAAATAAATACGTATCTGTGCTATAAAAGATAGGGATTATAACAAATGTGTTAGTGGGGCTAGACAAGTTGCCATCGTTAACGAACACTTTGGTGATCACCTGTCACTTGGCGCTGTCAAAATTAAATAGGCTAGACAATCAGCTTTCAGCGTGTCAGTTGTAACGAGTGATATATCACGTGACTTACGTCATTCCCATACATTTTTCAATGACAACACATGTCGCCAGTGATCACCTAACGCTAGCGTTCGAGAACGATGGCAACTTGTCTAGCCCTACAGGGTATTTACACTTCTTCCATTGTTTATTGTTCAATACAAAACAGCTTTCATTTTCGGGTTATTCCCAACTGTTCCCACCAATTTGTTACCACAGAAGAAATTGGTGGTAACTACTGGGGAAAAAACCCAGGTGGGAATAACCCTCATTTTCAATGGGTTAAGACTGTTTCGCTTGCGTTAGTCAGGCCAGCAACGCTCTATATAAATTAATACTACACCGTCATGCACGACGTGCATCGTGACGTCGTACCGACCGCCGCCACCAGTCGTGATTGCCAACATCCGCGTTGTACCTTTAGTCAGTCAGTCAATAAGCTGTATGTATTGCTTTATGAACATTTTCAATGTTTGCAACCGCTACTGCACTACGCTGACTAGCGGTTCTATTCGTTTCCTTTTTAAACCAATCGCGTCACGGGTAGATCACGTGATACGGAAAGTCACGTGATCTACCAGTGACGTGATTGGTTACAAAACGAAACGAATAGGAACGCTAGTTAGCGTAATGAATCTTGGCAAGGACCTCGGGTCTGGTAGACTGGTAGTATACCTGCGGGGTTTTGTTTGAACGCCTAGAAGATGTTTATACAGTGTGTTACCAGCACCCTCGCTTTTTTTTAAAGCAGGTTAAAATAACGTATATCTGTAACGTAACTATGACATTAATTTAATTAATATACAATTTTCAGGCTTTGTTAACTTTCTAACAAAATTTAAATTACCAGCTTTGTAAAGCACAGTGATTTGACAAGTATAAATGACAGTCGACGGATACTTTGATTATAATGATTTGCCCCCGTACCACGAGATGCCTTGTATAAGCACCGTATGTTTTGCTTAGTAACTCCTACTTCATACTTACGTTATTAAGCTCTTGAACTCCCAGCGTTGCTTTCATTTCAGGCTGTAATAATTTCTCAATGACTATGTATTATTTTTAATCCCATTACACTTAAAATACTATATGGGATAAGTTCACCTATGTACATTATCTATATTGATGCAAACATGTCTTGTAATTTATGTGAAATAAAGTTTCCATAGGTATATACATACACTCACAGGGTTACATGGTTACCTGGAAGAGATCCTTTAAAGGGATTGGAAGTTCACCTTTGTACATTATTTTTTCCATCTTCATCGTACTGTTTATGTTTTATTTCTACAGTAAAATATTTAAGTACATAGTGTTATACTCCTATGCTGCCCTGCTTAGAAAAAAGGGCGCAAGTCTCATAGAACCGCGAATGTATAAGTGACTTTATATCTTAAATCATGGGGTTAAATTTGCTTTTACTATAAAATTGCACATGCGTCCTTTTTATTTAGGAGGGCAGTATGTTTCCGTCAATGGGTGAAAAAAACAAACCGAAATGGGTAACTTGATACCAAGTAATTATACTCGTAGCATACACAAATTAACCCAAAGAGATTATGCGTAATATTTGTCGATATCATGATTATGACAATTTAAATTAGGACAAATAGTTTTTGTGACTCAGTATTGAACCCAGTGATTGCTCACCAGTGCGGCATCGAGCTCTTCATCCCGGCCCGCTCGCTTTATAATTAAAAGAATATTATCATTAATACCAAATAAATAATTAAAAATTAAATCAAAACAAGCTCTAGGTGTGTAAAGACACCTGCATTTTTACCTAAAACGTTATGATTTTTTTACGAAACCAGATAAGAACACGTTCATTGAATAGGTACAAAACGGACACATTCCAAAATGAGTCAGTGTTGCATTTTAAAATTAGAATCTATTCGTATAAGATTTTTAATGCAAGAACAAATTATTTTGGAATGTGTCCGTTTTGCATTCAATGAGCGACATGTCGGACCATGCTAAGCATGATGGGTTCTGTCACCGTTACTAAAACACAACATTTTCTCCAAGAACCACGGCATTTAACATTAATATTTTAACCCTTAATTTGGCACTGTCCAGAATACTTAAGTACATTTTTTTTGTTTTAGGGTTTGTTTCCCGACTTTTTTCATTTTTGTCAAATTAAGGGTTAATCGCCTGCAACTTTAGACCCAATAAAGTCTACTTTAGAGTGCTTTATTTTAGGATAGTTTTCAGACTTTTAGCCTTTTTGTAGGGGGTCATTTTTAGCGAGAATGACACTTTTAGAGTTTAAGGGCGTTTTTTCTCAGCAGTTGTCTCTTCCGAAGCGCTGGTAGTATTTATTTGACTTGCAAATGTGCCCCGTGCGGCCTGCTTATTGAACAAACATCAATTATCTTTTAATATTTCCTAAACGGATCTTTAAATATGTATAAAAAAATATCATACACATAATAAAAGAAAAAAAACATACGAATAAGCTAAACAACGATGTTGTAAATTAAAAAAAAGTTTTACCTGTCCTGTACATGACCGGGTAGCCTGAAAATATTTTTTTCCTTATTTTATATTTGGTTGGTATAAGTATCTATAATATGTGTAAACATTGTAAGCTTTGTGACTTTGATAGTTTCTCAGAAAAAGTGAGTATGTCATAGAGACAAACGGACATGGAGAAAGGGTTCCTTTTTTGACTATAGAACCCTAAAATACCGAGGTAATAGCTATGACACTGTTACCACCACCATCAAATTAATTGGAGCAGATAAGGGGCTCAGATATATCTGAGCCATTTATAACGAATTGAACAATAGAGTTGAGAACAGGTATTTTTGAGCACCTGGGGGGTTATTATGACGTGGCTAAGCCGTTTATTTTACGGTGAGCGTAAAGGAAGGAGCTATACCAGCTATAACGCTGTCTTTTTCTCTCAGCGGAAATAGAACTGCATTGCTATGTCATAATAGCCCCCCCGTTGAAGGTTGTATTTGAACCAGTTAGTCAGCTGCCAAACTCGCAAGCAATCCTGTTTTTCACAAGCGTACAAAGCATGTTGATATAAGATATCACTATGTTCGTGCGGCTGTTTATAATAATGTGATAGAATTAAAATATATGCCAATCGATCCAAATAGATTATGATAGCTGACATATTAACTAAAGCTTTGCCACATTGTAAACACAGTTTTTTTTTTTTTTTTTTTTTTTATGTAATACAGAAGACAAATGAGCACACAGGCCACCTGATGGTAAGTGGAAACTGTGACCCATAGACATTCGCATTCACAGGACTGCGATGCAATCCTAAGACTGCAAATGCGTTGCCAACCTTTCAATGAATTGTTGGAGCTGGTCATCAAGGAGTCGAGATCAATAGGCTATATGCAAGATTTTTAGGAAATTGTATGCAACTGACATTTCATCTCGAATGAAACTTTATATCGAATGGCACAAGAATTGGGGGTCCTGACGTATTGTGATAGTTTGAGTCCACGTATATTTAAAAAAAAAAGCTATTACGCACAATAGGGCGTAATGGTAAAAAAAGGCCCGCAGGTATTATTTTGGATTTACGGTCGCTTTTTCTAGCATGTTAGGACACTATTTACGAGCAAGTGTGATGAAAAATCAGTGACGATGTGTAAATCCAATGACAATGCAAGATTTTGGTATATAAGAGCTGATCTGATGATGGAGCCGGAAGTTGGGACAGGTCTTGGGACTTATTAGTTAGGTCTTGATAAGCTAATAACGACTTTGCAAAAAAGTACAGTCAGCAATAAAAGCTTGTCCCAAAAATGAAATTTTTGATAGAAACTTGATGGAGTATCCATGGTCGCCTTCATGATACTAGCTCATTGTAAATGCCGTTGCCCACGATCAGTTTTCACTGAACTGTAAAAACAGTCATTTTAAACTTAGCGTGTGTGTAAGAGAAAGTTTGGAGCCCTTAAGAGGATTGTGAGGTTGAAAATATCGTTAAAAAATTGATAACGTTTCTTATAAACCTAGTCCGATTTTTACTTGATTATGCTGTAGATAAACCAAATAAAAACGCTTGTATTCAAAACCGCGGGAATCGGACTTGATTTAGGTGGCAAAATTTATCGCCCGGGGTTTTTTTTTTTACAGTTTTGCGATCCAAGTATCGCTTTACAATCCTCTTAATCGTGTTATACAAATTGGTTTACCTTTTCTCCCTTTACTGGCTTGCATTCCTGTGAAATAGAAAAAACAATAATTTATCTACATCCATATCGTAACTTTCCGATACTTTCCTAACTTTCAGAAACGATAAGCAAATGGCCTATATTAAGAAACATGTATCTGTGGTTGTACTTTAATACTAACATTAAAGTATTGCACGTTATTAAAGTATCGGTCATCGATACTTTAATGTAAACATTAAAATACAGGTAAATTAAGGTACAGGGCAACCACTGATACAGGTTTCCGACATATTGTAGAAAACTTATGATATACACGTGAAACTCGCCTTTATCGCACGTGTATTAATACCTCTCATTATGCGACACTCACATAAACTACTATTACCATTTAAGATATTCATAGTGGGGTAGGCAGAGCTACAGAATTACCTAAAACTCTACAAAGTTGTTGATAATTCAGTAACCACATTTTGCACAATTAGGCTAAGATAATTAGGTATTCAGCTTCTAATTAATTAATCATATTAATTGCTTGTGCGTATCATATCGCGAAGTACCCTGAAATCGCACCGTTTTAAAGGTCCAAATTGACAGCTGTCGAATCGATAAACCAAATCCAAATCTTTTTATCTAATCCTCAGTTACGTGGCAATCCAAAACCTTCTAAGATTTGTTTCAATAGAACTTGCCAACAATGTAAACAAAACATTCAATGAGATATCCATATTCTAGCACTATTTTACTATTTTAATGGTTAGGATAATGATGTAGAAAGAATTGATTAAATAACACATGGATTTAGAAGTATTTGATGATGTAGAATGGGAACTAAAGACATTTTGAATACAAGGTTTGTTTACATTGTTGGCAAGTTCTATTGAAACAAACCTTAGTTTAAAATGAAAGCGATTGCGATTGCGAGTGCGTTAGGCAATAGCCCCTCCGATTTCAGTCAAATTTCGCATCCATTGCAAAATGCTTGTTAGTAGCTTAGAAACTATAGATTTATTTCACATGCGGTGATATTTTAGAATTATGCAGTAATTCAATACATTGCTACGTTATCACTACATAGTATAAAACAAAGTCGCTTCCCGCTGTCTGTCCCTATGTATGCTTAGATCTTTAAAACTACGCAACGGATTTTGATGCGGTTTTTTTTTATAGATAGAGTGATTCAAGAGAAAGGTTTTTATGTATAATAAATTTTGTTTTATGTACGTGTGTTATAGAAAACTCAAATAAACCGAAGCGAAGCGAGGGCGGGTCGCTAGTTGAAGATAAGATAATCAAATTTTGTAAACATTAATTTTAGGTACCATTTTTTTGCCAAGAGAGGCAAAGATTTACCAATACCATTAAAACCTTAATAACTTCGAAACTAATTAACATATTGAAAAGTTAAAACTATATCGAGGACCGGTATACAAAGGGTTTTTTTATCCTGTAATATTTCACTTATCTAATACATAATAGTAATTTACAAGTTTTCTATATACATACACATACAGGGTATGATTATTTGGAAATCATGCAACAAGTACATTGTTGCGGTACGATACATTACAAAGTATCAAAAAATATTATATTTTTATATATATTTATTATTTAAATACGATCGGAATATGCACTTACATTTTGTTGCTCCTAAAACAAAAAACAAAAGTACGACTATTAATAACAGATTAAGCACTAAATAACAAGTAAAGGCTCTCGCTAAAATGTTTGCACCCGCCTCGACGAGTCTCAGTTTGGCCTAGTGGTTGACTGGTAGTAAAATGTTTTAAGGCATTAAGTCCTCCTTAAATACGAATTTATGTTGGCGTCATCTATTCACTTAGAAAGCTTGGGAATTCTTGATAATTTAAAATTGAGTCTGCTTCCGTACAACTGAGCAACAACGCTGCCGCCAAAGTTTAGGTAATCCTATCCGAACAACGCCGCCGCCATAGTACATTACCGATCCCTGCTAGTAGTCGAAGCATTTTATACTCTAGTGGTAACCACATTCAATTTAATTATTTTTTTAAGTACTTTGCAATTCGCCGCCTTCTTTGGTATTACGGCAGTAGGTATAGCGATCCTATAAACTACTGAAAAGAAAGATTTAATTTTTTCAACTTCTTTTTTATGTGAAAGAGGAGGCAGATGCACAAGCAAGTCATCTGATACTAGTGAGCTGCCTGGTTTTGAGAAAAGAGTAGGCTCGTTCGGAAATACAGACACTGAGAGCTGATTCCACATAGATAAGGTGCGTGGCAAGCAGGCCCTCGAAAAACGCACGGTAGTGGATTTCCAACTATCCAGATGGTACAGTATAACACAGCTGATATGGCTTACCGATGTACCTGCGCAGTAGACATTTTTTCGAAGCGCGGGAACCAATCAGCTTGTATTCTGTGCTATTATTGGTTATTAGTGAAATCATGTTGACGCGCGCCCGCGTGTCATTCAGTCAGCCGTCAAACGTGCGTGAGTGAGATGGAAAAAAAGATGCAATTTTATTTGCACCTTATAACTATTACATGCAAGTCTGATATTCTCGTGGTTCTAATCGTGCTTTCGGAAATCATCGGAATCGTTCGTGTCTGCGCGAACGAAGATTCACGACACGCCATATAAATTGTGTTCTACTGTACTTTGTAATAACCTAAAACATACCTCTTTTTTTGTAATTATCTTTGTCGCAGAGTGGCCCCAGCTTAGAACTAAGACGGAAGTGTCGATCGGGTTTTTGAGTTTCTCTCCAGCCAGCATGATTGTTTTTCCCGGTTTTCCCGCGGTCATTGACATGTAAGTATAGACCAAAGCGAGGTCCGCAGTCCAGCCTTTATATCGGGGATGAATTTTGTACCGCTCCACAGGTAGGTATTGCTCATATCCTGTGTTGTACATCTTCTTGGTGCCGACCACTACGAACGTAAGCGTCAGTTCCGGAAAAGTGTCCGGACTTATGCTGCGGATTTTGAGATTATTTTATTTTTTAATTTTAACGCATGTTAAGAAGATTGTGAACTGAAGATTAATCGTAGCTATCAAAAGAAAACCATACTTAATAATTTACCCCCTAAAAACTTGGTAAGCACGTTTTTTTTTCTCTTCCAACAAATATTTTATTGGAAAGGACAACGTACATGCAGAGTGGGTTTGCATAATATCTAAAAAATCGCAATAAGTAGGTTTAAGGGGAGAGAACGTTACCGATTTTTGTATGGAACTTTATAACTTCACAATCCTCTTAGAAACACCTTTTGATTTTGTCTGTCACAGGTGAATGATAGAATGTTATATGTATTCATTTTAAAGTTGATACTAGAATAATTTGTGACCCCTACTAATTTAATCGGAATGGTTCTTAGCTATAAAACAAGGAATATTCATGACTTTTTCACAGCTTCAAAAAAATTAGATTCATGTAATTCAGATTCAGCTATAAAAATAATAAAGACCGCAACAAAGTTTCGTTCATATACCTTTTTAGCAAAACAGAATTTAACATGAAGTTTACTATGGCTGACTTGTTACATGACGTCACAAGGCGTATCGGATCTCTCGTTTAAAATGCTTGTATCATCCGTATTTGGGTAAGGCCACGGAGCGTTCCAACCGCCCCCGCGAGAGTGTTACCAAAACAGTACATGTAACATTACAAAAAGCATTTATTTTCCAGGTATATGTAAGAACCTAATCATAACTACCTATTGTAATTAAAAATAAATGCCACAGACATAAATCTTTGTCTATTTTGGTAACACACAAGACAGGGCGGTTCGAACGCCCCGTGGCCTTACCCATTTTTGAGCCGGTGTTGTTAATTTCACTTTTGGTGATTTTTTTACGGTATTTTCAGTTGAGAAATGCGATTTGAAAAATCTATGCATATTCACAGTTACTTGAGCCGTTTAAGAGATTTATTATCGGGCGTAAATGTTAACTAAAATTGTAAATAAAATACTTACAAACAGTGAGCAGCTGTGAGGACCACGTAGTCATGGATTATGGCCCCCGAGCATTGTCTTTTTACATTGTCCCTAAACAATATGCTGAAAATATAAAGTTAACATCAATATTAGTAAAATCAACCGAAGGTTGACTTGTGTAAAAATAAAATGACAACTTATTATGGCTAAAAACATTATAGGTAACAACTGATGTTAATGCATTCAGACATTATATGACTTTCGATTTTTATGCGTTATTGATTGATTGAATACTTTTAATTTTCTGCGAGCTAATAAAGACTTCAACCAATTTAGTAAAGGTACGACGGCCTTATAAGCAGCAGCACTATTTAGAACCTTGTCGGTTTAGCGCCTTTGACAGATTAGTGCAGCGGGTGTGCCAAAGTTCATATAAAATTGCAAATTAGTTTATTGGAACTCCGAAAATGTAACTCATATAATTTTACAACTTAATGATCACTCTTCATACTCTACATAAATGTTTTTAATACTAATGATCGGAACTTATAATCATCTGAACTTATAACGCCAATATTCATGGAATCGTACACTTTTCAGAATTTCTTAAATATTAGTGTAGATAAAATTTGGTTAGTTAGGTTAGGTTTATATAAATCTAAAAGAAGTAACATTTTTTGTAAAAATGTTGTATGAGTTGCGATAAGATAATTATGACTTAAAAAAGTATGGACAAAAAGTATAAGCAAAATTTTTCGGAGTACCTATAGTCACAAATAGTTATTTGCATAAAAAATCGAAAGACCAATTTATATGAGCCAATATGGACCCTAGTGCAGCAGTTCAAAGATGACGTTCTTCTTCTTCTCTCTTCTTGTTCAGCCTATAGCCACCCAATGCTGAGTGTAGGCATCCTGCATTGCTCGCCACTCATCTCGGTCCAGTGCTCTTCTTATCCAGCACCTTCCCGCCACCTTGACCGGGTCGTCGGTCCACCTCATTCCTTGTCTGCCAACGTTCCTCCGCCCGGTTCTGGGTCTCCACTCGACAACAGCCTTACCCCATCTTCCATCACCCCTGCGGCATATGTGTCCAGCCCACTTCCACTTCCTTCGGGTGATAACTTTGGCTATATCGATGAGCCTTGTTCGTCTCCGGATCTCCGTATTTCGGACTCTGTCTCGGAGAGAGAGGCCCAACATCGCCCGCTCCATCGCCCTTTGCGTGACTTGCAGCTTATGTACCACCTTCTGCGTGAGCGTCCAAGTTTCGGCTCCATATACCAGCACGGGGAGGACACACACAAGATGACGTTACAAAATTTAAATTCTAATTCATTCATTTGTCGGAATACACGGTCTTAGTTATAAAATTTTAGCACCTGTATTCAGCATGCAAGCAAGCGTACAAATGTTATAAATAATCTGTTTTAAAAATTATCTTCCAATTTTATAAATTCTAATCAAAAATAATACAAAATAAAACCCCTTAATACTTCTAGACACTGTGAAACCATTTTATCCATCAGCCATTTTAATAACTTACGTTCAATAATTTTTCCTGACAACATTCTTAATTCACCCAGTAAACGGTTAGAACTAAAATCAGAGACCCGACCATTCCCCAATAAAAGCCTTTAAAAGACTTACTCAAGGTACAACCCACTAAAATAATAACCCCTTTTGAAGAAATATACGACTTCGTTGTTTGTTTAACTAGCCATCACATAAGGGAAACCTAAAGAGCAGCAGTATATTGATATCCCTCTTATTGCATAAACCCAAGCGATACGGCTTTTCTAAATATACCCTTTTAAAACCCATTCGAAACCCCTTGAATGGGATAGCGGGCCGGTCCCTGACTAAAATGCTCTTATTAAATACATTTCTTTTGTACATATCCTTGCGACAGGGAGGTTTGTTCAAAAGAGACAACATAATACATACGTGCTCCTGTCTGTCTTTTAACGACATGACTCCGTTTCATAAAATGTTCTGGGTAGGAGTTCACACATACGTCTCTTTTGTACATACTGTATACACACGGTAGTGGTAAAATATTCAGTTTCCTAAATAACGGGACACAGCTGTCGTCTAACCGAGCTTTACAGTGACAAAGCACTAAAGTGTGCAGCTACTTATAAGGCTGACTGTACTTGCTTAGCTTGTTAATCTTAACCATTACGGGGTTCTCGTCATGTTATGAATGAACGTTTCTATTCGTGTAGTTTTTAAACCAATCGCGTCACTGGTAGATGACGTGATACGAAAAGTCACGTGATCTACCAGTGACGCGATTGGTTTAAAATCGAAACGAATAGAAACTCTTGTTAGCGTAGCGCATCTTAGCACGGGCCTCAGAGATCGGAATGTGGGCGTGATTACTCTCAATAATGTGGATATGACTTCAAAGATTTAAAAACAAATTAAATTACACCCAAAGAATAATATTGATCCTTTGCAAGGCAGTAATAAATAATAAATACAAGACTTGTTCTTGTTTAAAAACAAGTCTTCTATTTATTAACTTTAAAGTAAATAAATAGTAACTTTTAGTTTTTCGTGGTTATTTTATACCTTTTCACGGTTAAAATAAACTTATGAGGTGAAAAACTCTTTTCACAATCTACGGATGTTAATGGAGCAAAATTAAGTAGATTAATATTAATGGCCATTCCTCATGTCTTTGTATGTATCGTCTTATTAATTTATTACTGACATGCACCTTTGCATCAAGATTATGGTTCAGGTAAGCAATCAATTAATGTAATTTAATTTATTTAATTAAAATCTTTGGAGTCATGATCACATTTTTGCGAGTAATAACGCCCATAATTTGTCCGGTATCTGATCATTACAATGACTCTGAAATGATTATATCACTTAATAATTATAGTTATTTACTCTAAAATGGCGACAAATGTGTAATGCTCTCGTTGACCAATATGATCTACGACGTCCGACGGACCAGGCTCTGTAATAATATTTAAAGCAGTAAAAAGTCAATCAAAAATCAATAATTTCATAGAAAACTAGCTGGATTTTAACGTTCTTTAGTAATTTAAGGTTACATTTGACCAAACTGGAACAAGGTCTTACACCTAGATTAAACGCCCAATTTATAAAGACCGAAAGTGAGTAGAAGGGTCGAAAGAGGCTGCCCTAGGCGTACTTTTTCGAATCAAATCGGAGAAATACTAGAAAAGGGCCGAATATTAAGTACCCGAAACCGACGTGCGTGCATGACTCGATGTATGAATGTGGAAGAAGCGAAAGAAATTTGTCAAGATCGTAGCAAGTGGAAAGAAGTGGTCTCGACCTACCCCTCTAGGAAACAGGCGTGAATTAATGTATGTATGTAATCTCGGAGTAAGTCTTATTCTGCGAGTCTGGTTGGTGGTCTTAATCATTTCAATTACAGTTTTGATTAAATTTAGTTGGATATACCTTATTAGTAAATTTACTGGCATCCATCTTAGTACCGTAAAACTACCCAACTATAGTCCTAGGACTATAGTTCAATATTTCTTATTACATTATTCTAAAATATGATACCTTACTGCTATTATTGCTGGGTATATGTACTGTTTGGCCTAAAATTGACTGCTCTAAACTCTAGTTATAGCTAAATCTGTCATATTTTTAGAATAATATGAAAAGTAAAATTGGACCATTGTTGTAGGCCAGGACTATAGTTGTGTAGTTTTACGGTACTCAAAATTCTATAGCAGTTGTATAGCTCTGTCCTTTTCTCTCAGCGTAAACAGAACTGCATAGCTGTCATAATAATCCCCCAGAGGCCAAATCAAAAATACCCGAAACCGACGTACGCGCATGAAGAGATTGATGAATGTAGAGGAAGCGAAAATTGTGTGTTTAGATGGATGGATGGAGAAGACAGGCGTGAAGGTATGTATGTGTATGTTTGTCAGTTTTAGGATCGCAGTCCTAAGATTGCAGTCTTAAGACTGCAGTCTTAAGATTCTAGTCTTGAGAATGTAAATATCTATGGTTCTTAAATCCTGCTAACCATCTGATGGTCTTTCTGCTTGTATGACGTTTACTTTTTTGTAATTTACTTTACGTTAACTGTACTAATAATTTTAGTTTATATAAATTTAAAAGTCAAACATTTAATGTCATTTATTCAAAGAAACTTTAGGTTCAATCAAGGACTAATGATTCCTGTAAAAAAAAAAACCTACTTAGAAACCGTTGAACTATGTTGTTTTTTAAACTTATTTCAATCGGGTAAAAATTAAATTACCTGCCATCTAGAATATATAAGAATATAAAGTTTTCTTTCACTCGTGGGTGATCTAGTACACTAAACTTAGTTGCTCCCAAAGAGTATTTGTCGATTTTCTCGCTGACTGTATATTTTATCGAACTTCAACAAGTTTAATCTTGAAATCTGTTAAGTATATGTTTTTTATAATATTTACCATTTTGAGTAGACAGAAGATGAAAATTAGCTATAAACAACACCGTCCTAACTACGTTCACGCCACGCATATTGGCATTAATTCCGCATGAAGTCTATAATATTAATTACACCGCCATTTTTAATTAAAATGATAAGGATTTATTCCGAGGAATTGCAGCAATGTAATATGACTTTGACTTCGTACTGTATGCTCTAAAGTGAGTATTCGGACGTGAATTTTATCGTGAAGTTGACAAGCATAGACATGTGAAAATGTATGTATAACTGCAGCTATCGATATTGGGATATGCTATGAAAAATTGTTAACTTGGATAATCGACAAACATCGGTTTTCAATCCACGACGGTTCACCCTGTCTCGGTAAAATCGTTGCACGGCTGCGTCAATGTATGAAAGATAAAGCCAGTGGGCTGGGACGTCTAGGATCGAGAACACTTTAGAAATAGTCCGTCCGACGCGATTTATATACACTTAAGTACGAGTTTGTGGTGCTATCTTGGGCGCTAGCCAAGACGCATTACTCTAACTAGCGTTTCTATTTGTTTTGTTTTTAAATAGATCACGTCACCGGGAGATCACGTGACTCTTCGTATCATGACATCTACCGTGACGCGATTGGTTTAAACACGAAACGACTAGAAACGCTAGTTAGCGTAATGCGTCTATAGTGCGCGGTCGTTAAGAAGTCAATCCAGACAGCTGTCATCGCAGTACAATTTATAACCTATTCTTGGCTTTGAGGTTATAATTTGTACTGAAATGACAGGTGTCAGGATTGACTTCTTAATGGCCGGGCACTATAGGCTAGGGCCTCTTCAACGACACGTCATCTTCTGTGAGCAATCTGACAACTAAAGGAAAAAAAAAAAACTAATCTGTCTGTGTAGGTTTTTTGAGGTTCCGCTATGGAATCCCTAATCGTCGTTTGTCCTAATGCATCATTTTTCCGAATTTTCGTTTATCGTAAAACCATTTCCGCTTAACTTTTTTTAGTGCTGTTATAATACAACCTTAACTTAACAGAACCGCAGGTATAATTAGAAAACTTAAAAAGTGGCCTGACTCATATGAAAACCAGTTATGGGCAAATTAAAATATGGACGAACGATGTTTTAGGACAAACGTTGTTGGCATTCCGCGGGACACCCGTTTTTTGAGATATACTATTATGAAACCGCAATTAGTTTGGGATTGGAATAGCTGTCAATTCATATGAACTTTGACGTAAGTGTATGGTAGAACTGTCACCTCTAACCCCTTTCTAATCGCGTTTAGATAATAACTTTTCGTCTTACAATTAGATGACACTGCATCCTCCTCGAAGTCGGTTAAACCATGCTATTGTATGAAATTTGTGGCTTGAGTAAGATAATTATTGGGTTCGCATTTTTTTCACTAATGTACCTAATAAATGAAAATTGATTCTATGTTAGGTGCATCAAACATCACCGAATGCGATTAACGTTACATTTGTACTGGTTTTTTATTTATTAACTTGTAATGTTACTTAGGGGGGTAAGGGGAGAACGGAGTTTAAGGGGGGTAAGGGGAGAACGGAGTTTAACATCTTTTCCGACCCAATTGTCAACCTCACCTGCTCGCGTTGGTGGTTCGTACGAATAGCCGACGGCGATGCCCTTTCAAGGGTGTCGTGGTGCTCCCTGCTAGACAACGAACGAGGCTCTGGCGACCGAGTCAATGGCGGTATAACCATTCACAAAAAGGTTTCAGCGGCCTTGGAGATTTAAATGTCTCCTAAAATGTCTGGGGCAGAAGGCAACGGGAAACCACTGCTACTAATATCCCTTGTAGTTAACTAATGGAAAAGTCTAAACAGGCCACGGCCCCGAGTGCCCGGCGTTCCTTTAATGGGACAGGGGTGCGAAGAATCCCCGGGCGAGAACCAAAAGCAATCAAAATAGGAACATGGAACGTGAGGAGCTTGAAGAGTCCAGAGAAGATTTACAACGTGACAAAAGAAATGAAACGTCTGCATGTCGATGTCTTGGGGTTAAGTGACGTGCGATGGAAGGGGAATGGTAAACACCTCATAAATGAACAGTACACAATGTTTTATTCAGGTTCAGAAGAGTCGTCTAACATGCACGGGGTGGGTATAATTATAGATACTAAGACTGTGGGTGCATCAGTAAGCTCCATCGCCAAATCCAATCGTACTATGATGCTACAGCTGGAAGCTAAACCAAGAGACATCAACATTATACAACTTTATGCCCCTACTACTGATAGGCCAGACGAGGAGGTTGAGAATTTCTACAGGGAAGTGGAAGACTTACTGAAGCTCACGAAGAAGCATGAGATTAACATATTTAGTAATGGGTGATATGAATGCCAAGGTCGGTGAGCGGGAAGTGCAGGGAGTGGTCGGCAGGTTCGGGCTGGGGGAGCGAAATGAGAGAGGAGATACTCTGGTACAGTTTTGCCAGGAGAATGGTCTTACAATCATGAATACGTTCTTTGAATTACCACCACGAAGATTGTACACCTGGACTTCACCTAGACATACGTCTGTGCACATTATGCGGAATCAAATAGATTTTATAATGGTTAATAACCGTTACAGAAACAGCATAAGAAGTGCTAAAACTTATCCAGGGTCTGACATAAGATCTGATCACAATCCAGTAATTGCTGTTTTGGCCTGCTCCCTAAAGAAAATAAAGAAAAAGCGACAACTAAAGATCGACATAAGAAAGTTACACGACCATAATATAAGACCTAAAGTGTCGAATGAGATCAATGGCTGGGCTGTCACTAAAATGCAGGAACCCATTAAGTCTGTAGAAGATACATGGCACCAACTTAAAACAAAAATACATGACATCAATGTGGAACACTTAAAACCTGGTGATTGGGCACCGAAGCAAGTTTGGATGACGGAATCCATTTATCAACTTATGGAAAAAAGGCGACTCTATAAGACGTTAGACACACGTAAATATAAAGCCGTGGATAACGAAGTTCGAAGAGAGGTGAGGTTTGCCCGTGATTCCTGGTATCGGCGCAAGTGTGAGTATGTTGAGAGTCTCCAAGCGAAACATGATGCATTTAACTTGCATAGGGAAATAAAAGCCATGGTTCACCGCGGGACACCCTCGTTTCAACTTGTGGATGAAGATGGGATACCCATTTTGGATCTTTCTAGAAAGAAGCTATTGTGGGAACAGTACATTGGGACTATGTTTGCTGATGACACGCGTACTTCTGTCACTGCTTCAATCGAGACCAGTGTGGATGGTCCTCCTATCCTGAAAAATGAAGTTTGGAAAGCGTTGGAAAGAGCCAAAACTGGAAAATCAACAGGGCCGGATCAAGTTCATGTCGAGGTGCTCAAGCTAATTTGCGATGAACAGTTGAATGTTATCGTTGATCTTTTCAACCGCATTTATAATTCTGGTCAAATACCCCAGGACTGGCTTACATCGACGTTTGTGACTCTTCCTAAAAAGAAAAACGCCAAAAGGTGTGAAGAGTTTCGAACTATAAGTTTAATGAGTCAGGTTTTGAAGCTCTTTCTTTCGATTATACATGAGCGAATCAAAGGAAAATGCGATGAACAACTGAGTGAGAGCCAGTTTGGATTTCGGTCTGGGGTCGGAACGAGGGAGGCTCTGTTTGCGGTGCAAGTTTTGGTACAAAAGTGCATGGACATGCAGCAGGAAGTCTTTCTTTGCTTCGTAGATTATGAAAAAGCGTTCGACCGAGTTCTGCATGATCGCCTTATAGCGCTTTTAAGCGATATTGGACTAGACGGCAAAGACGTACGCATTGTTCGGAACTTGTACTGGAACCAACAGGCAGCGGTGCGCGTTGATGGCGAGTGTACCGAACAGATTGAGATCAAGAGAGGTGTACGACAGGGCTGCATATTATCGCCTACCTTGTTTAACTTATACTCGGAGACTATTATAGCAGAAGCTCTGGAGGACCTGGATTGTGGAGTCAAGGTTAATGGTCGTGTTATCAATAATATTAGATACGCAGATGACACAGTCCTTATAGCATCTACAGCAGCAGATTTGCAGATGATCGTTGACAGAGTTAACGAGTGTAGTGAAAGGGCAGGCCTTCGGATGAATGTTGGCAAGACTAAGTTCATGGTGATTTCCAGGAATCTCAATATTGACTCGATTATCACAGTGTCAGGGCGATCTCTTGAGAGAGTACATAAGTATAAGTACTTAGGCACGTGGCTCACGGAAAACTGGGATAGTGAGTTGGAAATAAGAACCCGTGTGGAGATTGCTCGTAGTGCCTTCAATACTATGAGATCTGTATTGTGCTGCCGAAGTTTAAAGATCACCTTGCGTACCCGACTATTGCACTGCTACGTTTGGCCTATAGTTCTGTACGGATGCGAGTCTTGGACAATTAAAGAAGACCTCAGGAAACGTATTGAAGCTTTTGAAATGTGGGCATACAGGCGTATGTTGAAAATAAGCTGGACGCACAAAGTCACAAATGTGGAGGTTCTGCGGCGAGCTAAGCAGAAACGGGAACTTTTGTCTGTCATTAAGAGGCGAAAAACTGCATATCTCGGTCACGTGCTTAGGCATGATAGATATGGCCTTTTGCAACTCATAATGATGGGTAAGGTGGCCGGTAAACGGCGAGTTGGTCGGAGAAAAAAGTCGTGGCTCCGCAACATCCGAGAGTGGACTGGAATAGCGAGCGCATCTGAATTGTTTCGACTCGCTAAGGACAGACAACAATTCCAGAAGTTAGTAGCCGACCTTCACTAGTTGGAGAGGCACTTGAAGAAGAATGTTACTTACTTTTAAGTACCTATTTATTGTATTTAATAATTGAAAAAATTACGTTCAGATGGAGTTTCTTGCGGCACTTCATCTCCGCAATGATGGTCCTGTCCGAAGTGCTAGTAGATTTACTTCATATTACCGACGTGTAAAACAGTTCTCATGTTGATTAATCGAAAAAGTTCTTTTTTAAATTGAATTTAAATGTCGCTTTGCGGAAGTTCTATTTACATATTACTTCTTCGTAATGCTGTTTCTATTGCTCTTCATTCAACATCGTTTAAAGTTGGAGCCGACATCGACAAAGTTTACATTCAACAGTTCGTCTTTAATGTCCGTATGTTACCTGTAGCATATGGAACCCTCGTACGCTAGTATTATATATTTATACGTGTATATGTTTTTATGTACTTTTTTCAAAAGATACAACTTTAAATAGAATCTTGTGCACACACAATTTCAATTATATGGTATTTGGGGTTAGGCAGGCACATGCCATTTAATCATCCCGCAGGTCATTTAAATGACTTAATTATTGTTTTATAATGAGATAATAACTTGCTGTAAATAGTAATCGTATTAATAAAACCAATAATTAGCTACAAAAAGTGTTTATTTTATACACTTTGGTACTTATATCATTAATGATCGGCATCTCCAAGAGAAACCCGTTTCGTGATAGATCGTATTCACGCTGACTAAAATATGAATATCTCAGTTCTGCAATGGAATTGAACTTGGTGCCTATAAAACGAAATGAAGAATATTTAAAGACCTATTTAAAGACCTAACCCTCAGCTGTGTTGGTTTTGGGGCCAAGCTCCATACAAAGTTGCCCATGGTCAGTTATTTGCAACTGATAATGGGTTAATAAATAGTCATTAATCACTAAACATTATGAATTTACTTCATGGTTAAAATGTAATTATACGTCAATGATGTATGTGAAACAGGAAAAACATCACTGGTTTTATTCCTGAACCGTTTTAAAAACGTCAAACAAACATAAAAAAACATGCAGCAAAAGTTTTTCTAGCTATTAACAAGTGAAAGAATACCCCATTACAACAACCATTGTACATATTGCCGTGTAACTTTGATATCGGTTATTACTTATCGAAATTCGTATCTCACTCTAGTATTTTTTTGAAAAACATCCTTATCCCCTTATAAAACGGTTTCATTTTAATGCTACAGTAAAGCAAAAGACGAGTTTCCGAAAGTAAGGTGTATATTTTTATTCTTGTTTCCGTACGAACAGAATTGAGGAGTTTTTATGAGGCCGTGTTTTCTGATATTAGAAGTTACTGCGCATAGCCGCTGAAAGTTTGTTTGTTATTTGTACCGTTCCACGTTTACTTACTAACTCTAATTCAGAGCAATTTCAGTTGCTTTGTTCAAATATTACCCTTTCTATCACAACTGAGTTTTTATTAGAAAACGAATTGCAAGGGAAGCAATTTTGATTGACCAAAAAAAAATACTGACAGTTTTTACTTTCTCATTCGAAAGAATAGGCAATTTTAAGACACCTTTTTCATTAATTCTGTATTTGACCCAATAGTTTTGTTTTAATATCTTTATTAATTTAGCAGACATTTATGGATGACATGATTATTTTAAATTTGGGATGGCATTTTCTAATAAATTACAACATATACCTAAGAGGGCTTCAAGCTGAAAACGAAAGTTAAACAAAGGTTAAATATACTTTTGTCGAAATATCCAAAATAGATAAATATTTCAAAAACTTAATAATGCAGAACGGCTTTAAACCCAATAGGGGTTTAAAGCCGTTCTGCATTATTAACTCGAAATGGTTTTCGAATTGGAGTAATTGTAAAAATATGAACAATCCCAATCAAGTAAGTTTAATTAAGTAAATGAACTATTGTGTCGTTATGAGTTTTTTTTTCATCAACCAAAAACTATGGTAGATTTTACAGTCGGACTATAAGAATGGATTTACCTAAATCTTAACTTAATTAAAGGTCCTCTTGCATACAGTTGTAACACATCCGCGTATACACAGATATTATACAGTGTGTTACCGGCATGCGGGCATTTATTAAAACTGCCGATAATATACTACTTTAGCAATTGTTTGCAAGTATTATTTATCAATTAAAAATGAATTAAAATAACTTTACAATTAATTTTCTTAGATACTGTAAATTTTTAATGTAGTGCATGTCGTGTTACGGGGGCAGATCATAATAATCAAAGTAGCCATCGACTGTCGTTTACACTTGTCAAATTGCCGTGCTTTACATTGCTGGCAATAAACATTTGTTAGGAAGTTAACAAAGCCTGAAAAGTCGTTTATTAATTAAATTAATGTCATAGTTACGTTATAGATATACGTCATTTTAAACTATTTAAAAAAAAAACAGGGTACTGGTAACACACGTATATATATTAATATAAATAATGTACATGCACATTTACATTCAAAGCGCCTTGAAATTACAGAAGGTCACAGCATATAAAAGTAAAATGCACTTATATAAGGTTATCTCAGTTTGCTAATCGCTATGGTATAGTACTACACTTACGACAAACGTTAAATTCATATTTTATCATGACTTAAAAATACATACACGATCCACGATTCAGATTTTAAAGTCCTACACAAAATGAAAGCACTAAATATTTTTTTCCATTGTCTAAAGTTTCCATTCAACACTCTAATTGGCAAAACTCAGATAATTGTTACAAAACACTCCAAACAAAAACTAGTTTCTAGCCGAGTTGGTAGAACTACTCGAGCTAGTGTTTAAATAGACTAATTTGTGAGAAATAGCAAATTCGGGGAAACACCGCAGAATTTATAGCACGTAGCACAACTCTGGAGTTTTAACCACCTTCAGGAAAGGAAGAGGTTCTATGTCAGGCGGCGGGTGTTTGACGACGCGCTGGCCTAGTTGGTAGTGACCCTGCCTACGAAGTTAGCGGTCCTGGGTTCAAATCCCGGTAAGGGCAGATAATTAGTGTGATGAGCGCGAATATTTGTTCCTGAGTCATGTATGTTTTCTATATATTGAAGTATATATTTCTCTGTATAAGTATTTATATCGTTATCTAGTACCCATAACCCATAATACAAGCCTTGAGCTTAGTTTGTGTATCTGTGTGGAGCTCCTCTTAACAGAGTGTCTCGTTTTAAGTACTTGGGGCACTGGATCACTGAGAACCTTCAGGACGATGCTGATTTAGAAAGGGAACGCAGGGCATTGGCTGTTAGGTGTAATATGCTGTCGCGCAGGTTTGCACGTTGTAATAGTGACGTGAAAAAGACCCTTTTTAAAGCGTTCTGCCAAACTTTTTACACGTGCAGCCTGTGGACAAATTATACTAAGAAAACCTACAATGCCCTGCGGGTCCAGTATAATAACAGCTTTAGAGTGCTGATGGGACTGCCACGTTTCTGCAGTGCATCGGGAATGTTCGCGGAAGCGCATACCGACAGCTTTAGTGCTATAATTCGCAAGCGTACTGCTTCCCTGATGCGCCGCGTTCGTGACACTCCCAACAGCCTTCTGAGACTGATTTGGGAAAATCCTGCTTGCGCTACCTGGGGACATTGGAACTCGTTGCACATGGGTTCTCGAGGCACAGTCTACGGCATTTTTTAGAATTTTATTGTACTGATTTTGTAGTGTTTAGGGTCTTGAAATGTCTAATAATTATATTGTATTTTATTTTCTTTTTATATCAATGCAGTACTAACATAGTCGTAATATTAAACTATTGTTACTAACACTATGGACTTTGTCTGAATTAAATAAATTTGAATTTGAATTTGAATTTAGTTTGGGACAGGTCAATTGGTGAGACATTGTCCCCTGTTTTTTTTTTTTATTACACTGAGTTGTTCACCTAATGCGGTCGCTGAACTTACTTCAAACTACTGCGGCGAACGAACGTCGTCTTTACATTAGTCTGTCCACCTTCTTCGATCATGTAACTATCGTGCAGCTGCCGTTCGCCGAATGTGTCTGACTACCATGTTCTTTACACTGTTGCGGTCCCCGAATGCAACATGCGGCGGACGACTCAATGTAATTGCAGCTTTACGTTGTATGCTAGCATGTGTTTTCCATACGAACATAACTTAACTAACGATAGTACTGTTAACGATTTTATAATGAATATTTAACAATTACCCTAAGTAATATAGCGTAACTAATTTTCTCGAGCAGCAATGTAATGCAAAGTTTCATTTGACACTTCTCAAAAGCAGACGGGCTTGTGCATGGTCCGTCCGGTGTCCTGCTGTTTGACCAAAAGTCATTTGACAAAATGACACTTGACAAACAACGTTTTACAAAAAAATGTTTCGTCACTTGATCATTTTACTAATAGTCATTTTACAAATGATTTACTTTTCCAAATGATCAACAGTTAAATTTACATTTTATAAATGATTAATTGATAAACTGAACATTAAACAACTGAGTTATCAGACAAAACTACTATTGGTCTAAAAACGTTTGGTACAATGTATTATTTGACAAGTGTTACTACTCTGGACTTTCCTGAAAGGAAAATAATATAAGTATTAGTTGATATCTAGTCATAATCATCATTCATAATTAGTTTTATCTTGCCTGTAATTTGTTTTAACTATCCAAAAATGCACAAAGACGAATCAGGGCAGAACCGATAAGGATAGGTTAGGTTAGAAGGCCAAGGCGGGAGCAAAGCTCCCGCCTTGGCCTTCGAGGTTGTTTTTTTTTCTGCCCAGAAATAGGGAATAAATTACCCAACAAACATGAAATCATATCTTTTTATGAAATAACATTTTGCTAAATGACATTTGGACAAATGCTTAATTTGCGAAACATATTATTTGGTGAAATGGAAAAAGGTCAATTGACATTTTATTATTTAACACATTTACCATGTGTAGTGTTTGCTAATTGATCAATTGCTAAGTGAGTTTTTGTAAGATGATACTTTTGTCAAATGTCTCGTTTGCCAAATGATCATTTGGTGAAACGTTGTTTGTCAAATGAACATTTGTCAATAATTTTTTGGTCAAACATCAGTGAACCGGTCCGTCCGCATCACTGCAATCATCGTATCCTTACCTACCTACCGCCAAGCAACAGTACATACAGTGGTTTTCGATCGAGCTTCATCACCAAAAGTCGAAGTAAATTGATCTAACTATGCTCTGTTGATGCGGTAAAATCACGCCGTAATAAATCATAGCACGAACATGTATACGAGTAAGTTCCATTTTAGAGTAAGCACCAAAAACAAAAGACTAGCGTATAGATACACAGTATTAAATCAAGTTCAAAATTTAACATGGAGGTCAGATATAGCATTGAAAATTTTGGAATCGCGCATTCCAGTTACATAAGTAGCAGCCCTCGTATTCGTTCTAGTGTAGGGATAAAAACCTTGCAATAAAAAAAAACCTGCATATCTCCGTCACATCCATTCATTCAAGAACTATATGATTTACCTTTAAGTATGTACATTTTGCATCTCCATCGATCTGTTACATTGTGAGTTACGGGGGAATGAGCGTCTATATATATAAGGTCTTGCGCATGTAAATTATCATTTTAGTCGCGAGTCGTGGACAATGATATGAATTGAGATGCTTCGTAGATTGTGGCTTCAGCGTAATGAAGAAAAATCACTGTCAATAATTCTTTGTTTCAAGATAAATAAAAGGGTCATGACACAACCATAATAAAAAACGCAGTTGTCTGTAAAAACTGTGTTTTTTGTCACATCTTAAGTAGAGTAACATTTGTGTTAGAGTAATCCTTAAAATATTGACATTCATTTCAACAAGGTTTAGACCATGTTTTGGAATTACAGCCACTATGAAATACTAGGTGCTCAAAATATACTTTAATTCTATTGTAGATGTTGATAGGTGTTAGACAAAGCGTCTCTAGAGCAGATAGTCATTGTCAGATCCGAAATAAAATATATTATTTACAAACCTTAACCCTTAAATTGTCAAAAAAAAACCGCGAATTCAAAGACTTGAAATCATCATAAAAAAAAATATACTTAACCAAAAAAAAGTTAACATTATAGTATGTGCATTATTAGATACACTGCCAATTTAAGGGATAAAAAGCACAAAGATCCCATGTACTAGTCGTGTTAGTTACTTTTGGTTATAAATTATGATTAATGCAATGTTTGCTATATTTACGACTTGGCTAACATGTAACATGCAGCCTGTGTGGCCGAACATTTCATTTTGCAACTTCTAGAGGCCATAAACTGTAGCGTTTACGTTCCATATGTCCCCTCGAATGAAGTACACATTAATACAACCCGTAATTGTGAGGTGTTGGGTTGCCCAGCAAATTGCGGTCTTTTGCCACAATATTCTGTAACGGTCGCCCGTTTTATGGCCACCCCAGTAAATTAACGCTGGAGCACCCTGTACATTTAAGCGTTTCGAGGTATTTGGGATACAAATTTGTAGAAAAATTTGGAAGGTTTGTTAAGGGTATTTCCATAAATATGTACATTCACTCGACGAGCGCTGGTCTAGTTGGTAGTGACCTTACCTACGAAGCTAGCGGTCCTGGGTTCAAATCCCGGTAGGGGCAGATATTTGTGTGATGAGCGCGAATATTTGTTCCTGAATCATGGAGGTTTTCTGTGTATTTTTTATATTTCTCTATATAAGTACTTATATCGTTGTCTAGTACCCATAGTACAGTCAACAGCATAAATAAGTGATCAATTATGTACCTTGTCACTTTAACGTCGTGTTTGAAATGCTATACAAAATTGTGAAACAATTGAAAGCGACAAGGTACAGAAATGATCACTTATTTATGCTGTTGACTGTACAAGCCTAGAGCTTAGTTTGGGACTAGGTCAATTCGTGTGACATTGTTCCCTGATATTTATTATTTACTTAGTACTGGAAGGTATTTTTTTTGTTTTTAAAGTAGACAGACAAGCAAGCGGTCACCTGATGGTAAGTGATCACCGCGACCCTTAAACAGATGCAACACAACGCTGCCGGCCTTTAAGAAAACGGAAGGGGGGATTAAACCTTTATATTTCTAAACGGTTCCTCAAATCTATAAATTGATAATAATATATAATGATTTTATAAGAACTATCCTATGACAACTCACTCGAAGACATAATATGAAAAAAAAAAAAACCTTTACGAGTTTATCGACGTTACTCAAATGTTTAACAATGCCGAATTACAGCTTTGTAGTACCAAGAGTATCTGAGCTAAGATAACAGTAAATCACACAGATCCTCGTACATTTAGGTAACAGCATTTAATCAGAGGGCCCAGACAAGATGCACTACGCTAGCTAGGGTTTCTCTTTGTTTAGTTTTTAAACCAATCGCGTCACTGGTAGATGACGTGATACGAAAAGTCACGAGATGTGCCAGTGACGCGTTGGTTTAAATATTAAACGAATAGAAACGATAATTTAGCGTAATGCATCTTGTCTGGGCCCTCTGTTCTGCATTAAGGATAAAAGAAAGAATGTGGGAAAATTCTGCCCGCTGAATCGCATTTTGACACAGTAGGTACAACCTAGTTAGGCACAGTATAATAAATGTTAAATTTATCGATGTTTTCCCTAACCCACTTCAAAATTAAAAGTCAAACATGTTTTTTTAGCCATGCTATTTCTCTGTTTTACCCTAACAAATTGGTTTATAACGTTTAAAAAAATATTAATTGTTAGTTGAATAGTTTTGTAGACTTTTTATATCTTAGTAAGTTTTGTAATTCTTTAAAGTAAATATTTAATGTGTTATTCCTTTAAGTTGTTATTCCTTTTATAACCTATGTATTTCTTATCGATGTAAGCTCTGTGGTAAACCCTAATAATTAAAATAAAATAAATACATAAGTTAAACTTAGGTATTCTTCTGTATGGGTCCGAGGTTTAAAAAGCATATACTTCATTTTTATTTATTTAAAAGAGTAACGATCCAAAACAATATTTGTTTAGGCAATGTTGAAAAGGCCCTTATCGCTAGTTTTAAGAATTAAATATATTCATATTATACATGTACTAAACCTAGTCCTTTAGTCGCAGAATTAATACAAATTGCCGTTATTTGCTTAGGACAGTCTTGGTTAGTTGGGGAATCGCTCGAGGGCTCCGGGATAGTACCCAGCCAAATTAATGAACACACCATTTGTATAGTAATCGTTGTTCTCACTGGTAATTTAGATTAAACCGTACTGTAAATGAAGCAGATGTTTTGATGTATTTACCAATATAACTATTAAGTACAACCCTCGTTATAATGGCCACCACTTATTTCGGAGCTGATATATAATGGCACAACCGATTTTAATGAAACATGGAACAATTCTGATTAAACTAGCTTCATTTATAAAACCGCTTCTAAATTGGCCCATCTGTTTAGGAGTTACGATGCAAAAGACAGTCACACAGATACACCTCATACAAAATTCCCATCACCCGTTGTTATAGACTTCATACGATTTCATTTATAACATCACTTTTGATATAGTCCCATTGTATAGGAATCAAAGGGGTTTGGGTAAAAGTGTTGTCATTTGTAAAAGTCATAAATTTTTAATGTGAGCGGCCATTCGTAAAAGTGGTAAATTATGATAGAACTATTCAAAATAAACATATTTTGTTATCTAATGTAATGCTCTAAAGTGCATCGGAGCCGAGATATTGAAATATTCATACCTGGGCGTACTTTTAGTATCAAAACGGTATATTTAAATCCTTAATATCTTCGCTCCGATTTATTTAACGCCATAAATTATAATATATCTACGTGTATTTCGAAGTCCTCTAAATAACTATATAAAAATGTCAATATTCTTCAAACAAATTTATCCAATGCCCTTTGTCGACTGTACATGGGTGATTCTACGGGCGCTTCAACCACCGTCAGTCCCCTGTCGTAAATATTGAAAGAATGAGCTACACCAAGCAGCTAACATTCACACAGAGCTATACTGTTATGCTAATACTTCCCACAATTGATCGAATTTTAAGTATGTTATCGGCTATTTCTTAAATACTTAGGACAGCGGACTAAAGGCGGTTGAAACGCCCGTGGAATCACCCACATAATAATAATAATATCTACTACATTGCAATATGATGACACATTTCTCATTACATTGTGGAATCGTTCTCGCTCGCTATTTCAAATAACGAGCCAATCCATTACAAGATATCTCGGGGGTCGATTGTTGAGATAAAAGTGTAGAACTCGGTATCGGGGGGCGATTCTCAGAGTTATCGCCTGTAATGAACGTCTAATGAGGTGGTCTGCGGAATGGTTTATTTTCATTGAATGGTCGGTTTTAAATTTACACTGTAGCTTCTAGGTAGTTCTGGGAAGGTACATTGGGAATTGAACTGTATATTGGTGCATTGACACCTGCGTGTTTTTTTTTTAATAAATAAACGGTCAAGTTCCATTTGAACTAGCACACCAAGGGCGAAACCATTGGTGTGCTAGTCTAAATAAACCCCCCCTTAAACCCAAAATACCTTAAAACAAATAAACCCAGCAGCGTATGATAAACTAGGAACTAAATTGAATTAAGCCACAAACGAGTTCTAAATTTAAACAGCTGATTCCAAGCTATTCAAGATTTAATCTTATTTATAACAAAAACGGTGTTGACGATCAATATCCAATCAGTTCGGGACAATGATGTAATTTTATATCCATTAATTCGCTGAAGCGTACAGTAATTACTGAGACAATTGAGTCGACGGGGTTTTAATTCCGTTCGGCAACAGTTTACGTAATTACGGGAAGCACCAAGGTACAAATAAAACGGGAAGTTTATTTATTCTAGGGCTTTTTCCGACACTCCCTTGATTCTTGAGATCCTAGTACTGTTGAGGACTCGTGGTTGTGGCTACGGTTTATTTTTAATTATTGCTTAGAGCCGCATAATCAAAAACCTACTCAGGAAGTTTGTGAATTAAAGGCTAAAGAAATGTAGTTGGGATTCAAATAGAATTCCCAAAAAAAAACTGTATGCTGTTATTTTGCTCATTATAGAATTCTGCCTTCAATGTTATTGCCGGCTGTCAGTTTTGACACCAAGTTTCGAGTAAGTGACGTTAATTTTAAAATTCAAAGCTTTTATTTCAATGCAATGTATGTTTATAAGTATGTATAATGTAAGGGTCAAATCTTGCAAGTTCAATTTGACCCACTACCCGGTTTCCGATTAAACTAAAAATTTGCACACGCCTTTAGTTCTGATGACAATACAATAATATCCATCGAGCTCGGCTGCCCTAGCAAAAAACCGAGTAACTACAATAAATAAAATTTTACAGAAGAACAAAAAAACTAAAAAGTCGTTTTTTAAAAGAACCTGTAATGAGAAAATATTAGTTTTTGATACTTAATACACGCATTGTAGTATCTTTTAATTGTTTGCATTTACATTACAAAAAACGTTGAACTTTTAGTTTAAAATGACTTTGTGTTTAAGCAAGTATCAAATAAAATATGTTCCCTCCGAGTTTTCAAACGAAAAACAAAGTAAATCAATATACTTTGTTTATTCAACCAAATTTTTGTATGGAATGCAATGAAAAAGTAAAGTAAATCATATTTAATTTATATAATTATCATATTTAATGTCACCAAACAGCAATTTAAAAAGAAAATACTGGATTTGGCTACTAATAATGTTTAATAATATGTATACAATTTACAATGGACGATATCAACTCACTAGACTGTGTTTCTAGTCTGGTAGGTACTTATTTTGCACTTTGTCATTCTTGTTATTTAGATAAATAAGTTAAGTGTAGTATAATGAATTTCTTTGTATGTTTCAGTGAGAGCTGTTAAGGGAATAAGTGAATGTTTATAATATGAATCAGAAACCTTATTTCCTGCTCACTTATTTCTGCTTGCTTTCCAAATAAATAAAATAAAATAGTTACAGCGATGCTATTCTATAGAATCCACGGGGTCTTGAGTAACTAGATCTCTTGAATTGTCTTCTTCTTTTAAATTTATCCAAAATTGCTTCCGATTTTCAGGCATATGCTACTTTCATCATTCATTAAATTTAAGAGCTAGGCTCTTGTCGGTGAAGTAATTGCCACTTTTCGACACGACACGACATTGGCCTTCTGTCTTATTTGATTGAAGTAAGTAAGCCTAGGTCTTCCTCTTCCTCTTTTTCCTTCGACTTTACCCTCTAAAATATTCAAAAAGAAACTATCATGCCGTATCAAGTGTCCTATCATCTTTCCTCTTCTACATTCTATAGTTTTTAAAATATGTCTTTCTTCGTTCACCATCTTCAAAACCTCTTCGTTGGTTGTCTTATCCGTCCAGCTACTTCTTTCCTTCTAAATCTTTTTTTTTTTTAATTCTTTCTTTCTTTTAATGCTACTTTATACAGTGGAATATGATAGTGTAAAAATCTTGAAATTTTTAATAAAATAATGTTGAAATCACTAAATGTACTCACTTTTGTTTTGTTTGTCAAATCAGCTGATATTGACGTACTTTGAAAAAAATGATTCATTTCTTCTGTTTCCAACAAGAAATCATCTATCAAGGATAATTCTGAATTTCTATAACAAAATACATAGGTATATTAACTAAATTGTTATTCAATTTTGAACTATAACTGTTAAATAAAAAAATAAATACCTTTGTGCTAAATTAACAAGCATCCGGCCACGAGAATTATTCATCTTGAAAAGCACTTACAAAATAGTCACTTTAATCAACTTAAATTACTTTGTAATAAATGAATTATAACGTAATTTATCAATTATGATAGTTATGATGCAGTCGTATTGCTCCCGTGTTCATCTAAGTATAATTAAAAGGTGGGTGGTTGAACAAATAAAATGAAGTATGCTAATTCAACTGCAGAATTACCCACAACGCAAATCAAAAACAAAGCAACTTCAGTTCTCAAACCATAAACAAAGTAAGTAGCCATTAATTACTTTGTTTTTGTGTTGAAATCACAGTTTGATTTGTTTTTGAGTTATAATCCCGAAATCTTAAGTGTACTTACTTGATTTTTATGAAAAATAATTCGCGATCCATGTAAACTTAAGAGTTTTTGTTAATACAGGTCTGTGCAGAATCAAAAAGTAAATAATATTATGCAAAAAAAGATTTCAGAAAAAAATGTAGTTACTCTATTTTTTGCTAGGGCAGCCGAGCTGGTCTGATGATGGAGACTCAGGGTTGCCATAGGAACTCCCAAATTACACATAATAAATCTGTCGTGTTAGGGCTTGACAGAAACTTGTTTACATAGCTACTCCCTTTTAAAATAAATGACTTTTTAAATTTTAAGTTTTTGAGTTTTTGATTTAAAAGTTGATGGTTGTTATAAAATAAAAAATAAAAATACATACAGTGTAAAAACTATTACAGGCTCACAGTCTGTTGGCCGATATTAGCATGTTAGTCCATCGTATTAGAACACAGTCAGACTCTGTCAATTTATTTTGGTTTATATTTCTTTTCAGCGTTTTACTGTCATGCGACCTAACAGACATGGAGGTGCAAGTAGTTACAGAGAAATATCAGGGGGGGGGGGCAATATTACATCAATTGATCTAGTCCCAAACTAAGCTCTAGGTGTGTACTATTTGTACTAAACGATAAACTTACTTAAATATATAGAGAAAGACATACTCTAATACATAGAAAACATCCAAGACGCAGGAACAAAATATTCGTGCTCATCACACAAATATCTGCCCTTACCGGGATTTGAACACGGGACAGCTAGTTTCGTTGGTCGTAGTAATCGGGACAGGCCGTGCATAAGATCCTGTAGGTGTAGCCAAGATGCTTCCGTTTTCTACAGCAACGGCACATCACTGGTCACGTGCTTACGTCTAGCCTATACGTTTAGTCGATTTTCGATAATAGCTAACTTAGCGTTATGCGTTTTGACTAGACTCCTGCTAGCCCAAAACTCAGAAAAAAGTCAGTCACACGAGTAAAATAACACTGTTAGTGATTCCTAACCGCTCGATTCACCGAACGCGATCGACATAAACCTACCGGAATAGGAAAATGAACACATGCCGTGTCTAGTTTTACCTGGAATGGCACAAGTTTATTGCTACCAGTGGAACCGAGCGCACAGCTACTTGTGTTTAAGAAGGCTCACTAGCTTTTAGCGACGCAGTCTAGTTGGTGGTTGGGGTTCGATTACCGCCCGGTCAAGGCAAATATTTGTGAGTTGAGCGTAAGTAAATAATATGTGTTTGTTTTTCTATATACAGTAAGTTTTTGGTTGCCTAGTACCCATAGTACAAGCCTAGAGCTTACGAATAGTTTGGGACTAGGTTAATTTGTAGAAAAGACATTAAATTTCCCTCGATATTTAATGTTTATTGGGGACGGATAGGCTTACTGTGGATTAAAATTTGACACATTAAAGTACGGACAGATGTCAAATCTATTCGTGGTTTGAATATAGGGTTCGGCCGTTAAGGACCAGGGTAGCAGCATGAGTGTAACGGATTTGGGGCTCCGACAGTGTACTCAAAGACAAGTGTCAGTCAGTTTTTTTAGATACTGGCTAAACGTTAATCACGACAGCAGCCCGGAAGTTTTGATTTTTTCTGTGTTAAATAAATCCATTACAATAAGTAAAGTTTTACTTAGGTTTTAGTGATAGGTTTGAACTTAGACATCCTCTACTTATGAAAAAGTATGCTTTCTACCAAAAAGTGCTTTGTTGTACATATTTAGCTCTACAGTAATCTGTTTACTATAAGGTACACCATCAAAGTCTTTATACTCACTGTAATTTTTGAGAGGTCTTCCGTAATAAGGAAAACGTGTGCTTTCTGTGAAAAACTACTCTGTACCTATATTTTATTTTATATTGCTACGAATGCGAGCTTGTAACGGATACGCGTACCACCAAACTACTTTGCGCAACACTGTTTTGTTCTAAGAATCTGTCGTATCTATAATGTCACACTTCTATTGAATACAAATCTTTATTTACAGTCATGTAAGGACTGAATTGCCTACAAAGCAAAATGTCTGCTCTATTGGTACCTTTATTTTTATTGTGTAGCTATGGATATAGACGCGCTTACTTGGACACAGGTAAAGGTTAATACCTTTGTTTTGTTTGTTTTTTATTATTGTATAATACCTTTGTATTGTTTACTATTGAGGGAGATCTGTCTTTACCTTGGTCTGGTTGCTAGTGTCCCTGCCTACGAAGCTAGTGGTCATGGGTTCAAATCCCAGTAAGAGCAGATATTTGTGTGATGAGGGCGAATATTTGTTCGTGAGTCATGGTTATTTTCTATCTATTTAAGTATAGAGAAACATATTATATTAAACATTATAATCTTGTAAGTCAATGACCGCAAAACCCAGCATTATTTTAATACATAAAAGAGAAAACAACACCAAAGAGATAAACCAACTAAACAACGGTCTTTTGAATACTAGGGCTCTTGTTAATATTTTAAACACGATGTTAATTCGCCCTATTTGTTTACAGCTCTAAACCCTCTTTTAATTAACTCAAAAGGAATAAGATAAGCATGAACAACTACTTTGAACAAGGGCGACCATTTAATGAACACCTATTTTTCATTTGTTTCAACAATGTTATGAGCGTTATAACGCTGATTGAACTTCAGGTACTGAGGCCCCAGACAAGATGAACTACGCTAGCTAGCGTTTCTTTTCGTTTCGTTTTTAAACCAATCGCGTCACTGGTAGATGACGTGAAACGAAAAGTCACGTGATGTGCCAGTGACGCGATTGGTTTAAAAACTAAACGAATAGAACCGATAGTTAGCGTAATGCGTCTTATCTGGGCCCTCAGTACAGTACAGCGAGCTCATGTTCATCCTGAGGAATGCAGTAGTCATGTCAATAGATCAAGGACCGCTTTAGACTGCGGATGAATGCGGCGGCGCGGCGGGTGAAGGCGGGGGAAACTGCTACCGCGCTTCACCTCAGCCCTCGATGGACATGAACTCGCGCGTACAGTATAGCAACGTACAGAGCAAGAGCACTTGAAAAGTATTTCTAGGCTGGGGTAAATTTTGCAAGAAAGCTGTTTAGGAAATAAAAGCTGTTTTGCAAAACAAGTGATAAAAAATATATTTGATTGCATAAAACAATACACTTAATATACAAAAGGCTAACTATCGTAAGGTATGTTAATGCTATTACGTACAGTAGTAAGTTAACTAACGTGTGTATTAAAGTCTTGACATTAACTAGGTATTACATTAATATAATTACCGTTATAATTGGTGAACCCTTCTTTCAATGGTGATATCTCTTGAACTGTCCAACCTTTTTATAACCTTTACTAATAATAAATAAAAACAAATTATTCATATGAATGAGCGTAACTGAAATTTTATTAGTTTTCTTATAAAAAAATAATTTGTAGCTACGATTATACAGACCGATACAAACATTAAACTTATAACCCTCCTATTTTTGCACTGGGAGTTGGAAAGACGACAATGGCGAGAGACTTTCAATTTCAGACATACATTCATACAGCGTGACGGGAGAGTTTATTTGTAAAAAAAAATGTCTTTACTATTAGCACTACATACACAGACTTGATCGAATAACAAACTTGTACTGTTGCGCAAAAGTTCTAACAGCTCTTTCTCGCTTTGAAACACTCGGATTGTATATAGTTACTGGCATTAACCGAGGCTAATCGCGGGTCGCTAGTGGCTTTAAACCAATAATTAAACCAGTAATTAAAAGTAATAAATAATAAAAATTACACTGCTAAAAAAAAAGAACCTTTTATGCAGATGACAGAGTCTTCAAGAGGAGAAGCAGGCCACGAATGTTTTTAAATATAGTTTAATTCGTTTCTATTTTATTTGCCTTTTTAATTACTTTTGCACTAATATAACACTGAAATACGAACAGACCTTCAATTCATGTGGCCGTGTTTAACAGCAATAAGCAACCCCCGACAGTTTCGATTCATCGCTAAACCGATCCAATTCCGATCTATTTCTAATAAACCAGCTAATCCTATTAAAATTCCTGTTCGAGGCTTTGAAGTTTGTTCGGAACAGATCGCGAGACCGCGCGAGGTATTGCTTGCTTAAAACTCAAAGTAATATAAATGGAAATTTGGTGAAACAAAGCGCTACGCTGGATCAAGTAGCAACTTTGCCTGTTATTACAGGCTAGTACGGCCAGCGTTTTTTGCGGGAGGAATAAATCTCCCTGAGCAACCGAACCGAACCGAACCGAACCGAAAATACGTACGCGACACGAAATAAATTTGCATGAGTTATTTTTAACCGCGCTAAAGGTGAATTGTTACCTTATCTTACTTTCTTCTTTGTTACAATATGTACTCGTACCTAGTCAGTGTTGTGTATTGTAAATTTGGAACATTATAATAGTAGTTTATGAAATTGTGGCATAATGAGGGGTAGCACATCACCGCGCATGCGTTAAAGCGGGCGCTGTCAGACAAGTAAAAATTGGAATAAAAACTTTTTGTAATGCTGTAAAAATGACGAGAACCGTAAGTGCCATTATAAAAAAATAATTGATATAGAACCTCGTTGGTGACATTTACTTTTTGGATTAACTTGTATCGTAAGGGTAAAAAAAATAACTAGGTACTTTATAACATTATTTTGTTAGAGAAATAATGTTATAATGTGTTTTTTTTTTAATTCGGTACCTATTGTGTTTATAAAGTATGCCAATATAAATTCGTTTTGAAGTTTATAATTCGAACTTTACGATATGAGAGTAGATAAAGTAATTTTATTATATGAATAAATATATATCATATTATCATCGTCACAAAACATTAATTATTTATTTTGTGTTATTCATACTCAATTGTAGCATAATGGTTTTAAATGAAATGACGTGATATTTACACTCACGTTCATTTTTAAAGAACGATGTAATTGATCAAGTCTATAATGATTGCTAAAATGCAATATATTACAGTACAATAAGATACCTATAGACCTTCCACAAATTTTACCACTAGGGCTAGTCCTATACTGTCACATTCACTCATATCTACTGCATAAAATCTAACGAGTAGGTGCATTATCTCCTACAGGAGTTTCTGAAAGATGAACCTCTAGTCCTTCTGTCAAAATGCTTTATGAAATCTGTCAAATCTCTTATTAAGAGCTCTCTTGTTTTTATCGCCTGTGTCAGAAAAAAAAAACACGATATACTTTTTTTTTACCCAATTACGCTAAAATTAAGGAGCTTTTTTGTGATTTTAACAGTAGCTTGTACCTCACTTTAAAAAAATATTTTATTCATTTTATAAAGCATGTTTTAAATAACAAATATAATATTTAAATTTGCCAGAGACATGGCCACACTGGCTGGCTGTGTTTCAATCTTTCATCTGTATCAAATACTATGAGACGGAGCCAATATATCTCAGATGAGATACTTATTTGCTTCTCGGTTCGGTTGTTATTTGTTTTTGAAGGCAATCATTATTGCAAAGTTCGCGGAACCGGCTCTCTCGCCTGGCAATATTGGAGAGTGTGACTGTGTGTGAGTTTCTTTACTGAGGTATGTAGGTAGTATTATACAGGGTGACTTACTTTAAAATTAATATGTAAACTGGCTTCTTAGGCTTCCGAGGTCAAAGTAGGAACCTTTATCATTTCGTCATGTCCGTCTGTCCGTGTTCTAGCTGATCACAATAGACCGGGGTCAAAACAAAATCCCTACAAACGCTGGGCCCATCGAGTAATTTGCGAGGGATTTGTCCCGAAATATCGTGACGGGCGAAACCGCGATACGCGGCAGCCCCAAATCTATATACTGGCGGTATCTATGTATTAGAGGTAGGTAACCTATTTGTAAGTACTCACTGGTTTCCTTGGTTTCTCGGCTTCGTCCAGGGGTGCGATTTGTGTAACTGTGATGTGTGTGTGAGTGTATGTGTGGTTCACCTCCTGTTACTGGTCCAGGCAATCTTCACGGTCCCGGTCCGCGGCCAAACTAGCACTCCACACCGTTCACAATAATCAAAATAATCACTGCGCCAAGGGCCTAAGGGGCCAGCAACACTCGGCGAAGCTTCTAAATTCAAAAACCCTCTTAATCCGGGGTGATTAACACAAATACAATGCAATCAAGTTAATAATCCAAAACACCGGCCGGCTTTTTACACCTCGTTAGCAAGCAACAAATTAGACAAGACAAGTTAACCTCACAATCTGTCAAACGTCAAGTTAATAGCACAGACTCGGTGACGTCTGTCACAGATTAAAAATTACTTTCAAATCGGTTCCGAACAACCCCCCGCTCCAGGCAGATCTCGTCTGCCTGTTAATAAATGGGCAGGCGGGCCAAGCTCGCTACAGCTCGTTTCAAAACCGAATCTCCGACCATAACCTCAGCAACTCTGGGAACCCCGTCAGACCCATAAAACAAATTTACAATGCGTCCACGACGCCAATACAAAGGTAACAAATTAGATTCCTTAACCAATACAAGATCTCCAACTTTGGGAGGATCAGTTTTGTCAGTCCACTTAACGCGCTGCTGCAAAATATGCAAGTATTCTAGCGACCAGCGATGCCAGAAGCTCTGGGTCATTTGCTGTAGCAATTCAAAACGACTTAAGCGGGACGATTTTACTTCCCTGAAGGGGTATTCAGGCAGGGCGATAAGGGGCTGACCAATCAAGAAATGACCAGGAGTCAATGCTTCCAGATCATTTGGGTCAGACGAGATAGGACAGAGGGGACGCGAGTTGAGGACGGCCTAAATTTTACAAAATACCGTTGCAAGTTCCTCGAACGTTAATATCGTTTCACCAATAACACGGCGGAGATGCGTTTTTGTAATTTTTACAACAGCTTCAAAAATACCACCCCAATGTGGACAAACTGGGGGGTCAAATTGCCACTTAATGCCCATTCGGGACATTGCAAATCTTAAAATATTTTTATCACTATTCAAGTATTGACAAACTTCGTTTAAATAACGATCAGTGCCCTTATAGTTAGTGCCATTATCAGAGCGGATCAAAGATGGCAGTCCACGGCGGGATACAAATCTACTTAGCGTCGCAAGAAACGCTTCCGTGCTGAGGGCACTTACCAGTTCCAAATGAACTGCTTTGGAGGCCAGACAGACAAACACACACAAATATGCCTTGACAGACCGAGCGTTACGAAGCTGAGAGGACTTTACCAAAAAGGGGCCGGCAAAATCCGTGCCCACACAAGCAAATGGCCGGTTCTCCGAAACTCTGTCGGAGGGCAAGTCGCCCATCATCGGCTGCGTGGGTGTGGCCGTCAAACGATAACACGGCATACATCTGAAAATAATGCTACGAATAGTGCGTCTGGCAGACAGAATCCAAAATTCACGCTGCAAGATGGCTACAAGGGCATTGCAGCCCGCGTGCGCGTTAGTAATGTGTCGATCCGACACCAACAAATTCACCAAAGATCCTCCTTTAGGGAGCAACAAAGGATGGCGAGCCCCATAAGGCAAGTTCGAGTTTCGCAGTCGTCCGCCGACTCGAAGCAGACCCGATCCGTCTAGAAATGGATTCAAACGAGCAATGGGACCCTTAACCGTCAATCCTTTTTCAAGACCTTTAATAGTCGATTCGAAATGTTCGGCTTGTACTACACGAACCCAATACATCAAGGCCTCTTGGCGTTCCAAAGGCGACACAAACCGATGTCAAATCTTTATTAGTTGGGTTCCGTCCGTTGCGTATGAGACGCCGGATCCAACCGGTCACACCGATCAATTTTGACAGCGAACTGTACCTGTCCAAAAGAAGATTCAAATCATAAACAGGTTGCGTTTCCACAACGCCAACACGTAAACCTGGCAACGCCTCTGGAGAGGAGAACCGATTCTGGGGCCAGGACGCCTCAGGGTGTGTCAACCAATCTGGTCCCCACCAAAGAGAATGGTTTACAAGTGCAGGAGCCTCGCAGCCTCGCGAAGCGCAGTCAGCGGGGTTCAATTCCCCTGGGACATGTCTCCAGATCAGCGGGGTCACAGAGCTCTGGATCTGTGAGACTCGATTCGCAACGAAAACCTCTAAGTTATGTATGGAGGTGCGGAGCCAACAAAGAACAACCTCACTATCAGTCCACGCAAAAGCATCTGAGATCTCAACTGTACGACCCAATGTATCACAAACATGATTGAGGAGTCTAGTAAGGAGGGTTGCTCCGGACAATTCCAATTTAGGAATAGTTAACCTAGTCCTGATAGGAGCCACCTTACTCTTAGCCATCACCAAATGAAGCCCTACGTGCCCGGATTGACTAATAGTCCGCAAGAATACCACGGCCGCGTACCCTCGTTCGGACGCGTCACAAAACCCGTGGAGACTAGCTCTACATTTGCCGAACGGCAGAAAAAGTCTGGGCAAAGAAATCCGGTTCACGTCCGGAAGTGCAGAAACAATCGAACGCCATTCCCTCAACAATTCTCCTTGGAGGGGGTCGTCCCAAGTAGCTTCCGCAATCCACAACTTCTGCAAAAAACACTTAGCCAGAAAAATGACAGGTGTGATCCATCCATTAGGATCGAAGGTCCGAGCAACAGTCGATAAGACCGAGCGCTTCGTCCAGGTCTTAGGGGAATCCAACTTAACCCGATAAGTGAAGACATCCTGGACGGGCTGGTACTGTATGCCAAGGACCGCAATCAAATTGGGGTTGTCAGCATCTTCAAACAGGAGAGGATCTTGTTGATGTTCCACCGGGAGGTCAGTCAACACGTCGGGGCAGTTTGACAACCACTTACGCAATTCGTAACCTCCTGACTTCAGGATAGCAATCAACTCATCCCGTAAAATCAAAGCCTCTGTAACGGTGGATGCCCCAGTGCACACATCATCGACATACACTGAATCCTGCAAGATGGCCGCCGCACGAGGATAGTTCAATCGTTCACGATGAGCCAACTCCAACAAAGTCCGGATTGCAATATATGGACTGGATTTAAGTCCGTACGTGGTAGTGTTCAACTCGTACACTCGCATCGGATCACAAGGTCGCTCACGCCACAAAATCAACTGATAACGCCGGTCATCTCGGTGCACCACCGATTGTCTGAACATCATTCGGATGTCAGCCACAAAAACAATTTGATGACAGCGGAAGTTGGTGAGGATATCCGAAATGTCCCTGTGCAGTTTGGGACCGGAGTGCAAACACTGGTTCAAAGAAACCCCATTTGACGTAGGGGCCGAACCGTCAAAAACTACTCTAATCTTGCCACCGGGAGTCTTCAAAACCGCATGATGAGGCAAGAAGTAGTGCTCGAGCGAACGCCAATCAATAGCTGAGGGTGACATATGTCTTAAAGCCTCGTACTCGCGCATGAATTCAATGTACTTACTACGAAAATCCGAATCCCTCTTCATTCGGCGCTCCATGGACAACAACCTTTTTTCCGCTAAGGCATGAGACTGACCGAGAGGAGGGCGTGCTGCCCTAAAAGGCAACCGAGTAACAAAACGACCATCAGCGAGGCGACCAGTATTATTCTGGTAGGACAATTCGCACTCCTGTTCCGCTGGATCGACTCTGGGAGCCTTGGGGGGCTCCTCGACCTCCCAGAAACGCTGGACAGTGTCAGAGAGTGAGAGCCCTACTGCAACAATTTGGTCTTCAACCCGTGGGACCGAACCCCTCAAAACGGGACCGAGAAAACTAAAACCAAAAATAGTTTGCAAAGCAATTAGACCGTATGGTTGCAAAACCCGCTTTTCCCCGGACAAGATCAAACCCAACACATCAACACCCAGGAGCAGGTCGATGGGTCCAGGTACGAACCACTGAGGGTCAGCGGGAGTCAATTGCGACACCAATTTCACCACGGCAGGGGAGATAGCCACCTGCGGGTTTGTGCCCAAAATATCATTCAATACAACGGCCTTGGTCACAATAGTTGGCCCACTATTGACAGGCGTAAAACAAACTTCAATTTCTCCCCTTGGACCCTCTACCTGAACGCCACCGACACCGTGGATGACGACCGGGTATGGTCCGCATGGGATGCCCAATCTCTTCACCAAAAAGGATGACGCAAGACAGCCCTGGGCACCCGAATCCAAAAGGGCACGAACCAACAAAGAGCGACCCTTCGGGCCCCAGACCCTGACACAAACAGTTGGGAGAAGAACTGTCTCAGGGCGGGCGGCTGTAGTGGAAGAGAGGGTGGCAACTACCTATTGGGGGCAACCCTCATCGGGTTGCCGACAACCCTCATAGGAGTCGTCTTGACGAGCAGGCAAAGCCCAATTCGACCGCAGATAGTGTTCCACTGGTACAACCGGGCGACTCCCCGGGTAGTAGCCTATCGTGCGGCCGAACTGGGGCGGGCGGCGCTCCAAACGTGGTCTCTCGCAAAGTGGTGGGGAAAACCTGGGAGGCGTGGTGCGGCGCTGAACCGCTGCAAACCTCTCCTGCCGTCGAGGAGAGGGGGGAGGGGTTCCCCCGCCCGTGGGAGGCGAGACCTGACAATCCTCCTCTTGGGGTTGGTGGGGGTGAGAACCCCCCCCCGTGGGGGCGCGTCCAGCACCATCATCCCGACCAACCCCGTTTCGGTTGGCACACAACAGCGGGTGGTGCTTCCCACGGCAGTGCGGGCAAGGCTCCGGCCTAGAACAGTCCCGCTGCAAATGTTGCCCCAAACATGAATAGCACCACCGGCGATCATTCGCAATTCCGCGCCGATCCTTGACCTTTCTGTGGAGGAATCGAGGGCACGCTGAAACAAAATGATCATCAGCATTGCAATAGGCACAGCTGCGAGAAACTTGAGCCGTCGCGAATCTAGGTGCCGGGCGGCGTGGCTCCACCACCCCTCGGTTAGGGGGGCGAGCAACAACACGTCGCTGCACCGGAGGAGGCCCCTCTGGGGCCCGCGGGGAGCCGTCAACACCAGCGTTGTCCAACAGGCGGCACTCCTCATCCAAGAATGTCAGCAGGTCCCCAAACAGCGGCAATTGTGTGGCACTGTCACCACCATGCTTTTGTTCAAAACGGACTTTTAAGTCCGTAGGCAAGCGCGACAAAACGATATGCAACAACATCAATGACCACTCGTCCACAGGCAGACCAAGGCGCCTCAACGCATTCAAGGCGATCACCATTGGATTTACCAGATCCCTTCTCAAGGTGGCAACCCTATGTATATGAGGAAGCCCCAAAATCTGAGCCACATGGGTATCCGCCAAGCGTCGAATGTTGGCATATCGTTTAACCAAAAGCTCCCTTGCCGTGGGATAATTTTGGTCTGTGACCTCCAAATGGGAGACAATACCTAGGGCCTCTCCCCTTAGTGTGGAGAACAAGTAGGCCAACTTTTGACTAGGTGCCAAGTCATTCCGAGCATCTACCAGACTGGTGAACAGATCATGGTAGGCGGTCCAACATTTCAAATCCCCATCAAAATGGGGCAAGTCCAAAGTGGGCAAACGCCCAAGGAGCGCGAGTGGTGGAGGGGATCGTGTCTCCACAGTCAAAGCACCCTGCTGTACCTTGCTAGCAGCCTGAACAACACTATGCGACAACTCATAAAATTGTGTGATGTCTGTCTCAATCATATCATCTACCTTTTCACCTAAGGCCAAAAGCTCCATATAGCAGTTTTGGACTATTTCACCCCGGGCTGGTAACTCAGCTGATCTTGCCAGAAGGGCATCGATTCGGTCAGGTCGGTCAATCAGTTGAACCACTGAGGACAACCATCTCAATTCCGCCCTGATCTTGGCTGCCAACCTTGCCATGTTTACAGGGTAACAAACAAAGAAACAACACAATAAGACCCAGGTAAATAATTAACTTTAAACTATATTGTTTGAGAATACAAACCACAAAATAATATAATTTAATTTAATATTCACTAATGAACCCTGCAAAAGGTTGTTTGCAGATCCCTAATCCAAATAATATTCTATGAAGAATATATATGATTTATTTTGAAATATAATTTTAATTATATTGTTCAATACAGAACCCTAAAAATAATTCAAATTATATTGTTCAATACAGAACCCTAATAATAATTCAAACTATGTTGTTCCCTATTGTCATTAGATTGAGCACAATAAAAAGGTGAGATAATTATCTCCACAACAATTTATAAAACTAAGTACAACACTTTCAATAAACAAAATAGCTGACCTATTATATACCTTTTTATCAGCGGTAACTAGTCTTTTACAAATTAAATAATTACAATGAATTACAAGGTGAGATTATATCTCCTCAACAACCCTTATCAAGTTAAACCTAGTTCCACTGTGGGTCAAACAAATAAAACCTACCAGCACAGTCGGGGAACTAATACCTAACCAAAGTAAACAATTCAACAATTGGTTATAACAAAACCCAAGACAAAGTTAGGTATTTAGTCAGTTTGACTGCTTATACATAAATTCAACCAAAAATGTGGTTATTAAAACCGCGCTCTGCTACCAAAACGTGATCACAATAGACCGGGGTCAAAACAAAATCCCTACAAACGCTGGGCCCATCGAGTAATTTGCGAGGGATTTGTCCCGAAATATCGTGACGGGCGAAACCGCGATACGCGGCAGCCCCAAATCTATATACTGGCGGTATCTATGTATTAGAGGTAGGTAACCTATTTGTAAGTACTCACTGGTTTCCTTGGTTTCTCGGCTTCGTCCAGGGGTGCGATTTGTGTAACTGTGATGTGTGTGTGAGTGTATGTGTGGTTCACCTCCTGTTACTGGTCCAGGCAATCTTCACGGTCCCGGTCCGCGGCCAAACTAGCACTCCACACCGTTCACAATAATCAAAATAATCACTGCGCCAAGGGCCTAAGGGGCCAGCAACACTCGGCGAAGCTTCTAAATTCAAAAACCCTCTTAATCCGGGGTGATTAACACAAATACAATGCAATCAAGTTAATAATCCAAAACACCGGCCGGCTTTTTACACCTCGTTAGCAAGCAACAAATTAGACAAGACAAGTTAACCTCACAATCTGTCAAACGTCAAGTTAATAGCACAGACTCGGTGACGTCTGTCACAGATTAAAAATTACTTTCAAATCGGTTCCGAACACTAGCTAAGAGACTCTTAGAACTACAAAGGTGTAATTTGTCATTGAAGTTACGCCGAGTCACCGATAAAGTTGTAAAATAACAAGATAAAGCAAAGAAAAAATAATGATCAGGTTCCTGAGATACAGGCCACTAAAATGCCTACTAAAAATCATCAAAGACAGTACCAAGTAACTTTAATTAGAGAATTTGTTCATACGTGTGGTTTTTGAGACAGTTTTTTGCGTATGTGCTTAGTATCGGATTCGGAACTGGACCGAGCATTTTTTGACATGCTCTTGCCCTGTTTTCTTAATTAAGTTAATGATTTCCAACCCTACATGGCTATTGACACTGACAAGTCGATTTTATCCTTTTTTTAATGAAATTATCAATACACTTAAAAGTTGGTATTTTTTAAGAAAAAACATTCAATTATTAACACCATTTTAAAATCAATTTGCATTTTCATTTACTTATATTTTCGAATACTGTCGTAACCGTGCAATTATGGTTTGGATGGCCCGTGGTTTAAAAACATTATAGTATATTTTTAACTGTATTCTGTATTCCAGTGTTTTTTTATATTACTTTTATGAAATAACCTACTATTTTAAAGTGTACTCTTTCATGTTTTCGTGTACGACAGCACCAAAATTAAATCAAAACAAATTACATAAACCAAATTACTTTTCTGTGTCAAAAAAACCTCTTTGTCATTCTCAAAGAAAATTGCTTTGAACAAACAAGAGAACAATATTAATTTAAGATACTTACTCGTAACGGATAGCTCAAAAATAACGGGAAGATGAGGGAATTACTTTACGTTGGAAAAAATGTAGGTTAAAATACTTAAAATGGCGCTTTGAAGGCGGGTTGCAAATTTAATATAATTGCTCAGAAGAAGAAAAATGTCTTAATACCCAAGGGGTCGTTTAGGCAGGCTCGAAGGGTAGAAAGTTGCGCCCCTGTCACTCACTTGTCTAGGCCAGGCCTTCTTGCGCTGTATTAGCATGCAAATTGATGGCCTCACGATTTATAGCCTTTTTTATCGGAGTTTCTTTAAATATACGCTCTGCACCCAGACAATTCATTTTTACCTAACTGCGCTAGAGGAAAGTGGCTAATGCGTTTTAATAATATGTGCACGTTGTTCCCAGGTCGACCAGGAAATTTGAGCTCGTGAGATATAGTTGTCAATAAGTAGTTAATAACTATATTTTTTTTTACCGAGGGTCCGAGGTGTGATTTAGAAATTTTGAGCTCGTTATATGGTTGTTAATAAGTACTTAATGACTGCAACAAAAAAACAGTAAAAACACGCGTCAAAAACTTATGACATAGACTTTTTTACAGTTTAGATGTAGCCTAATGAGGAATTGTTTGGAAGTGTGCACATTGATCCGAAGTAGACCAGCAAATATGAGTTCGTGAAATACCTATAGTTCTCAATAATTAGTAGCTAATAACTGCAAAAAACACAATCTGCAAAAAAAATGCATGAGAAAATTTATGACATCAACTGTTTTACAGTTTAGTCAACGGACTAGGTTTAATCCTCAAAGTTTAATTTCGACAGCAAACAAGTAAACACTGTTTAAAGCGCTTAGGTAAAAGGAAAGTACTCGTACCCAGGAAATATAAGTGGGCGTAATAGGAAAGTTTCGGTAGAGCAACTTTGTCCCTATACCCAGCCTCGTGAAACCGAAAGGATTTAAATGTTCCGGGCTATATATGCCCTTTAAATGTTAATTATTCACAAAATTGTACAGAGTGCCGTTGCCAATGTAGTTATTTTAGAACAGCCTTTATTTCCTTTTACATTGAGTTTTTGAGACGTGTATTTCTCGAAAATTCTAGAAAATTCTCAAGAGTTGCAACTCTCTACGCAGCAAAACAATTGTCACAAGTCTGGAAAATTACAGACTTTGTAACCTAAAACGTTCACGGAATGATTGTTAACAATTCAAATTAAATACTTCTGATTTATTTTCCGAAATATAAATTGAAGCAGGCTTCAAAAATGTTTTGACTGAGATAAAGTTTTGTTTCCTCGCTTAAACTTCATTAACTAGTTTAATAACAAACTTGAAATCTGATAATCACTTAAAATCTTTAATTATACCTACTTGTTTACACTAAATTTACCTTATTCTGTACTAAGTTATGTCTTCATTTTTGTCTGCACGGACATAGTTTAACGTTTGCGTGCCTGGAATCACCCAAAAGTTTGAGTATTTTTCCGAATAGTCATTTGGCCGAGTTTTATTTTTTCCGAAAGATATGTTATGCTAGAGCTATTTTAGATTATTTAATTGCTTTACGTAGGCTATGTACAATTTATAAACAATATCAGAAAATAAAATCTTCTATCAAAACATTGCATCCATGGAATCATGAAAATTTGGGATTTAAATAGACTTTTCGGAATTATGTAGTGTTTCCGTACGTGTCTACATGCTTTGTGGACTGTATAAAACTATCATTCCATATGTTATTATTCTATTGCCTTAACGTTGACTAAACACGTAATAACACGAATCCCAGTTGAAACACATTTACCTAGTTAAAACGTACAACGAACGTGCAACATCGCATTTATTTCTCGTAAATTCCGTAAAGGGTGCTCAAGTTCCTTTGAGCAAAGCGTCTGAACTCTCGTGACATTTCTTAACACGTTATTTGCCAAGAGCACAGAATCGGGTCTATTTTGTTTTGGAACGAGAAATTCGGGCTTTGAACGCCGTGACGTTTTCAGTGCCAAGTACACGATGTTGAGTTTATTTAGTGAGGGATGAGGCAAGTTGGTACTGAATGAGTGTCAGTTTAGAAAACCTCGGAATTAGCACGTGCCTGCACTTCGCGTGGAATAACGCTTGTTGCAATTCGTTAAATTAATTTCACGGGTCCTTGGGAAGACGGCGCTCATTCTGTTAATGTGGGGTTAGGTCGGGTGGGAGATGGGAGCGGTAGCGGGGAAAAAACTGTTAGGTTAATGTCAATTATGTTTTTTTATTTTTTATTTATAAGGTATAACCGACGTCAGAAAACGGAGAAGGTTCCCAATTCAACGGGTTTTTTTTTAAAATTAGTGCAATACACAAGACCAATGATGTGTGGTAACAACACAATGAGTGTATCGTATTTGCATTTCATTTCGGTAAAGTGCAAATTTTAATTAAAAAATATGGTTATGTAATTAATTTGGTTCTGTTCACGTTTTTCATAACGCATTCATTCATTCATTTATTTGTTCTATGTTAACCGTTTTGTTAAGAAAACTTTTTATAAGCAATCTGTTTAAGTTGTTTAAATAAAAGTAAAAAAATCTTTGATGCTACAATGTGAAATAAACAATTTTGTCATACTATTTTTATTACATACATACATACATACATAAGCTCACGCCTTTATTCCCAGAGTGGGGTAGGCAGAGCTACAGAATTACTAAGAACTCTAAAAACTTGTTAATAATTCTGTAACCACATTTTGCACAATTAGGCTAAGACCAGTGTATTAGTGGGAGGTTGCAAGCCCATCGCCTAACAGTACTACACAGCCTTTATTCCTTTAGTCGTATCTTACGACATCCACGGGAGGACATGGAGTGGCACTATTCTTACCCGGCAACCACGCGGGGAAGTTTTTATTACAATTTTTCAAAAAATATTTATTTTTTCAGACAGCGTAGAGAAATCGACAGCATTAGGTAAGTTTTATATCAATCCAAGAAAGATAAACGGTTTCTGAAAAAAATATTTCGTACTAATGAAAATTTCGGACAAACGAAACAACGGACAAAAGTTTTTTGAACTTAAGATAGGTAACCGTTTATCTGCGTCAAGGTGCAATAATGGCATAATAAAGATAAGATAAAAATAGAAGATAAAAAACATTTATTCAATTTTTACAAGTAAATAATAAGTAAATAATGATCATTGAATTTTTGAGCTTTGAGTCTCAGTTTGTGACACTATATTTAAACTACTTGATAATGCTGTACCAATATGCACTCTTTTTATATTGCATATGTAAGTTTAGGACAGTAATTTATTTTATTTTGATTTATGCATACTTTACAAAGTGTTCATCTGGGTAGCCTATCGATGTTTCGGAAATCTTTTCTATCGCTGTTTCATTTGTCCGAAAATCATTTTTCTCTGAGCCCATCAACTTTTCAACATATTCCAAGAGATATACATACATACCCTGTAGAATAGGTTAGGTAAGTTTTATATCAATCCAAGAAAGATGAACGGTTTCTGAAAAAATTATTTCGTACTAATGAAAATTTCGGACAAACTAAACAACGGACAAAAGTTTTTCGAACTTAAGATAGGTAACCGTTTATCTGCGTCAAGGTGCAAAAATGGCATAATAAAGATAAGATAAAAATAGAAGATAAAAGACATTTATTCAGTAAGTAGGCCGCATGGGCACTTTTACACGTCAAGAATTTACCAGCACTTTTATTCTGGAACAAGTTGCCAAAAAGGTGCTCGTGTGAATTATCAATAGAATATTTATTATACTTATTATACAGTGAAACCTGGATAACTGGGACATGAAGGGACCAGCAAATTTGTCTCACTTAAAGAGGTATTCCACTTACCCAGTGTCTCAGATATCCAGGTATAAACAAATATCATGTCTCATTTACAGAGGGTTCCATTAACAGAGGTGGGATGAGAGATTATTTCAGTTAAAGAGGTGCGATTATTAAATATAAAACGTACAAATTATGTATTTTGTAAATATGTATTTTACATTAATTGTAATCTTTAACAATAATCAACAAATATGTCCACGTTTTTAACAGTACAAAAATGCATTGGTACAGATCGCGTCAATCAAAAAAATCTGTCATTTTACTTTGTTTTTTAGAAGTATCAGCTGTAAGATGTTTTTCAATGATATAAATTTTATCAAATATGTTTTGGTCACCAATCGTTGACATTTCAAAATAGCTGTGCAAAGTTTCTAGTGCTTTTACTGCTTCACGTTTAGAAGTTTTTATTAAATTTACTTCCAAGGCCGTTTCATCATCATCTTCTTCATTTTCCAATGAAGACGAGAAGTTTTCCTTGTCCTTCAGAACATTGAGACTGAATTTTATCTTTATTTTGAATTATTCTACAAACAGTAGATTTTGGCACATTAAATTCGACACAGACTTCATCGCGTGTCTTTCCACTTTCATAAACGATAGAGAGATATTAACTTTAGTTTTTCGCGTACTGATAAAGATTTAAGCCTTCGTTTCGGCATTTTTCAAATAAACATCCGGACGATAGCAAAACCAAACTGAAACTGGAGGTCATTTAAGCACAAATAGCCAAGTGCGGAATTTGCGGGTAGAGGGTAGATTAAGAATTAGAAAACAAAGCGGAAATTTATCTGCAATAAAGTTCAAGTTAAAGAGGTAAAAAATTGGCGTTATCTCAGTTACAGAGGTAAATTCAAAGAAAACAACTAAGCAAGTGTTCTTTAAAATATAGTCTCACTAACAGAGGTAAAATACACTCACTGTCTCAATTATACAGGTAATTATGACGATGAAATCGGACGAACTAATCCCAGATATAGAGGTTTGTTTTGTCCCACTAACAGAGGTAAATCAGTGCTAAAGTGTCGGGACCTCAACATGAGTTCCAGCTATGGAGGTTTCTCATTTATCCAGGTCCCACTTAACCAAGTTTCACTGTATTATATATTTACTCACGAAAAACTGAAAGAAAGTAGGAAAAAGCGAGTTACAATTACTTTGTAATTACTATAATTCTGGGGACCTACCGAAAAAGGTTAAAGTTTGGCGAAACTATTGCGTCTGAGGGGCTATTTTAACTTTTCATACTAAGACTTGTTCTACTTTTAAAGTAAGTATGAAAAGTTGCCTGACCTTATAAGTAGGTAAGGCGACTTAACTCGTACTAAAAGGGGTATATACGTAAACGGAGTATACAAGATTGAAACTCTTTTCACTCTATAACTCCTTTTGGTACTAGGATGCCAGAATTTGATGATGGTAAACGCAATTTTTCACATTCGAGCAAACGCCTTCTACTTACCTCTTACGCCTTCTATGTCGCGTCAGAGAAAGAATAATGTGCGGTACACTAAAGACACAATAAAACTGGTCCCCGGCGATAAACTAGCCCCTAACTAAACACTCACTTTCCCCTGTACTTAATTAAACTGGCCAAACAAAAAGGAGTATGATTGCAAAGGCTATTTTACTCTTGCGGCGTTCTATTTTTGAGCTCCGCTGGCGATAAAAGATAGAAAATAATTATTATACTAGCTTTTATTTATAAACAAAAGGCGAATTTAACGCTACAAGCATTTTTTATCAATCTTACCTCTAGGTAAAACAGGGATTCGATTTCATCTCGGTATAACCAGTAGACCTATTACCTAACGCACTGGCAATCGCAATCGACTTCAAAGCGTAAAAATTGTTTTCATTTTGTATGCAGACAAGCCTTCCATTTTCAAAATGAAAACGATTGCGATTGCAAGTGCGTTTCGCAATAGCCCCTCGGATTGCTTTTGACATATTACCGTGTTTTAAATGTTACGATAGCCCGTACTTCAATACCACAACATTTCAAAGGCAATGTGGTTTTACCCAGTGACTTTAGTAAAATAATTTTGTAAAACTCGCAAAGTTGTTCCTTAAAACTTAATTTACTTAGAGCTTCTTGAATGCGTTAAGGCCGCGGTCCAGACGCTGCTTGAACTACTAAAGAGTTTAAAAACATGTAAGTATGGTATAAAAAGTGGTATAAAGTTGGTTATTACGCTTTTTTTATGGCATGGAAAAATCTAAGCAAGCAGCAGTGTTTGCATTGTTGTGGTAAAATTACTAGCATAGAGTCATTCCATCCTGGTCCTCAGGCCCGGGGTTTGCTAATCATTCGTGGTCTTAGGGGTCGTTCTCAAAAAAGTGGCACCGATGAATTAATTTTACATTTTTCAGAAAGTTTCCGATTTTGCTGTTTTTTTTAATTAAGATCGGTAGAAATAAAATCGAGTAATCGATATCACGTGGAGGGAAGTGATTTATTTAATTTTTTTAGACGATACAGGTATTTGAACTATGCGGTAAGCAGGTGAATGACTATTTGTAACCAGGTTATCGACAATAGGGGCAGGTTGGCGACAAATACGTACAAATAAAGTAAAACTGTTAGCAGGTTAACGACAATGGGTGCAGTTAAGTAAATTGTTAAATAAAAACGACATTAAATTGACAACAAGTGCTTAATTTGAATATGTTTAATTCGTTTTTTTCCTTATCTAAAAGATTTATATAAAATAACACACCTTATTTACCTTTCAACCGTAACGGCATCTCATATGTTGAAATCCGGTGAACCGTATAGGCTACAGGGTGTTACATACATATTTACCTACATACATACGCTCGGTATACAACCCCGCTTCGTGTAGTCGGGTATAAAATATTTATGCCACAAGCATTTTTGGTGTACAGTATAAGTTATTAAATAATTGACGTTCGCCTGCCGTAAACGTCGTTCACCTGTTTTTTTTAGACAGGTGAACGACATACAGGTCATGGACAAAATGACAGTTATATCATCAATACAAGTTAAGCACCTTGGTTAATGAACTGCATATTTATTGACATAAAAATAAACCATGTTTTACGTGCTATAAATTAATATCAATACAATAAGTCACACAATTATTAAAATATGGAAGACAGAATAGCGACTACGTACCCATTACAAACTCCCGCTCGCGTAAGTTTTTTGTTTATTATTTTTGAGAACTTCACACTGACGACGTGTTACTTCTAACAGCGGTAGCTGGGGACTGTAGGTCTCGAATTATGCGGGGTTAGGCAGGTTAGACGAGATAGTTTAACCACTGAGGTAGCGTTTATCTCATGACAGGTGAACGACAAAAACTGTCGTGGATAAGAATAAATTTCAAATAATTCGAAATATGAGTATAGTATTCTTATTCGACACTACAGTTTTAAATCTTGAGTATATGTGTAAGTAAAAAATAGTATTCGCACTAAGTTACGTTTGTGATTTTTACGTTTTAATCAACTCGAAACATGAGTGCCTCGCGTTGGGACACTGCAGGTGAGCGACAAAACGTAGTTACAAATTGATTTTATGGTCATTAATATAATTAGAATTTATATCAAACCATTTGGCCTCTATTCAAAAAGTGTCTTTTAATATGAATTGATAACTAAATTATATGGATGACGCTTTATGAAAAAAAAGTTCTAAGAGACACCTATTGACAGGTGGCGGTGCCACTTTTTTGAGAACGACCCTTAGGTTTACGGTTTTGAGAGTGTAGTCTTGAGAATACATATGCCTACAGGCCACCTGATTTTCAGTGAAATCTCAAGCCAATGCTATAGGAATGGACAATCGACGACACAATCGACGATCTTAAGACGACAGCAACACGTCTTGTGGCAATCTCTGCTCTTTCTACTATAAATGCGTTGCTAATGAGGACTTAGTTAATGGCTCTATACTAATAACTTCACCGATTGTCTTACTCCCGCACTGGAACAAACAATGCTAACACTGCTGTTTGGAAGCACATTAAGGGCATTATAGTGCTAGTGGTCAGGACGGACTTGCTCAATGTTTTTCCACCCCTATATTCTACAGAATGAGTAAGCGCGGTGCAAATTTGGTGACAAGACAGTGTTGTTTTTTTAAAACACATTTAAAATAGGGCATACGCATGGATTGTTTAAATTTTCCTCCCAAAATATGAAAATACTGTAACAGAGATTGCTAAAAGTGACTTAAAATTAAAATCGGCCAAGGCATACGCATGATACAAGCATTTTAAACTACTAATTAGACACAATTTAAAAATGATTTTTCTGAACTGCTTGTTTCATAACTCTTAATTGAAGTTGTGAAAAAAAGTCCTGAATATTCCCTATGCCTTTACGGTAAGAAGGGATTGAATTTGATTATCCTTTTTACTTAATAACTAACTACAGATGTAGTGAATAATCCTTTCCCATCGTTTTTGGTCGGATTAGTTCGTATTTATCTAGCTTTCTCAATTAGGTTCAGTACCCATCAATAAGCCAACATAGAAAGCAAGATAAATACGAAGTTATCCGACTAAAAACGATGGGAAAGGATTATTCACTACATCTGTACCTAGCATTATTTTAATTCATATACAATTGTTAAATTCTGAATCTAAACACATACACTATGTCACAAATATAATAAGAGGGTTTGAAGTCAATTCTGCACCATTCGTCCATTTCCCCGTTCGTCTACTCGGTCCCCGTTCGTCCATTTCCTATTTTGTCATTTTCCCGGTTCGTCAATTTCCTCTTTCGTCTATTTCCCTGTTAGTCCATTTCCTCATTCGTCTATTTCCCGGTTCGTCCATTTCCCTGTTCGTCTATTTCCTCATTCGTCTATGCTGCGAGTTATATTTTTCTAAGTGGCATTGACTTCAGTAGGTTTTTAAGTTTAAGATTAAAAACTAATTTCACTACGAAGTCATCCGCGAATACTAATAAAAAAAATTATAAAGAGTGAGAGATATAAAGAGAAACCTTGTACTTTTTGAAGACGATTAAAAATACTAAATGTAATGTGCAATGTGTGTTGTAGCTACAAAGTATAATATATACACTTATGAGCATTTCTAAAAAAGTTTGTACATTTAATTTACGACTTCGATTTGCGAAAAAAATTGCAGGTTGGTAGAGTGAATGAAGCTGAGTCTAAATAACATAGTCTCCCAAAATGTCCTCATACATTTGTATGAAACTTTCCTTTTTTGTTACCATGAACCCAAGTTTAGTAACAAAAAAGGAAAAAAGTAAAATATGCAATAACAAGACTTTAGTGTTAAGAGTATAAAAGTGGCTTCGAATTTTATTTAAGTTTAATAATTATTAAGTTTAATTTAGTTTACCGTGTACAGTACATGTTGTACATGTCTAAACTGTGTGAAGATTTATTATATTTTATGTTTATTTTTGTGGTGTGACAACCTCAACAAGGATTTTTTTTTGTATCCTCAAGTAGAAATTGCTGCTTATTCGAAGCCTTAATATTGATTTTATATTAATGCACACTAGGTCTTTGTCCAGTTGAAGCAAAGCTATGAGCACTTGGCTTAATAAAAATATTGGAATATTCATTTTTGTTTTACTAATCTCTTTTCCGTGGGCCTTAAAACACGGTTTTATGAAATATTTTACTTCATTAGGGTCCAGTTGCATGAACACACATACGCGTCTGACTGTCTGTCAGTGTTAAAATGGCAGACGACCATCCAGCCTTAAAATAAGGCAATTAGTATTAATTAGTTTGAGGTTGTCTACAAAATGCCACAGTGTTAATAAATACATAATGTCGTAATATCGTAAGGAAGTCTCTGTTGTACGGAACAGGTTTATGCTTTCAAAATGACTGGCGTTTTTACGAGCTTTGAAAATAGTCACGTTACGATGATAATAAGGGAGTGTAATGCAAATAACATCATTCTACTATTTTATCTACATCCATATCATAACTTCCCTATTATGTGTTAAGAAACGATAAGCAAATGGCCTATATTAAGAAATCTGTATCGGTGGTTGCACTTTAATGTTAACATTAAAGTATTACATGTCATTAAAGTATCGGTTATTGATGTAGTTGCATCTTAAAGTTCACTTTAGAGTGTCGGTCATCGAAACTTTAAAGTGAACATTAAGATGCAGGTTCATTAAGATACAAAGCAACATGATACAATTTTGTCACATATTGTAGAAAACTTATGATATGCATGTAGATAAAGTTATGTATGCGACTGTACGCATAATTAGGCATTAAAACACTCGTGTGATCTTATTATGAAACTCACCTATCGGCTCGTTTCATAAAACCACACTCGTGTATTAATGCCTCTCATTATGCACCAGTCACATAAATAACTATGACTCCCTACACTATCATTATAAATAGAATTTAATGATGCAAGTTATGACAGTGTCCAGTCCGCTATTGACACTACAATGTATAAGGTTATTTCGTCTGGGGTATATTAGATGTATGATGACAGTAGGACAGGAGGAGCATAACTATACGAACGGGGAAACAGACGAACGGGGAAACAGACGAACGGGGAAACAGACGAACGGGGAAACAGACGAACGGGGAAACAGGCGAAAGGGGAAACAGACGAACGGGGAAACAGGCGAACGGGGAAGCAGACGAACAGGGCATTAACTAGTTAGACGAACAGGGAACCAGACGAAACTGACCTAAACCTTTGAAGTTTCTAAAACGTTATTCTTAACTTACTTATTTGAAACTAAAAATATAAATTTGGCCCAAATATGATAATATAAAATGTGAATCATTAAAAATAAATGCTCACTCGCTTTAATACACGCTTGACATATTTTAACACTTTTAAGCGTTTAATTATACGAGATAATCAACTCCATTATTTGTAGACTTCCCAATATAAAATAACTTTAAATTATTTATCGAGTATTTAGGTTTTAATGACGTCCATGTCATGCATTTATTGATAAACCGCGTTTACAAAGGAACATAGAATTCATGTTTAATTACGGTTTGTTAATATGCGCGGGATTTATTATGTTCCACTTTGTTACCGCGGTTACGGGGAAAGGGCTGAGATGATTACTTTTCCGCTTAAGCTCTATTTTAGTCGGTAAAACCATTGGCTTTTGACATGTCATCGTATTGTTAATGTTACTAATAGCCAGAGCCCGAATTTTTCGCATGTAAAACAACTGTCGCGAATGATTATAAAATAATGTAAATACATCGGCATGAGTTTTTTATGCAATAATACTCGATATCGATACAAAAAATTATTGTAGCACTAGCTAGATTGCGACAGTCTTTTGTTTTGCCGCCAAAAATCCGGGCTCTGCTTATAGCTGTTATTTAATCACATGTCATAAGTTATATGATTTTATCGAGTACATAGAATAGCCTATTAAACTGAAACTATACATTTCATTACAAAAAAAGAGTCTGTTAGACTAGCCTGAGATTAATGAATGACCAGCACTGGTACATTTTTGCCCCCGTCAATCCGGTGTATGCTTATAACCTATAACATACGACGTAATACGACATAAGTGGCTCAACAATGAAAGTTGTCCATAATAATTACCAAAGCTGAGCGATTAGATACTATAATACGTCCCTTAAAACAATGTTTACGTACAAAACTAACAAGGACTGGTCACTGGCATTTAGACAGACAGTAACAACAGACGGACTGTGGGGCTACCTAAGGTACCTATCTGTCTATGAATAAGGATTATTCCATTAATGAAAAGCCAAAATTAAAGTCACAACCTGTTTAAATTGGGCGCACTATCGTGGACCCCCATTTACCCGTTTTTTTTTCTTGCTCTCATGGACCCCTCGGGATATAGACCATATTGGGGATCACTGACATAAAGTGACTAAACAATTAAAGTTGTTCATTATAATTACCAAAGCTGAGCGATTAGATAGTTATAATATGACCCTTAAAACAATGTTTACGTACAAAACCAACAAGGACTCGCCACTGGCTGGCGTTTAAACACACAGTAACAACAGACGGCCCGTGGGGCTTAAATATTCGCTTTTTAAATGTGCAATAAAACTTTAATCGAAAACACTGTTCAATCCGGTTGATATCGGCAGGTTATTGATGGATTGATTTGTATGCGTTAAGGTATATATGTCCCAGTGGTTCACGCCTTTAGACAGATTACCACATATTTTGATAAACAAGGCTTATATTGACTAGTTATGTTGACTGCTTATGAGTTTTAAGTTACAATACATAAAGGTTTGTCCTTAAAAACATTAAAACTATAAAAAGAAACTAATCATTGCATTAACATAATTTTACATTTTCTCAATCTCTACATATGTACAGCCAAATGCTCTATATTTCCCAATATTTGTTATTATTTATTATTATAAGTTTATTATTATTATTATTATTATATTAGTTATTATTTATTATTATATTTATATTTGTTAGTTATTATTATTATTAGTTATTATTTATTATTATAAATATTATAATAATAACAATAATAATTATTATTGTTATATATTATTTTAGTTATTTCCGAAAATAAAAGACATGTTATAGGATTTTATTTACAATTAAGTAAAATAGTTGTCACCAATGTACATATGAAGTAGTTACACGACACGCTTGTATACTTTAATCAAATATTTTTCTTAGTCAAACTACGATACGATAACATGGCAAAGGCTATATGGTTTTTACGAGTAGAATGGAGCTCCTATTAGAAGGCACCGTTAACACAATCACATAGACATATTCACGTATTGCTTTTAACTTGACCGATATAACTGCAAAGTAAAAAAACTTATCAACGTTCACACTATGTCAAAAGCTATTAGGTTTTCGCCAGTAAAATAAAGCGTCTGGTTAACTCATTACCCTTATTTTTGCGCAGTCGGTCTTTAACAGTAGCTATATTATAAATAACAGGCTCTACTTGCTATTTACCTGTTTATTTAGCTTACCTACTTAACGTCTACTCGAGTTGACGGCGTTAGAGGAATTTCCACTTCCCTATTCTTGCACATTTTTCTGCATAAAATTACTGAAGTTAGGAGAGCGGGCCGGTGACAGCGAGACGTTAGGTATGATTTATAATGTACAGAATTAAGGGCATTAAATTTGTTTTATCAAACGACAGAATGTTTACGTTTATGTTTCTGTATGAACGCCTGAAATTTCGTAGGTACGCGTAGACTTAGTTTATCACTACTTTTCCTATGATTAGATTTTCGAAAAATATTTTTTTCGTGCTCTCCTACGGTACTTAACGAATATTCCCTTGAAAAGTTTTAGGTTCAGAGATACATTTAGTTATGTAAAGGGTAATAAAAAAGGTTTTTACAGGTACACAATAAAATAGAATTGAATAGATAACTTTAGTAACTTAAATAAGTATGCCATGAACACAAAGATACAACAAAAACATAAATTTAACAATAGTGTTTAAGTACGTAAAGAAGTACACAATTATACCGATGATTAAGACCTACACTTTATAAACGTACTTACTTAACCGTCACAAGCAATTATCGCACAATAAGCTTCGAATACTCAGATGATCGTTCGGGTCGCTCTTGTTCGCTGTTCGCTGTCCAACTAAAGAATGCTCCATACCCGCAACCGTTCCGCCTTTTATAGTCCCAGTTTCCGACCTTTCCAGAAGGCCTTCTGGAATGGTCGACGGACTTCGAACCACCGAGGACAACGGAGACTATTCGTTGCTACAGTAGAACACAATTTACATGGCGCGTCGGGAATCTTCGTTTGCGCAGACACGAATAACGATTCCGATGATTTCCGAAAGCACGATTAAAACCCACCCAGACTTGTACGTAATAGTTATAAGGTGCAAATTAAATTGCATCTATTTTTTCCATCTCACTCACGCACGTTTGACAGCTGACTGAATGACACGCGGGCGCGCGTCAACTTGGCGTAACTAATAACCAATAATAGCACAGAATACAACCACGCAACGCGTGGATTACGCTGATTGGTTCCCGCGATTGGAAAAAAAATCATCTGCGCAGGTACATCGGTAAGCCATATTAGTTGTGTTTTACTGTACCTTGTTTACATTCGCGATGTCCTTGGCTTAAGGTTCTGGGAATGTTTCGCGTATTGCTGTTTCTATCTATTCGTGCTCTCTTTGAGTCTAAGTGCAAAATTGCCATACATTTTTTTAGTTTAGTTTAGTTGTTTATTCCACTATACATTTTGTTTGAAACAAATAACTTACAGTCTGTGAGCACTTAGAAGATGCTTTGGTTTTGTACATCTCTCTCACTCGTTCTGGATCATACGATGAGAGTGAGTGAAAGATAAGTACGAACCCGAAGCATCTTCTTAAAGCTACCGCACTGTACTTAGGTAGACATGTAACAATTTCTGCCAATAAGATATAACATTTTTTAATTATATGTCGGTACAAAATTTTACATTGAAAATAATATATTTTAATTACATTTATATACATTGTTCGGTTTTTTTATAGTTAGTTATTATCACAATATTTCATGTCAATAAAATAAGATAAAAGGAAGTCAATGTAATAAAATAAAACATTAACAAATTTGGTACAGCCATTGTCATAACTTTTCTTTGTTGCATAAACATGACTAACTATCTATACGAGCTCGGGCCCGGTAGTAATAAGAAAAGTTTTGATACTAAAATTCAAACTGACGGGCGTTGGATTTTATGCCGTGTGATGTTGTACGAGCATAAACGACTAAATTAGTTTGAAATTGAGATTAAACTCATTTAATTAAGAGAAGAGAAATTGTTAAATACCGGACTTTATTTAATAATGAAACGACACGGTTTTTAATTGTCGTTTAAAGATAGTATCTTTCATAGCCCCATAGTTGCCTTAAAGACTATCTATCTACACTAATATTATAAAGAGGAAAGATTTCATTATTCGTTGGTTTGAATTGAAAAGTCTCCGAAACTACTGAACTGATTTGAAAAATTCTTTCACCATTAGAATTATACATTATCCGTGATGAACATAGGGTATGTTTTATTTTTCTGCACTCTGCTTCACATAAAAACAGTACCCAGTGACGACCGCGACGATAAGACGAATAAAACGACACCTTGCTTATTACAGCCCCCCCCCCCCCCCCCCAAGAGGGATAAGTTTGCCTTTGTACATCCCTGTTATATCTTTGTCTATTTTATAATTGTTATCTCTTGTTTGTACAATAAAGTGTTTACATATACATAGATACATACATGTACCTTCCTACATACAGAGCAAAAACATGATCTTCCTTCGGCTAAAAAACAGATTAAATACATGAAGCTCTAATTATGTACATTCAGCAATAATTAATTTGCATAACAAAAATACACTTACTCAGCTGGCTTATTGCCTAACGCACTTGCAATCGCAATCGACTTCAAAGGGGAACAATCGTTTTCATTTTGTATGCAGACAAGCCTTCGATTTTCAAAATGAAAACGATTGCGATTACGAGTGCGTTAGGCAATAGCCCCTCTGGTTTTTATATTCCTGCCTAAGTCGTTTTTAAACCATGAAACCATTACAATGAAACATATTGCCCATGTAACCGGATATTACCCGCGAGGTGACTCGTGGCCGGGAAATTGGCAATGTACCCTTATACATCTTTGTTGTCATAGCCTCAGAAAAAACATTGGTGTATGGCCTCTTTTCCCCGGAAATTACACCAATTTGCGACGCGGTGGATTAGTCGATGGTTTGAGGACGTGACGTTTTGTAACGCGTAATATAATCTATGGATACATAGAGCTAGTAAATATGGCACAGTTTTGTAAAAACGTTATTGGAAGTTGGGCTGAATTTATTGATGCTGGAGCTCTAGTGTATGGACTTTTTCGCTAGCTATTATAACATTGAAAATATGACAACATGTCAAAAGCAATATGGTTTTACCACGTAGAATAGAGCCCCTGAAATATAATTATACTTTTGGAGAAAAAAAGTCCAATGTTTTTTTTAATTGAAATTCGAAATTTGCAAGTCTAGCTAATAAGTTTTTTATTTGAAAATTAGTTTGATTTTAGAAAGGACCACTAAACAAAAAACTTTGACGTGTTATGGACGTCATAGTATATTGTTTCAACCGCCATTATTGTTCAATAAATAAGAGTTATCAAATCTCTATTACACCCCCTTAGGGGATGAATTTCGGAAAAAAAACTATCCTTTGTCCTTTCCTAGGATTCAAAGTATCTTTTTACTAAATTGCACCTAAATCGGTTTAGCGGGTTAAGCGTGAAGAGGTACCAGATGGACAGACAGTCACACTTTATAATATTAGTATGGATGGATGAACTGTACCAAAACACTGACCGAGAAGGCTCGTTTCTGAATAAAGTGCTTCACAATTGAATAATAGGCAAAGTTAATGCAAAACATCCCTTTAGAAAAGGCTTCATTTGATTAAATACATACACATGGTATGATAAACACGCCGGACCCTTGTCACGAGGGAACAAAGGTTTTTTTAAACGTAGAACAAATAAGAGTATAGTTAAGTAGCGAATAATATTAATAGTAAAGTAGGGTGAACTGCCCTATTGTTGGCTACCTACCAATTTTTGGTCCCATGAACTATAACGTAAGGTAATAGGGACGATAATCCAACAATCACTAGGTGGTTAATGTTAAGCACTTATGCCCGGTTCCTATATTCAAGAAACGAATCGTTTTCTTTACGTCTCGTTAAAATTTGACACATTTTGTACGTAGCAAATGTCAAATTTTAACGAGACGTAAGGAAAACGATTCGTTTCTTGAATATAGGAACCGGGCATTAGTCATTATAAAATTCAAACTGACCATCAAATGACAAGTATGACAATAACAATGTCAGTCACAATGACAAGGTTCTAATGCTCGACCTTTTTATTGGGTGATTATTATAATATTCCATTTGTCAAATTTTCTTTATCTTTTGTTTTTTTCCTTCACTCTGCCACCGTTTTATGTTTTTACATTTTACATTTAAAGTAAAATAGAGCTCTAGTTTTAAGGAATGTCACTTAACCTTTTGAGCGTTGACGATTTGATACATTTAGTATAACCGGTTAAAGTGTATTTGGTTTTGACAGCCGTCTACCGCCCAATACTGTATTACCTAGCCGCCATTAGAAAGGGCTTAGCGGTGATAGTTGTATGATTTACTTACGTCAAGGTGCATATGAATTGACAGCTATTCCAATCCCAAACTAATCGCGGTTTCATAATATCGAAATAAATAAAATAAATAAATATCCAGGTGATGACCGAAAAAAGCTCCATAGCTGAGTTCTGCAACTTTTTATCAGCAAGTTTTTTTAGTATATTTTTTGTTAATGTGGTGAATAAGAGTGGTGTGGTTAATTTTTAAATAAAATATTATGAACTTTAAGATTATATCAAAAAAAATATCTTAAAAAGATAAAAACGTCTGATATCCTTGCTTTATTTCATATCTTCTTAATCTTACAAGATATCGAAATGGAACATACGATAAAGGTGAAATTGCTCTTTTAATCCCTGAAATTTTAATTGCTATCTGTTAAGCCGATTTGGAACTCATTCCATACGAACTTTCAGACGGACAAATGGACAACATGAACAAGAACAGTTTTCCTTTACATTTTTTCATTCTTAATCTTTGAAATATAGATTCTGAATTTTACCGTTGTTTTTTTGTTTATTTAGATAGTACTAGGCCGGAACCGGTTAAAGTATATTTTTTTTGGTTGTTTTTAACATTTACCTTTTTATTCAAAATCTTACAATAGTTAAAATGTGTTTAATATAATATGCGTTGGCGTTATCTATCATAGTGACATTTGAATTCGACAGAAAGTGACAAAGCCTCATTCATCGTCATTTAACTTACGAGCTAGACTGTTGTCAGTGAATTAAATAATTGCTACTTTTCTCTGTGCAATCAAAACCAAACAAACAAAGCCTACTTTAACTAAAATCGGTTAATTACGCGTTTATGAATAAGAATAGGCTCATGTTTATATAATAGTTACTGGGTATTTTTTCCTCATAATCATACGTAATGTCTACTTCATAAATTGAATGTCTGATAACTTTGTTTCTTACTATTAACCTTTTAGTATTTTGACCATGTAACGAATACTGACATTTACTTGGCCACTTGAATGCCAGAGAAAAACTTATTTTATGAAAATACCTAACTGCTCTATTATTTGTAGTCCGCGTCGTGTTCCGACATAAAATTGCTCCTTCTGTATTAAACGATAAAAGAAATATTCCTATCTTCCCACTAAAGCAAAGCTGTCCATAGGTAATCCGGATTCGATATCTTTCACATATTTACGTGGCTCCCGAATAGCTTTCATGCACAAAAACGAAATGGGAATAGGGAAGGGCAGTCTATCATTGTGGTATCATGCTATTGGTGGTTGAGAGGGATTTCTCCCGTGGGTATACCGCGTACCTACGTTGAAGGGGCTAGTTACGTGTCCAGTGTAAGTAGGTCTTCGGGTAATAAGAGTGTAACCCTTTCGGGGGCGCGAGTGTTCCAGGTGAGAGGGGAGCGGTGGTTCTTGTATGATTGGTGGATATGTCCCGATAGTTGTGTAAGGCTCTTGCTTGCCTTTGTCGATCCCTACGCTCCCGCGGGCTCAGACCGACGTCAACATAAACAAAATGGTGTTATTGCTTGTATCTTATCTTGGGGAAAAATATTAGACATTGCTTTTGAAACGGTTTCATTTGTATTTCGGTGTTCTTCGGCGATAAATAGAGTTTATGGTTCGGTGAGGATAGTTTTGGGGTATAAAAATGTTTAGCGTTTGGGTAAGGCTCCCGCTGATGTGTTACCAACATAGACAAATCTTTGTCTGTGGCATTAATTTTTATTACAATATATAGGTAGTTGTAATTAGGTTCTTACATGATACCGGGAAAATAAATGTTTTTTGTCATGTTACATTATTTTTTTTGTAACACAAGCGGGTGCGGTTCGAACGCTCCGTGGCCTTACCCGTTTACCGTTCCGTTATACCTATAGTTTTGTTCCTGCTTTCGTAACTGATAATATTAAAGTCGTGTAGTAAAACTTTGCCCGTAGAGACTGGTTTTTAGGTATAAAGTATGCATTTTGTACCTTAATTTTTTTTTAGGAATCAATTTGCTGTATTAAATCTACATCAACGCGTAAAGCGATAATAGTAAAAAGATTTTTACTTAAAAAATACTTAGTGATCATTTAAACCATTAAATGGTCTACAAATTTTAAAGATTGTGTAAGGATATTAAATTACACTAATAATTCATTTTCTAACAAAAACTTTTTAGGGTATGATCTTTTCAAATTTTCGAATAAACTAAACGAGTAATATAAAGAAATAAAGAAATAAAATTACCTAGAAAAATAAAAGAAAATACCCTAGGTAACAGGAAAATCACGGATTGTTTCTTGTTTCACTTCCGAAACACACTGGTTCAGCGTTACACTGAGATGTCAGACACCTACAATCCCGGTTCTCAGTCAGTACTCTCCCTAATACTGCAGTACCCATCGGGGTTTGTAATGGACTGTAGAAATATGGAGTGGCACTATTCTACGAGGGACAAAATTGTAAAATTGTGCAAAATGTCGTTACTTACATAATTATCAACAAAAAACAATAGAGTTGTAGGTAATTCTGTAGCTCTGCCTGCCCCACTCTGGGAATGAAGGCATGAGTTTATGTATGTGATTTGCCGGCTTTTGCGCTCAAAAAAGGTTAACCGAGAGGTTGTCATATCAAAAACATCATAATATTTTCAAATATATTATTAAAAAAAAGAACTTGTAATAGTCGACCTTCAAGTTTTATTTAAAGGTCATACTCGCAATGACCTTTAAATATTGAAGCGTAGCGCTATCTACAGGCTACGCGGGGCTACGGCGTAGACGTCTACGACGTTAATGATGTTGTACCTGCCCGGGTTTGTTATCGGCTTTCCGGTTATGTAACGGTTTAAATGGTTTTGGTTCCTTGGAAATTTAATGACTTTTAGATATTGTTTTAGTGGGTTGAAATTCGGATTTTGTTATAAAATATGCAAAGTCGTTTAAAATGAATAATGGAATTCATAAAGTTAGGAAAAAAAAAATGTTTGTTGTTGTTGAGTCCTACTTTATGCATAAAGAATTTTATTATCATTTTAAAATATTATTATGTTACACATTGTATATTTAAATGGTGCAGATTCTTTGGCATAGGGTTGGTTTAACTTTATTTTTTTATTTTTGGATACTTAATTACGTTTTTTAAAATTTATTTGAAGCATTTAAAAAATAGCGAAATGTAAATAAAAAGTGTTATAAACTGAACATGTAAATATGGTGCATGAATTACGAAAAGCACATTAGCAGTTTATTTAACACTCAACTCGTTAAATTAACATAACATAAACAAATACGTGCGTTGGTGAAACGTTATAAATATTCATGAGTCTGTCAGAACAAAATGTTCAATATTTAAACGTTACCGGAAATTCTATTCGGATAAAAAAACATAAAATTCGGAAACAACGGGTGTCGAACTTCATACAATTAGATTTCGTAATGTTCAATTGAATACTGAAAACGTTTTGATCAAGTTCCATGTTCAAACAAAAACAGAAAAATAGTGGAACTCAAACCTCTGATCAACGGTTAAGTTTATAATTGTTTATTTAAAAAACGACTGACTATTGAGTTTCTTGCGGCATTTCATCTCAGCAGAGGTCTCTTGCGAAGCGATGGTAGATTTTTGACGTGTTAAAGTGCCCGTGCGGCCAATTTACTGGAAAAAAACATATTTTATCTTACTCCTACTGCACCGTCTAAGCAGCCATTTCTTACACATTTAGACACTGTACGGTCACTGACGTTTATTTGTGACCCATTTTAAAAAAATATGCTTAAAGTCGTCTACGTAATTAGAGATGCCAAGTCATTTATAACTTTTAGAATACTCGACCTTACTGTTGCAGAATGTCAGATTGACTTTGAGCCTAAGGTGGGTCACAATAAGTCTTTGACTGTACATCAAAGCGAAGAGTCGATACGGCTTAGATATAAATACCTACTCACACAAATGACCTAGTAACAAACTAAGCTCTAAGCTTGTAGTATGGGTACTAGACGATAAACATACTTATACGGTATGTGACATCCATGCAAACATTTAATATATACCAGAAAAAAAATATGCTAACTAATTCGCCACGCAATGTATCAAAAAAAGCTCAGTTATCCCTCAATTAACTAGCAATTAACTTAGACTTAGATTGCAGCTCGATGAATCCTTTAACAATGAATTTACACTAAATTTATAAAGCTACTGAAAAATTAAAGATTAAAATAAAAATCACCACTACAAAAAGAATACCCCCTCTAGCAGGTCCGCGCGCGGCATAGTCCCTATAACACTGGCTGCATTACCTCTCTGGATAGCTAGGCCAATCCTTTGGGAGAGGTAAGAACCAGCTCTAGGATATCTAACTAACTTGATTCCTTCTACACGTTTAGCAGGTACATTACTACAGAGGCCGGCAACCCCTTTTCACGGCGAGGTACCTACGTATAGTGCTTTTCTCAAACAAATAAATGAAATAAAAAAATACATCACTGAAAAAAGTAAATTGATATGTACACCCTAGGAAAGAAAAGTAATTGCATGTTAAAATAAAGTACCAGGAGCGCAGCGGTAATTAGGTTAGGAGGCATATCAGTCATAGCGCAACTTACAATTAGATCGCAGGCGGTGCGGGCAACCGGCGGGCGGGCGGCGGGCGCACACGACACAGCGCGGATGTCTCCCAAACGTTTATGCACGCCTGGTATTTGAAGTTATAACTTCTTCTCAAAAAAAATAAAAAATAAATTTAGCTATTCAGCCTGTTTATAAAGACAGCCGCCATGTTTACATTAAAATTAAAAAAAAACTTCCCGGCCTAGGCCTTCAAGTTTGTATGAAATGTCCTTTACAGTTCTCTCGAGTTGTTCCGGCCGCAATGTGACACTTTGACGCCAAAAATAACTAACATAACGCCAACATTTCATTGCATGTTTGAGAGAAAATATCTTCCGAACGTGTCGTGCCAATTAGTCTTACTCCGTCGTGTTCGTATCTTCCGGGAACTGCCTTCTGTTTTTCAAAGGCAAAATCAAGTCGTATGCCACGCCTGATCGTCGTCACTTGGCCAACAGACGATTCTTGGAACTCGCGCGGGAACTAAACGTTTTGCACACAGTTTACGGTCGTGCTCGAGACATTTTTTTTTATGGCAATGAGAAGACAAACGAGCACACAGGCCACCTGATGGTAAGTGGAGACTGTGACCCATAGACATTCGCATTCACAAGACTGCAATGCAATCCTAAGACTGCAAATGCGTTGCCAACCCTGAGGACTAAGATGGAATGCCTCTATGCTAGTCATTTCATCGGCTGTCTTATCCCCAAACCGGAACACAACAATGCGAACACTGCTGTTTGGCGGTAGGTTAATGGATAAGACGGTGGTAGCGATCCGGAGGGACCCTGCACAAGGTCCTACCACCCGCAAACACACACACACACATTAATTAGACACATTAACTAGTTCATTTTTCAAAAGTATGTTTGAAAAATTGCCACTCAGGAACGACTTAATAGTCATTAAGTGAACTTGAGTGCGGTAGTTAGTCACCGAAATGAGTAAACGCCTAGTCGACGTCACAGACGAACGAAATGTTAGCAGCATCATTTCTTAGCGATTGAGCTTAGCTATTCAAAGAGGAAATACTGCCAGTAATAACAGCACAATGCTACGGAGATTTACGGATATTATTATTTAGGAGTATTTAATTCTGTTATTGGTTTTTTAGTAGTTTTAATCTGTAGAAATTTCTCGAATTTTTAATCATGTGCCTATAAAATTTTAATTCAAAATATTAATTTGATTTTTGACTCACTGGTAGGCCGGTAGAGGTCAGGTTAAGTATTAGATTAGTTACTTTAATTCGATGTAAATTATTAATCCTTTGACTTCCTGCCACTGCACTTAGGCACCGTAATATTGTATTTTTTGCTTGGCTTTTTATACAGGTGTTTTAAATATTTCAAACTTTCAATAAAACTAGTTTTGAATTGACTTGCAATATTTTAACTTACTATCAAATAAACTTAATATATAATACTAGCCACCTGCCCTAGTTTATGTGAATTTTCTGTATTAACGGTAACTACATAAACCAGAATTTATTATTAATGGAATGAAATTTATTATAACGTTAATGCGGTTTACATCGGAGGATAAGACGCGGAAAGCGACTTTCGTCTCGACCTGCAATATTAATTTATATATTATAATATAAAAGGCAAACCTGACTTACCTCATCTCCATCACGGGCAATATAATCAGAATCAGACGACCCCTTTAGATTTGAGATTAGTATTGAATAACAAAAACCTGATGTTTTCACCAAAAATTAAACTTTCATAGAAAACAACTTCTCTGTGAAAATTCAATATAAAAAAGCATTATTTTTTTACAAATATTTTTGACAAAACTGTTCGTAATAAAATTTGCTTTATGAATGTATCAACAATATAAATATATTTCAATAAATGTCGACACAGCTAAAAACTTTCGGATCGGCCCTCGTAGATTCCAAATTTGGCACGTAGGTTCCTTATGAGGCCTAGGGGAGCACTAAGAAAGGATTTTTGTAATTGTTTTCCCTAAGGGGTTAAAATAGGGGGAGTGGCGGAAAACTAATTCTACGCGTACGAAGTAGTTTCCTATAAATTGTGACCTCCTATATAGATAGCTGCCTATACTGAACACTGCTTTTATTCATCGCTGTATATACACATAGTATTATACAACTCTACCCTACAAACCAAGCAATGAACTCCATAAAACGCGTCACAAATTCTCCCGGTGTCACAATCAAACTGTCAAAATTCAAAGCGGCTTTATAGCCTTTCATGTCAGAGGTGTAAAAGTAATTTTATTACCGAGGTACAAAAGGTTTCTAAATTAACTTCCTGGCCTCCGGCACTTTTGTGAGCAGTCGGAAAAGTATCTATTTGCAAAAATGACTTTAGGCTATTTACCAGGGTTCGAACTTACGGTGATGATAATGTTATAATGACGTAAATTTTTCACGCAGGGTATTCTCATTTGGCAGGTGTTTAGGTATTAATTGGTAAGAAAATAGAGATAAATACAGCCTGGTTGAGATCTTATAGTTACTTAGAATAAGTAATTAGTTTTATTTTAGTATTTAGTTTGTTGTTTTTTTTTTCTTATTTTTGTTTGTGTCTTAATTACAGCGGTATTTGAGGGTACCTATTGGGCAAAATAATTATGCTAGAACAGTATAATTATAAAGATACAAAAAGTTCTTTCTTTCCTTCTTTCTTATTAAGGTATTTGGGCCAAATTTCAAGTTTTCATTACTAATCTTTTTTTATTTTATCCTATGTGCAAAATGATGCCCTCGGTCATAACCTCCCCCGTCTCCTATACTTAAGTATTAGACGAATTTCAAGTTTCCTAAATACTAAAAAATACCTACTAAACGTCGTTAGGTATTCTATAATACAAATCATGTTTTGTAGTAAGAAAAACTAAGGTTTTTTTTATGGATTTGCTTAGTTTCTAGCTTCTTATTGACATTTGCTACGTACAAAATGTGTCAAATTTTAACGAGACGTAAGGAAAACGATTCGTTTCTTGAATATAGGAACCGGGCATAAGTAAAATTCATTGGCTTTTTCTTGCGACGGGTTAAAAACCTTAAAAAGATTATACAGTAGTTGCATATAAAGTTTAGTAACCAATACTCCATCAAACCTTCTCTCCTCTCATTGAGATAGATACAGCTGAAAAAAAAACTGAAATCCTAAGTAAATATCTGATGACGCGTCATGCTCGAGCCTCATCCGCATACACCGAAGGTAGATGGCGCGAGAAACATCCAACACCGGAAATTTGCCGCCGGCCCGCACTTAGTTCCCCGTGCGAGCGTTACAAGAAAGAATAATATGACAATTTGAATTTGGAAAGAAGGATAAGTTAAGCGGCGGGTGACTTGCGCATTTCACACTCACGAGCTATCCGGCAAGTCTGTTGACGAGCCAGTACCGCAACGGACGCCGTGGGGGTAGGACGCTTTGCTCGATTACAAAACTGACGTGTTTCGCGATACACACAAATTATATAACGTTTTTTGTCTGTGTTTGTTTTGTGCTGTCTTTGAGAACGCTGAGGAATGTATTGAGAGAAGGTAAGGTATATTTTAAGATTTTTATACTTATTTTTTTGTTTAATTGTGCTTAGATATTTAAGGAATTGAAGCCCAAAGAGCTTTTTTTAGTTAGTTTATACAACGATGCCGCGTTTATAATAACTCTTGATGTGCAAATGCCTGAAGGCTTTTCAGGTTCTGCCTAATGGGAGTCCGAGTTTAAGCTCATGCAATTATGCCTCACTTCAACGGCTGTATGAGAATCACACATATTCTTTAAATGTCTTTTGAGGCAATATTTAAATTAGTAGAGTAACGTTATTTGATAATTATTGACAGAACGAAAGTTTTTTAATCGGGGTCTTCATTGACCTTTAACTTTTTCGACCTTTTTAGACGCTTAACCTCGAAACCTACTCGACTTAAAAATTTAAGCTTTATTTACCGTATACCGTGTAAAGTAAATTTGATTAGCAACTTACATTGTTTTTTTTAAGGGTCATTACATTACCTCTCCGATGCTTTTATTGAAATTAATCTTAACCCTTTAATTATATCTCTCAAGCTTTTAGTAAAGCATAAGGTAGGTATGTATAGGTAGGTATAGGTACCAATTTAAAATCACCTTAAAAAATATCGTTAATAAAAGTGAATATTAAAAGAACCGGTTGATGAATATCTAGACGTACGGCTATCTTATTTGTCAGCGATATTTTGTTTATATTTTTTTAAATTAAGATAAATTTCCGTCATACATGGTCCGATGATATTAGAAAGAATGCTGGCCCTCTATGGACCAGAATAACTCAAAATAGGGCAAAATGGAAAAGAGTTGGAGAGGCATATACCCAACAGTGGGCATGTAAATAAATGCTGCAGAAGAAGCAGAAGAAGAAGAAGAAGATGTTGGCTCTTGGTTTCATTAAAACTACTGGCCATGTTGCAGCCATACGTCAGAGCATTCGAGCATTAAATCGAAAGTACTCTTGTATGGGACGCGATCATCCTGGCAATTCTTACGTGAGATGCTATAACTAGCATGCTGTATAAAAAGAACAATATAATTAAATATAAAATATTTTGAATGAAAATACATTTAGTATTTTTATTTAAAACATATTGTAAATCATAATACAAAAGCAACAGAGTCCTCTACGAAGTAATTACGAGTAGCTTACCATACAGGATGGTCAATCAAAATTCGTTAATTTAATTCCGTCTGCATTCTCCGCCTCAAAAATACCGGGCATCAAACCCGGTAATTTCATTCCAAAAAAATAAAATACGATGATATAAAAGTCTACGCCATATCTGCTCGTACCCTGTAACTGCAGTTTTTAGGGCCAGACTTCAGCATTTAAATTACCCTATCTCTTAAAACACGTTAAAAACCAAATCGTTTTTGAACTATTTGTATTTTACTTGACAGTAATGGCGGCCGGGTTAAAAACATTACCATGGCAGGTATAGGGATAGGCCTAGAATAAAATCGCAGTTTGTACTTTTCCATAGGTATAAGAATAAAACACGTGTTCAATGTAAAAATATTATTCTTGTAAGGGTATAACGAGGCCTTAATCGTCATCATGTCCTCCATATCAATGTTATCTGGTAAACAAGTAACTACCCCTTTTTTTATAGCACAGTCAAATCCAAAATCCAAAACCCTCTTAAAACACATAACAAAAATCAGGACAGCAATAAAGAACATTCAATAAGCTATATTTTAATACACAGGTGCATTTATATGCTGGGTCTGGGGAAAGAAAGTAGAACATGGTAATGCTGTGATTTGCATGTTTTAATATTAAAATACCAGGTCGGGGCGTAACATATTCAGGTCCCCGAATTACGTATTTGGCTAGTGATATATTCATCTATGGGAGAACTGTTTCATATATTTTTAGATTAGTTATAATGCGAACCCCACTCCAAGTTCACAGGCGTCGGTAGTGAGTAATCCAGAACGTAATGAATTCGTGATTTTGTATAAATTATTGAATGTTGAGTGATCCTTTTAAGAAGGTTATCTGAGAATTTTCTATTAATTACGGTTTAAGTTGCTATTGGTTAAATGATTAATTCAAGTGCATATTAAAAAAAGATAATAGTATAGCTCTCAGCTCAATAGCTGGCTCTTGCTAGGATAACTGGTCATCAATTGTACGAAGACAATAATATATGTAGAAAGATATTTTAATAAGAGTAAAGATAGGTAATACCTATACTTACATACATACATAACATCACACCTTTATTCCCAGAGTGGGGTAGGCAGAGCTACAGAATTACTAACAACATAAGGTAGGTAATTGTTGGTTGGTTTTTTTTTTCTCGCTCTCGCCCTCTTACGATCTTATGCTAGTCTAACCGACTTAACCCAAATCCGATCAACTTTTTCACTGCACTATTAATTCAATTGGATGAACATCATCATTAATTTCTTTGTACATTATCTTAACATAATGTTGAAATGAACCGAGCATGAGAACAGGCCGTGTGATTCGAAGGTGACCAGAGCGGTGGAGACTCATCAAATTTATACTTATGAGCGCCAGATGAGTTCACCGTCAAAATGAGAATATGCTAAATAAAAGTCATAAATCAGTAACAAGTAAACATTTATTAATTAAGTCCTCCCCTTACCCTCTTTACAGATTGCCAAGTTGGCACTAGGATTATCTTATAAGTAGTTACTTAAGAGCGAGGCTTTCTCGGTTGCTTTGGTACCGTTATTCTATAGTTATTCAAGAAAAGGTTAGAATTTACCGGCTTTAGAAGTACGAGTTTGAGGGTGTTGGTCGAAATGAAACACGGAGTTTTACCCGGAGAACATCACCCGCAGGATCCCGTATGAACAGAGGTCAGACACAGCTTGGCTACAGGTCAAACAGCGCCCGCCGTTACCATTGAATTGTAGCAGAATCTGACTTGTGGATCGCGGTACCCGATGTACACGCGGTTGGACTTCGTTTTCTCCCTCAATAGTGATAGTTTTGTTCTGGGACCAAATCGTCGGACATCAGCACACCCGTGTAGTTGCGGGGCCGCCGTAAAAGAGTGAAGCGACGTTGAAGTATCATAATAAATTAAGGAATTTTCATTGGTGAATAACTGAAATTAAAACAAATGCTTTGAGAAACATTGTCAACAAAACAATGTCACCGCTTCCAACTAGATACGAATAAATAAGTTTAGAAACCTCACCTGAGTAGTGGATGGACAAAACGTGGACAGACACAGTAGTGATTCTCCTTAGTTAGGACATCATTTGAAGTTAAATTAAACAATCTGGGCCGAACGCTGAAAGTAATTGAACAGATTTATTAGAATGTCACCACATTAGGCAAATAAAAGACACCTTTTCGACTCAAAACTCACCCCGAAGCGAGAAATTGATCCAGCGACTTAAAATTGTGTGTGTTCACATGGTCGAGAAAAATCTGAATGCAGAGGTCAAAAAAGGTCGATAGAAAGATCGAGAACCAATAGTCATGTGTTCCGTTTCGTCGTTGAAGCTAGAGATTTATTTGGACGAAACCGACCGAAATCAAAGACATAATTTATTGAAAAACGAACACACATAAAGAATGGGGAATAGAAGGGAAACTTCAGACTTCATCCTATTTTTACCGAAAAGCATTACTAAAATAAAAAGCCAAAATGGGTGACGTTTATCCATACACTCGAACACAACTTGCCTGAAACGAAACCAAAAATTACCGGGTTGCCAACTTACGGCTGCGTTTTGTTCGACACGGAAGACTAATAATGACCAGCCAAATTGTAAGTAAATGAATTATATATTTTAGTAATTAGTGAAGATCTATGATTAAATGTCCTACATGATGCTCAGGATTAGAATATATTCATGTGGAAGCTGAAACAAGTTCAATTGTAAGAAAAATATATGGACGACTGTCAAATGTGACAGCCGCGGATGAAATCCAGAAATGTAAACAAAGAAGTATCGAAACGTTACGTTTGACAGTTAATGGCTAAACAAGAAAAATTATATCTGTTTGTTGATGTTCTATTTGTGCAAATATCAGCGTGATTAAGTGCTAAAAAGTTGGGAAAGTGAAGAGAAAAGATAGTATCGAAGTGACGGAATGCATTTCTTCCATAACCGCTGGCCTTATGGACCAAAAGAAGGTAATAAATTGACTTTGAAAGTTACATTCTCGTCCAAACTTCATGTAGATTGTTTTAGTAGACAAAGTTAGCTAAATCTATAAAATCTAGACTAGAAAGTGTTACAGTACCGTTTTAGTTGGGTAAAATAATTTTATTTCAGAATTAACTAAATTCTGAAATAAAATTATTATAAGCCTCCTCGCTATGAGTAAAAATAAAAGGGGAGTAGTAGAGATAAATTATGTTATTTTTTTTTTTTTAGTATTTAAGACATGGTTTAACTGAACAGAAGAAAGAATATCAGAGACCTAAGTATGAGAAGCATGAAGCTAGAGGTAGCTAGTGAGCTTTGAGGTGAAATAAGCAAGACACATTCTGACAACGTAGGGCAGAATGGCTTATCACCAAATAAGAAGAGCAAAGTAAGAAATATTTTCAGACCGTTTACACCCATGGTGTAAGCGACGGAATCTAGACTACTTAGTGGTCCTATAAGCTTTACTAAATTAAACTATAAGAGGAGCATACTATACAGATACGTCTTGCACAACTGTAGAAAAGTAGAAAATGGTTTGTCTGTGCCAAGTGTGGGCAGACAAATGAAATCATGTGTCGTGGAGTAGGCTTCCTAACGTTCCACGGATAACCTAAACCTCTTCACACTACTACTTAACTAATTTAACAAATATGCCTATGTCTATGTTCTGGACAGCAAAGAAAAGTCCAAACCAAAAAAAAAAAAAAATGTCTGTGCCAAGGGTGGGCAGACATGTGAAATCATGTGTCGGAGAGTAGGTATCCTAACGTTCCACGGATAACCTAAACCCCTTCACACTACAACTTAACTAATATGTGAGACCTAATGCTTACAACTAAGTTTTTGGACAATACGAAGAAAATCCAAAGAAAATTGGTTTATCTGTGCCAATTTTGGGCAGACAAATGAAATCATGTGTCGGAGAGTAGGTATCCTAACGTTCCACGGATAACCTAAACCCCTTCACACTACGACTTAACTAATATGTGCGACCTAATGCTTACAACTAAGTTTTTGGACAATACGAAGAAAATCCAAAGAAAATTGGTTTATCTGTGCCAAGTGTGGGCAGACATGTGAAATCATGTGTCGGAGAGTAGGTATCCTAACGTTCCACGGATAACCTAAACCCCTTCACACTACGACTTAACTAATATGTGCGCGCACTAACCTAATAAAATTACACGGTACTTGCTAACTTACAATTTACTAGTAATGAATGAGTGAGTCGACTCAAATTCTCCTATTTCAAAATTATTAACTATGGCACTAGATGTTTACTTTATTAACAATGCACTTTGGAATAGGATCGGAAAGGCAGACTATGCTGACCATTTCTCAAATACCTAGAATCCAACAAAAAAATGAGGCTGGAAAACAGTTTTGCAAATATTTACTTTTTTCAGCATTTTATATATAATTAACTTCGAAAAGTATCATCTTCTGTAAGATTACAATATTTATAAGAGTGAGTAAAGGAGGCGAGACGCTTAGATGAGCGACACCAATGTTAAGTTAGTTTAGAGCCTTTAGCTTAGGCTACATACCTCAGGCGTGACACACGACCAATGAGCTATACACGAGAAAGTAGTCCCGTGGAATATGAAAGAATTTTATTAGATGAGGACGAGACACTCAGTCCTAACAAGCTATCCGTTGACAAAGCAGATACGATGTCTGCAGTAGAGACGTTGAAACAAAGAATCTGAGCAAAGACCGGTGATGTTAATTACAAACACTAAGCTTTACTCCAGAAAACGTCAATAATGAAATATGAATATAGTAACTCATAATAAATACCACCTTTATTCTTAGAGTAGGAAAGGTAGAGTTACACAATTAGGCTTAGATGTTTACCAGCGTAGGGGTGATGGTTGCAAGCCCATCGCCCAACGGTATTGGAAGCCTTCATCTCCTTTGTCGGCTCTTACGACATCCACGGAAGAAATGGAGTGGCACGATTCGGACCCGGATACCACACAGGGAAATATCTAACATTAAGAAGTGGGCGCAGCTTCGCCAGGACGGACTAGATCTTTAATGTGAAAATTTCCTAGATTTTTACCAGATAGGGATTTCAAAGTATATACCAAGGGTCCGAGTTTCTTGTGAATAATACATTTCTCATAACGCGGTGCCAAATTGGCTGAGAAGTTTTTAGCCGCGTTAGATAAGTGATATGTTTTCTTGTATACTATTTGTCCATCCTGAAGTACCATAGGCCGCTTGCGCAAGTTGTAATAGTGAGCGTTACGTATGTGGGCACTTCGTAGAGAGTTTTGCACCTTTTCAAAAATAGATTTTAATTCGTTAAGTTTATCAGAGAACGTGCAACCATCATCTACAGCAATCGCATCCCTGTCAATGGGAGATGTTGAATTATAGAAGGAACCATCAAATATCATTTCCCGACCATGATGAAGAAAATATGGAGTAAACTTTTAACTACCTGAGAAGGGACGGCCTCAGAACCAGAGTCACTGTCGACACCATTAGATTCGGAATCGCTACCCACCTGTAGACGATCCAGTATAGCAGTTAAAGTAGTGTGAAGCAGCTGAACGTCCTCGTTGTCTTGTGTCAAACGGGAAATGCGACAAAGGAGGTATTTGCAGCGCGATAATAGTCGAGATCGAGAAGAAGAAGTAAGATCTGAACGCGAAGCAATCTCAATTTCCTCCACCTTATATTGTAGGACTGATACTTCCATCGACACGTCTGAACTTCCAGAAAGATTAAAATTCACACCACCTTTATTAGCTAGTTCGGCTGTCTGTGCAAGCACCTGTTGTAAACTATGACGACGAGATACTGGATTTACCTTACAACCTCTAATAACTAGTTCAATGACTGATTTCGTCTTTTTTCAGATGTGCAATACTGCAATCGGCTAATAAAAAGTCCATCTTGTTTTGTACTAAAATTATGGAAATAAATAGTAGACCGTTAAGAATAAAGCCGAAGTCCAACACAATAAAAAAAACAACTCTTATTTCGCTGGTATAAGAGAATTAAGGTTAAATTAATAGCAACCCAAAGCGTCCGAAAAAAAATTACAAGTCTAATAATATTAAAATATTACAAGTTAGTTCTAACTGTTCATAGTATAAAATTACAGTAAATTTGAACAACAGACAGTCTCAATAAAAACAGCTTAAAACACTGATACTAAACCAGAAAAAAGAATAATTTATAAATAAGTTGTATCACAGTAAACTAGTTAAATCAAACCACGAAGTTAAGGATTACCAGCAAATTCGAGTTTAAAAACAAGTTTAACTTCAAGTTTCAATGCAAATTTCTAATAAATTTAGGATGAGAAAATTTCATTTAAAACTTCAAGTAAGGTTTTAAATTTCTAAGTTCAAACCTTTAAAGATTCAGATTTATAGTTTAAATCCCGATAACAATAAACATTTTCCCTTATTGGGTTATGTTTCTTAATAATAAAACACAAAAGAAATATCTTATACACTACTCAGTTATAATAAAAATACTTATTCCAAAGCAACCTGTTAAATTTACTTAGCAAATTCTCAAACTGGCCAAACGTTGGGTACGCCACTGAAATGAACCGAGCATGAGAACAGGCCGTGTGATTCGAAGGTGACCAGAGCGGTGGAGACTCATCAAATTTATACTTATGAGCGCCAGATGAGTTCACCGTCAAAATGAGAATATGCTAAATAAAAGTCATAAATCAGTAACAAGTAAACATTTATTAATTAAGTCCTCCCCTTACCCTCTTTACAGATTGCCAAGTTGGCACTAGGATTATCTTATAAGTAGTTACTTAAGAGCGAGGCTTTCTCGGTTGCTTTGGTACCGTTATTCTATAGTTATTCAAGAAAAGGTTAGAATTTACCGGCTTTAGAAGTACGAGTTTGAGGGTGTTGGTCGAAATGAAACACGGAGTTTTACCCGGAGAACATCACCCGCAGGATCCCGTATGAACAGAGGTCAGACACAGCTTGGCTACAGGTCAAACAGCGCCCGCCGTTACCATTGAATTGTAGCAGAATCTGACTTGTGGATCGCGGTACCCGATGTACACGCGGTTGGACTTCGTTTTCTCCCTCAATAGTGATAGTTTTGTTCTGGGACCAAATCGTCGGACATCAGCACACCCGTGTAGTTGCGGGGCCGCCGTAAAAGAGTGAAGCGACGTTGAAGTATCATAATAAATTAAGGAATTTTCATTGGTGAATAACTGAAATTAAAACAAATGCTTTGAGAAACATTGTCAACAAAACAATGTCACCGCTTCCAACTAGATACGAATAAATAAGTTTAGAAACCTCACCTGAGTAGTGGATGGACAAAACGTGGACAGACACAGTAGTGATTCTCCTTAGTTAGGACATCATTTGAAGTTAAATTAAACAATCTGGGCCGAACGCTGAAAGTAATTGAACAGATTTATTAGAATGTCACCACATTAGGCAAATAAAAGACACCTTTTCGACTCAAAACTCACCCCGAAGCGAGAAATTGATCCAGCGACTTAAAATTGTGTGTGTTCACATGGTCGAGAAAAATCTGAATGCAGAGGTCAAAAAAGGTCGATAGAAAGATCGAGAACCAATAGTCATGTGTTCCGTTTCGTCGTTGAAGCTAGAGATTTATTTGGACGAAACCGACCGAAATCAAAGACATAATTTATTGAAAAACGAACACACATAAAGAATGGGGAATAGAAGGGAAACTTCAGACTTCATCCTATTTTTACCGAAAAGCATTACTAAAATAAAAAGCCAAAATGGGTGACGTTTATCCATACACTCGAACACAACTTGCCTGAAACGAAACCAAAAATTACCGGGTTGCCAACTTACGGCTGCGTTTTGTTCGACACGGAAGACTAATAATGACCAGCCAAATTGTAAGTAAATGAATTATATATTTTAGTAATTAGTGAAGATCTATGATTAAATGTCCTACATGATGCTCAGGATTAGAATATATTCATGTGGAAGCTGAAACAAGTTCAATTGTAAGAAAAATATATGGACGACTGTCAAATGTGACAGCCGCGGATGAAATCCAGAAATGTAAACAAAGAAGTATCGAAACGTTACGTTTGACAGTTAATGGCTAAACAAGAAAAATTATATCTGTTTGTTGATGTTCTATTTGTGCAAATATCAGCGTGATTAAGTGCTAAAAAGTTGGGAAAGTGAAGAGAAAAGATAGTATCGAAGTGACGGAATGCATTTCTTCCATAACCGCTGGCCTTATGGACCAAAAGAAGGTAATAAATTGACTTTGAAAGTTACATTCTCGTCCAAACTTCATGTAGATTGTTTTAGTAGACAAAGTTAGCTAAATCTATAAAATCTAGACTAGAAAGTGTTACAATGTCAAATACCTAAATAAGGGATGCCAGTTATCGAGAAACTACCCTAAAAATATAAAAATCATATTTATTCGGCATCCTATCCTATCCTACTTCCTATCCTATCCGACTTCCTATCCTATTCCTATTTTTACTTTCCTATTCCTACTTTCCTATTTCTATTTCTATCCTATCCTGTCCTTTTCCTATCCTACTATATTATAAAAGCAAAAGTTTGTGTGTGTGTTAGTTTGTTACTCCTTCACGCTGCAATGGCTGGACCCATTTGGATGAAATTTGAAAAAAAGAACGCTTGTACCGTGGATTAACACATAGGTCCGGAAAAATTAAATGTTCTCGAGAGAATAACGATAAATAGATAGAAATCTATGCAACCAACTTGGAACTGAAACACAAAAAAGCAGAACGCCTGAAAAAATATCTTTCCTGAAGAATGTTTTAAAAGAAATTACTAATGTTCGTGCAGCAACATGGATTAACTTCGAATCGCTCCAAATGGAACCTGAATGCGTTAAAGTTTACCCATTACCGCTGCCGCCTTAATTAAAGTAAAAGTCACTCGATATACATTTTCTTACCCAGAATATTTTAACATATCGGTAATTGTAAATTGTTCTTGTTAAAATGTAGGAGTTTTTGCTTGTTTGATCCGTTTTAACCAATCAATATGAAAATTTACAGAAAGATTTTGTACCCGAAGATATAGGTCACGTTCTTTTATGTCCAAAAAAAAACCAAGGAGTCACGGGAAAAGGAAAGTAATATTAAATCAGTGTACAACTTGATTTAGAAAACAACAAAGTAATCACGTCATAGATAGATTTCTATTTTCATACTTTATCAACCAAGAATTGGAGCAATTTGAATAGGAAATTTGGGTCAGCAAGAATAAACCATGGACGAAGGTTAGAGGAAAGTCGATATCTTGCAATTAACTTCTAGGCCATGCTTTAAACGGATGCGCTAAATACATACATACATACATACATACCGTCACACCCTCGTTCCCAGAGTGGGGTAGACAGAGCTACAGAATTACCAAAAACTTCAAAAACTTGTTAATAATTCTGTAACCATTTATGCACAATTAGTCTAAGATTGCACTAAATATCTTAATAAAAATTGCTTTAATTGGGTAGTTGATTGAAGTGAAGTCAATTACTTTATGCAAAACATCAAAACGAAAGCATACAGTTTTGTTGGAACGCTGTGGCGTTGTTGGTTTTTATTTGTATAAAAAAGCTTGCACTGACCATTTGTGCCTAGTAGAAAACTAGTACCGTTAAACGGGATGAGTAGGATAGAAGAGTGATTAGGGACACCGACTAAAATGAAGCATATGTTACTTATTATAAAACTGAAGTTATTTCCAATAGATGTAACGTTTTTCCCCGTGTCACGGCCGGATTAGAATAGCGCCACCCCGTATCTTTCCGTGGATGTCGTAAAAACCGACTAAGGTAATAAAGGCGTGTAGTACTGTTAGGCGATGGGCTTGCAACCTGTCACTAATACACTGGTAAACATCTTCGCCTAAGTGTGCAAAATGTGGTTACAGAATTATCAAAAAGTTTTTATAGTTGTTGGAAATTCTGTAGCTCTGCCTACCCCACTCTGGGAATAAAGGCTTGAGTTTATGTATGTATGTGTGTAACGTTATTGTCCTTTTAATAATTGTTCTTATTTGTGACAAGTTATGACTTATTTTAGGTTTAATCCCTACTCACCCCTTTATGCCCACTCAGCCCGTTTTACGGTACTTATAACACCATTTTCATACCACAAAAATTTTGCACTGCAAAAAACATTAAGTAAATCGAATCACAAACCACTTAAAGAAATTTGAGTCACAATACGGGATTGTACGTATTTTGGTCGTGTAATCCAAATGGGGTTAAGTAGTTTATACTCGTATATCTAGAATGTATTACTCGGCTTAATTATGGAAAGCAAGTGGCTTAACAATGTTCTATGTTTGATATGAATTATCATGAGACGTAAAGCTAAACTCTCTGCTTCAAGTATGCTTTGTCCGTTGTGACATTTGAATTCGGACAAATTAAATTAAATATTTTTTATTCTGGAAACGGATGTCATAAAAAACACAAAAATATAAGAATAGCACAACCTGAACTAAACTAAGAAATTAAACTAGATAATATAAGTCACTATTTACAAAATTATACTTTTAATAAAGTCAGTTTATTGTATACGTTTATAAATAAAGCCGTAATTTTTTAACCAAAGGTTTTGCTCAAGACACATAACCTTTAATATTTTTTAGCATAACGTCCCATTAAAATTAACCAAAAGCAAAAATATACCATCTATACTCATAGGTTTGACAGGATGTTTTAAAACTGCAATTTTCCGTCGCCATTTTTATTGCCACCAGAAAAAACGCTGAATTAGAATTGCGCTTTGTATAGAGGGAATTTCAATCAGCCCCGCACCTCGTCCGATGAAAGTTTAACGAACTCGAAATGTAATCTGATTTGTGTACCGTTTTATTTTGTCCAAATGAAGGAAACGCGAGCGATAATGGTCACATTTTGAATACGATTTTCTCTTCATTAAGGATTCATTTTGAGTGGAGGTATTGCTTGTGTTCGGAAGTAATGCCGATGGAAGGTGTTGATTTAATCGAATTTGTTTTGTGATTAACGCGATCGTAATGCTGAATTAGTAACGAGGTATTAATAATTTTCTTATGAATAGGGTTTATAATGAAGATTGAAACTGATTTAAAGAAGGTAACGTTTCAGCGAGGACAATTACTTTTTTTTGGGCTGACGGAGTGTCATGGCGTGAACACATTTAAAAAAAAATATGATGTGATTTTCATAATATTAACGTTTATAAAGCAAAGTTACAGAAAATATTTTCTTAATTTACTCACATTTCAATTCGCCCACTTTAGGCCGATTTAGGTCGTGCAGTCATCGATCATTTACTATCAAGTAGAGATGGACAGTCAAAGAGCTCAAAGTTATCTATGCTCGCTCTTATTTTCTTGACAATAGTGTTGTGTGTAGATAATTTTGATCTCTTTGACTGTCCATATCCATATTCATATTCGTACTCAATTTATTGCATTCATGGTATTTAGAGAGGTCTTACATTTTTCTTATTGTTCTAAACATGAATCCTTTTAGGGAATAGCAATCTTAAAAACTAAATTAAAGATAACCTAAATATAATAACAAAAATTAACAAATATTACACTAAAAAGTTCTCCTAATGACTGTATCAACCGTATTGTACCAATTGAAAAGAACGTCGCTTAAAACAATCACCAAGCATAACTTGACCTAGTACCCTTAGGTACTATGAGGAACTGCGTCAAAATTTTGCCAAACGAGGTCGAGAACAGACATGTACGAGCACTAATGCGTACTGACGGTTCAAGTAAGACATAATAAACAATGAAATCAGCGAAAAAACTTGTATCAAACAATAAAATGAAATACAATATGAATACACTTTACTGAACACTAGCGACCCGCCTTCGCCTCGCTACGGTTTATGTGAGTTTTCTGTAACACCCGTACATAAAACATAATTTATTATACATAAAAACCTTCCTCTTGAATCACTCTATATACTAAAAAAACCGCATCAAAATCCGTTGCGTAGTTTTAAAGATCTAAGCATACATAGGGATAGATAGACAGCGTGAAGCGACTTTGTTTTATACTATGTAGTGACTAGGTACACAAAAAATAAGTATAGAAAGACCAAAACATAAAATTCTCATACAATGCTTACACACACAGGCCTCATTTGTTACAACCTTTATAACTTTTTCCTTTTCACTGCCAGTATGTTGGCAGATTTGGACAGATACACATAATACCTGCGGCCCTAAAAACTCATAAAATTTTCGCCAAAACTTCATCCTTACTTCAAACAGTTTTTCAAAATGAACTCAGTCGCTTAGATTTATGTACAACACTTCTTGTAATCCCACAACATGCCGTGTTCTTATAAAATATTTATGAAAACACTAATAAACTTGCCAGAAAACGCTTCTTGAGCGCTACGAGTATATACACTTTCCTTTCAGCCTCTTCCAAGATACCTTCATCGTTTATTTATCCCTGGTACCAATTTTACTGTGAAGAGGTCTGGATTTGTTTTAAGCTGAAGGCTGTTTCTTAAGAAGTAATTTGAAAGGGAAATTGAGATAGCATTTTGGTAATATAGCTCTTTTAATCAAAATACGTGATTTGCTCAACGCGATATTGGATCAACGACTGACTTACCCCTAAAATAAACACAATATTGTTTATAAAATATTTTCTGTGATAAAGGTATGACAGATAGACATAAAAACTAGCAAGTGATTTTAAAAGGGGTCTATTTTTGATATGAAAGATAGACATACAGACTAGCAAGCGATTTTAAAAGGGATCTATTGTTGATATGAAAGATAGACATAAAGACTAGCAAGCGATTTTAATAGGAGTCTATTTTTGATATGGAAGATAGACATAATGACTAACAAACGATTTTAAAAGGTTCTACTATTTTTGATATAACAAATAGACATAAAGAGTAGCAAACCATTTTAAAAGGGGTCTATTATTGATCGGATATACGGATTCCAAAAATAGCACAACACCCTAGCGATGGTCTTTCCTTACCTGGGGAGTTATTATGACACAGCTAAAGCTATGCAGTTCACTTTACGATGAGAGAAAAGGACAGAGCTAAATAACTGCTATAGCTCTGTCCTTAACGCTCGCCTGGGCCTCTTTTCTACAGGGTAAAATTGCCTTTGATGTTATCAAATTACTTTTACTGGAACACTGTTATGATATTCGAAAGCCAAAAATGAACTAGTCCAAGTAATCGTTCAGAAACTGCCTTTATTATTTAGCTTTTTAGATAATTTATAAATCTATTTAACTCGGCGGAAAACCTCTTTATAACAAGTAACAATTGGCATAAACCTAAAAAATATGTCCTGTTTGCATTATGAAAATAAATAACTAATTTCGTCTTTTTTATCATTAATATTTTACGTCATCCTGCTCATTGATGTCTTTTGGTTCCAAAACCATTAAGGCCAAATGAATGTTATGATAAAATCAAGGAAATCATTTCGAAAAAGTCAAATACTAAAAAAAGGTGACAGCCGAAGTGCGTTTTGAATGACCATACTTCCTAAAAATATGGTATAGGTAAATTGCGATTAGCTTGGACGAAAATACACAGAACAAAATAAATAATGAGCTGCCTTACTATATTACACTGTGCACCTGTAAACTCTCTGGCACACAGTAATCGAATCCCTTCGGCAATAGAAAGCGTCATTATATATCCGATCACGTCCACATACTGGACCCAACGCTACTCTTTGATCCTTTTATCATAGTTCCCAGGCGTATACTGCCCTCTAGAAGAAAAAGGCCGTTTTCGAGTATGAAGTCCTTATACTTTTACTGTTTCTACTCTGGAGCATTATTGAGGCAAAGGCGATTTTCAATTACGCCGCACAGGTACGTGCGTACGAAATAAATTACTTTTCTTAAATATTATTTATTAGGTGAAGGTCAGGGAGAGAAGTATATTCGTATTTTGTACGTCTAAAGTCGTTTTTACAAGTATTCGCATTATCTGTTTGTGAAGAGTATTTATGTCTTGATTGTCTAAGTAGTTACTTTTTTCAGCAAATGAGATTTTAGTCTCTAGTGCTCGCAATGAATTATTACTTACTAGGTAAAGATCTGTGTCTGTTACACATGGAGGACGGACAGACAAACGCGTGAACATATAACTAGACCCCGCTATCGGAGGTGCAAAATGGTAGCTGTCAAGTTTTTAGGGATGGGAAATATTTATGATTTCAATATCGATATTCTTACTTTTTCTGTACAATTACTTTTATTATGTACCCATACCATTTCTTACACTACAATTTAACATGTTTTATTATCAGTACAACCAAAACACTACGGTTGCCATTTCACTTTTCTAATGTTTCGGGTTGCAGGGCAGTGCATGAACGCTCTTGAGAAAAACCTTTTCAATAGAGGTATAATACTGGCCACTTATACCGATAATAAATTATTTACGTCAATACATAGTCAATGTCATATAGACCTTTTTTTTATAAAATAAACACGTTTAATTAAAGTCATAGACATATAGCTATAATTATCGATATATAGCTAGTATTATCGACATAATATAGCTGGGTAAAAATCAAAATAATTGTCCAGTTAAAGAGAGTTTTGTCACCGTAACGAAACTGTTGGTTAACGTCAAACATACGTCATTTTGTAATCAAATTGTAAGTTAGACATCATTAAGGTGACATTTAAATAGCGTCTTTATGTACATTTATTTTGATTTTTACCCAGCTAGCATTTCAAAATATTTTTTACCCATCCCTAAGAACTTGACAGCTACCATTTTGCACCTCAGATAGCGGGGTCTACATATAACAGCGTATCAGTAATACGGCTCCGAATCCTAGCAGGGCTTAAGCTAGAAATATTATTGTACGGTCAGCCGCAAAATTGCATGGACACCTCAACGTCTATAATCCCGTGAACACGTGAGGTCACGTTCGTAACAAACAACCTAGATGGCGTTGTTAACTGAGCTAGTGAAATTGTTGTTTACTTCAACTTTATGACGTTATAGTATTAGAATCGATAATTTCGCCAGTTAACTAAAAGAGCCATTGGCTTAGTTAGTTGACACCTTGTTTTTACGCGGGGTCAGTCTGTGGGTCGGGAGATCGTAACTGCGTTTTGCATTTTTTTTAATAAATATTGTGTCGCACTAAATAAATGTATTATGTTTTTAAATAATTATCGTTTTTAAGAAATGATACAACTATTGTTATTTTAAATGAAAAAAACTTTATTTCTTGTAAAACATCTTAATTTAGTAAACTGTTTACATAGATTGTTTATAATATTACCTACCTTTGTAACAATAATATGACTATCTAATACTTAACATATTATTGCGGTAATAACTTAAGTATTCGTTTCCGAAATCGGAAAGAGGCTTGAAGTTGAACCACAATAACATAATTACTAACAAATATTTGGAGACCGGGTTACCTTCAGTCAAACGCATTATGGTTAACTATGTTTTGATCACTTATCTATGCATAAAAACTGAAAATTCGTTTGTAAATGGTGTGATTTGTCTTATTTAAAATAAGATAATTATTTACTGTTGCAAAATACTATAGAAACGTTAAAAAAGCGAAAATAATGTTCACTTTTGTATTAATTACTTACGTTAACCCGATCTCCACTTGTCCCGTCGTATAACCCCCACTTATATAATAAACTTTAATATCTAGTATAACCCCCACTCTGTTCGATCACAGCTTGCATTCGGGAAGGCATTGAATCGATAAGATTCTGACATAGATTGGATCCACGAATACTATCCCATATTTTTGAACAATGGTCTTCCAAGGCTTTCGGAGTTCGCTCATTCTGGTGATCCCAACGTTGGACAATGATACCCCATAAATTTTCGATTGGATTTAAATCCGGTGACCTTGAAGGCCAGGGAATAGCCCTAATATTATTGTGCTGACCAAACCACTCCCGCACACTACGTGAACGGTGTATGGGACAGTTATCTTGCACAAACGTTATCACCGGCAACTCCTCCTCTGGATACACATTGCGAACGGTGGGTAACATGGTGTCCTCCAACATTTCCATATAATTAACACTGTTCGCTCTACTGGGAAGTCTAACCAGTTCTCCTGGGTCAGCCGCACTCATCCATCCCCACATATTTACGGTTATACGACCAGATTCCATGTTGGGCACTACATGATTGTCACTATACCGTGTATTATTTCGGCGCCACAAGCTTAGTCGTCCGTGTTGGCTGGATTTAAAAGTCTTTTCATCTGTAAAGATGACATTACTCCAGTCGAAATGTAAATACTCCAAAGCGAACTCTAACCTTGCTCTTTTATGGCTTTCTGTTAGCAAGGGTTTGACAGCATGCCTACGATGATGCAGACCCTCACTATGTAGAACACGACGAATAGTATCTGCACTTGTATTAAATAATCCAGCGTAGTGGGTTGTTCTTTTAAATCCATCTTCCTCATAATCCCTCACCAGGGCTTGACGCTGGGGTGTGCTTATGAGTGCTGGTCTTCCCGTTCTTTGCCGGGATAGCAAAGATCCGTCCTCTTCAAACCGCCGTATCCATAAAACAACAGTTTTCCCCTGTAAAACAAAACAGAAATTTATAATAACAATTATTAAAGATATAAAACGCTATAAATAAAAACGAAATATAAATTATTTTTATAAAAACATGAGTGACTACTTACGTTCACACCGGTTTCTCTAGCAATTTCTGACAAATTTCTGCCTTGACCGTGCAAAGCAATTATTTGCGATCTTTTGACCAGGTCAATATTGCAACGAGAAGTCATTATTTAAGGAAAATTCAACGAAAGTAAAATTAACACAAAAAAGGCATTCGATTAAGCAGCTAACGAACGAACGAGCGTAAGTCCTTGTAATAATCATTCTGGTATTTATAAATCTTAAGTCTACCCTCTTTAGCAGTTACATTAAGCGGTTTCATGCGAAAATAAGCAATTCATTATAAACTAGTAATTAATTTCGACGCCACAATATAAGGTTTGATGGTCCAATGGCATATAAGGCCGCCCTCCTTCCCGACCCCGAGTGTCCCGGGTTCGATCCCACGTCGAAGAAGAAATGTTTTTGATAATTTAACCTCTTAGTTTGGAATTGACTAACATTTCATAATATAACTACTTAAATCTACTATACTAAAATATTGAAACTATAAAATAAAGAAAATAATGTTTGATTAGGTTGCGTATGAATGAGCAAAGAAATATTTTTTTAATATTTTTACATCATTACCTATAACAACGCCATCTAGGAAGATCTTCTTGAACCACTACGAGCAGATAGATGGTCAGTTTGCACCTCAGAGCATTATCTTTATGAACTGTCCATGCACTTTTGCGGCCCACTGTACATTGAAATCGAAAGAAACATTTGGATTAGATTTTATGACATTTATGTCAGGTATTAAAAATTATAAACAAAAAATAGCGAACGTTATGACAAAATTTGAAAAAAAAAACAAAACTTGGTTTTGAACATAATGTGCAATAACTAAGTAAAACAAAGTTATTGCATGCATATTTTGTGCAAATTTTTGAGCGGACGTTAATCTTTTTATTGCAAGATCATTACAACGATACTCAATCCTCTCTTTATATTTAAACTAGCGACCCGCCCTCGCTTCGCTTCGGTTTATATGAGTTTTCTGTAACACCAGTACATAAAATAAAAAAATATTATACATATAAACCTTCCTCTTGAATCACTCTATCTTTTAAAAAAAACCGCATCAAAATCCGTTGCGTAGTTTTAAAGATCTAAGCATACATAGGGACAGACATCGGGAAGCGACTTTGTTTTATACTATGTAGTGATATTTTACGCAAAAACTTTGAACAGTAACAGACAAATTATTACACGATTTTTGTTTTCTTACTTCACTATATTTAGTGTCCTTTATTATTTATTATTGACATACACTTAAAGAAAGTTACGTACATTGTAAGAAAGCTCAAACCATTCCGCTCTGTTTTAGTGGTAAAGAAAAAAACATAGGCTTTTGAAGAATAAACATATGCTACAATCATAGAATATAAAAATATTAAGTAATATCTAGTAATATCTATGACTTTGGAGTCATAAAACTTTTGAAATATTTAAAGGGTCAATTAATTAAAATAAAAATAGCACGCAATAAAAAAAATACCTGATATAAATTTCAAAACACTAAACGAGCTCATGACAGTGTCCCACGAGGACGAAACAGAACATTTTCAGTCACAGCACGACAACACCCCACATCGCTGTAATGTTCCTTATTTAACGCGTCCTTAAAACGTCCATTTTACAACCTTGACGCCTCTACTACTGGCCAGGGAGTAAAATTGAACTAAACGCGACATGTAACGGCCTTTGTTGACCCTTTTATTGAATGGTATGTTAACGCTGGGGTTTTTAAAGGAATCATAATAAAAGACGTGGGCGTCCTGGGATTTTGTTTTTTATTCTTATCCTACCATCTACATTACTCATAATATATTATAATATAACATTGTAAAGAGGAAAGTTTTGATTGTTTGTTTGCATTTTATTATTCTCCGAAACTACTGAACTGATTTGAAAAAAATCCTGATGAACTAGGCTATATTTATTTTTCTGCGTGGACGGAGTCGCGTGCATCAGCTAGTAATATTATAAAGGTGAGAGTGTGTTTGACGTGTGTGTGTGTGTGTATGTGTACACGTGTGATAGTTTGTTATTTGGATGAAATTTTAAATTGAGATACTTAGTTTACAACCTGGATTAACATAGGCCACATTTCATTCCGGAAAATTTAAAAGTCCATGAGGGATAACGATAAATGGAATATATGCGGATGAAATCGCGGGCAGAAGTTGTTCATTATGGTTTTGCTGCACAAGGTTGGTTTTTAGGGTTCCATCCCCAAAGGGTGCCAACGGGACCCTATAGTATAAGCCTCCGCTGTCCATCTGTCCGTCTGTTTGTTAGCAGGCTGTACCTTGTGAACCATAATAGGTAGAGAGTTGAATTTGTTACAGATTGTGTATTTCTAATTACCGTTATAATAACAAGTAGTAATATAAAATGTTCATACAAGAATGGCACGGAACCTTTCGTGTGTGACCCACCTTTTTTAAATGCTTTTATTTAATTAGCAGTGTATGTATGTATGTATGTAGGGTCAAATCTTGCAAGTTAAATTTGACTCACTTCTCGGTTTCCGATGAAGCTGAAAATTTGCATACGCCTTTAGTTCTGATGACAATACAATGATATAGTACTATCGAGCTGATCTGATGATGGGGACTCAGGGTGGCCATAGGAACTCCAAAATGACACATGATAAACCCGTCGTGGTAGGGCTTGTTAGAATTGTCTTGACAAGTAGATGACAACCGTGCAAAAAAAAAGTAGAGTCGGCTATAAAACCTTTTTAAACCTTAATAAACAATTTGGCAACAATTAGCTAAACCACACTAACACTTTTTCACTAACCGTGTTTCGTCCATTTGTTTTGTGGCTCGTGCGTTTAGATTTTTTCATGTTATGACTCTAGTCTTTTCTTCCCTCTAAATCTATATTATAAGACTAAAGATTATAAGCCACCCTAACACTCTAACGGAGCATTTGAAATCCATTCCGATCCCATAAAAAAACAAAGCGCTAAATCTAAAAAGGCCAAGTACGTAAATCAACACAGATTGAGTGCGCCCCAGCTTTTCTTCTGACTCTTCCAGTAAATGCAACAGGGAGACCATTTATTTTGTTTCTTGGCCCCCGTGCGATTAACTCGGTTGATTTATTATTAAAAGGGCCTTTGTACTGACCTTTTGTGAGCACTTAACGCTTCAAATGTTTAGGAACATTAGCTATTTACGCGTTTGGCGACCGCACGCTTCTTTCACGGCGAACTAACATCGGTTAGGTACGTGGGAAGCATATAATCCCACTGCTAGATCAAAACAGTAACTCAAAATACAACTGTATTCTAAAATCAACTTGAACAACAACTAAAATAAGTTTTTTTTTTGACATTTAAATGACTGTACCTAACGTTTGACATTATTTTACTAACATATATAGACTTTTGTTTTTGTTGTGAAACACATAATTAGGACTTCTATGCATGAAATTTCTTAAGTTTTAAGTACAGTCACCACCCGCGAATGTTACGCCACTTGCCACTCTTCTTAATTTAGCCGTGTACTACACTCGGGTAATATGTCAAGTCGGCTGTCAACGCAAAATGCATTACACGGTTAAATTAAGAAGAGTGGCAAGTGGCGTAACATTCGCGGGTGGTGACTGTACATACCTAAATTATATTGTAATGCCCTTTCAGGGCGTCCATGTGGAACTGACTAATGTAGAATAACAACACCTTTCTTTTCAATGTATGTGCCTCTATGTGACAACAATTAAATGATTGATTGATTGACTTTAATACAACTATAATGAGCTTGAAACAAAACTAACAAGGATTATACTGTTTTGATCGAGCAGTGCGATATAGTTGCCTCTAATTTGCATTTAAAGCGATAGTTTCAATGATGACAATTATTATGTTTATGAGAAAATACGCGTCCTTTCTTTCTGTCAAGGTTTTGTTTCAGTGTTTGACGACGCAGTTAGGCTAATTGGTTAATGAACCTGCCTGCGAAGCTGGCGGTCGTGGTTTCAATTCCCGGTAATGGCAAATATTTGTGTAATGAAAGTCAAATGATGATTTAGTCAAAAGGCAGGATACCGTTTTTTATGTACTCAAGTATATATCGTCCCCTTATTTCTAGAACCGCTTAAAGTACCTTTTAGGCAAAATCAAGTTACGGACATCGTTAGAAAGTACTTTCCAATATCTACGTGTTGGTAAAACCCGATTTTTAATACCATGCTCCGTTCCTGAGATAGCCTCTTGCTTAAAGTAGTTTAACGGCGATTTTTTTAATATTGAACAAGCAAAAGCTACTAAATGGTTGTTATAATCGATATTTTTAAATTTTTAAGAAGAAAAACATTTTGTCCTCATTAAAGTGGTTTTAGCAGGTTTCATGTTTAAATAAAATACAATTTAGTTACTCTAATAAGATACTAAACATGTGTAGTAGTTTTTTAGTGCTAACCATAAGATATAAACGTTTATTTTGCCATCTACAAAAACATTCAAACCAATCGATAATATGTTTTTCCACTTCCTAATTACTCAAAAGTCTAAAATATTAATCAGCAAAAACAACAAAAACATATTATAATCTGTTTTGTTTGCATCTTTTTTGCTTTCGCCGGTAGAATCCGATACAGCAAAAACCGCTTAACGTGCGCGTACGCGCTTCACGCTGTACTCCCTAGTGAGGGCCTCCCCGCTAGGCGTTAACCGCGCGGCGCGGCGCTTAGTCGCGTCTCACCTGTTTGCAAGTGTCGACGCCAATTGCGTGCACGCATGTAATATTTACCTAATAACAGTGATGACAAGTTAAAACATGAATTCCCGTAAAAAAAAATGTTAAGCTTGGTGCTTGGAAACAGTGGTTTGCATAAAGGTAAGTAAAAATGACTGTTTCTATTAATTATGTTAAAATTGATAGGTTAGGTAAATCACGAGAACAATATTAAAGCTAAATAAGGCGAACTATTTTAGTCAATGTCATTTAAGACAACGAATTTGCATGTTGAACATATTAATTACGGCAAATCGCGCGGGGCGTTGACCCCAACATACCTAAACAAAAAAGTTTTCGTTATAGATGATGACAACAAGCTATCTTCTGGTGTCAATGAGTCGCCAAGTCACGGACAAATCAACCAAAGGATGTAAGTCGAATGTGAAAACAATTTAGGTAGGTATTACAACTACCTACTTCTTAACTGTTTGCCGCGGATTATAACACGTTCCTACCTACATACTTACCAGTAAATAGGTATGTCACTTAACAAAATTCAATACTACCTATTTCAATTTTAAATGTCTTAGTTTCATATTAAGTATACAAAACAATTTTGAGTAGGTAAGTTTTTGATTGACTCAATTTGAAACTATGTAGGTACTTACTTAAATAAATCTTGGAAGACGATTTTAACTTACTTTTCGTTGTTGGAGATACTTGAAATTTTGCATGCTAGTGTGATGCCGATGACAATACAATAATATTATGGTACCAACAAGCTGGTATGGTGACCGAGACGGAAGGTGGCCATCAGAACTCCTCAACGGTTTATAGTAGGTCCATAGAGTTTGGATTCGTTTGAGTCGTCTTTCAATAGCGAGTTTGTTATCAATAGTACAAGTACAGTCGGCAACAATAAAGTGTCAGCAAAATGAATTTTTTAGGAAAAACTTTTTAGGGTAAAGAATTAGTTATTGTACAGTGTACGAGTATGTATTAAAATTATTTATTGCACAAAATGAAAAAAGAAAATACAATGTGTACAGAAAAGGGATGTAAGTTAAGTACATAACTTAAAGCTAGTATTATGTTTCAGATAACTGTAATCCAGAGCCGCAGCCGACACTAGCAGTGACGAAGAATAACTTTTTTTTTATATCAGTGGGAGGCAAACGAGCATGTAGGTTACCTGATGGGAAGTAAACACCACCGCCCATAAACACCATCAGCTCAAGAAGAGTTGTCGGTGCGTTGCCGGCCAATAAGGGAGATGTAAGCTCTTTTCTTGAAGGCACCCATGTCATAACTGGTGGGAAATACCGCCGAAGGGAGCTCATTCCACAGTTTCACTGTACGAGGCAAAAAGTGCCTAGTGAAACGCACTGTGGAAGAACGCCCTTCATCAAGGTGATGTTGATGGAACCTGGCATTGCGACGAGTAGTTCGGTGGTAGAACTCTGCGGCCGGTAAAAGTCCAAATCATCAGAACACTCCCCGTTGTAAAGCCTATACAGCACGCAAAGTGAACTGACGTCCCTTCGGATAGAGAGGGAATCCAATCGGATGGAGAGCGCTGGGTCGTTGACGATTCGAACCGCTCTGCGTTGTATCCGGTCAAGTGGAAGAAGGAGGTATTGGGGTGCCCCAGCCCAGAGATGAGAACAGTACTCCATATGCGGCCGAACCTGAGCCTTATAAAGTTGGAGGCAGTGGTCAGCTGTGAAGTACCGTCTTGCTCTACTAAGCACGCCAAGCCTCCTGGAAGCCAATTTGGCTTTATCTTCTAAATGACTACGGAACTTAACGTCATGAGAAATGTCAACGCCCAGGGTTCCGATACTGGGCTTGATGGCGAGGGAAGTGCCTTCGAACTGAGGTGTTGTGACGAAAGGGCTTTTCTTGGCTGATAACACGCACAATTGTGTCTTAGTGGGGTTAAATTGGATCAGGCGATGACTCAGTTTCAGACACAAGCTTTGCTCGGCAGTCTTCGGTGTCGGCTCGAGAGAGATTACTCCGGCCAAAGTAGCGCGTGTGACTAGTGCTATCATCTGCATAGCAATGAATGTTACTAATCTGCAACATATCGTTGATATGCAGAAGAAACAGCGTAGGGGACAATACACAGCCTTGCGGTACACCAGAATTCACGGGCATGAGTTTCGAGCATGAGCCATCAACTGTTATTTGGATGCTCCTCCCCGTAAGAAAACTGGCTGCCCATTTGCAGAAACTCTCTGGGAGCCCATAAGAAGGCAGCTTCGACAAAAGTGCTTTGTGCCAAACCCGATCAAAGGCCTTCGCTACATCCAAACTAACGGCCAATGCCTCGCCCTTGCTCTCCACGGACTCAGCCCAACAATAAGTGAGGTAAACTAAAAGATCACCAGCTGAACGCCCACGGCGGAAGCCATATTGGTGGTCACTTAATAGCTGATTATCCTCCAGATACCTCAGCAGCTGACGATTAATAACATGTTCCATTATCTTGGAGAACAAGGATGTTAAAGCGATAGGCCGATAATTTGATGGATCTGAGCGAGTACCCTTTTTTTTTTTGTTTACTCCTACGTGTTTTTTATAACCCTAATAAACAATTTTTTAAACCTATGTGACGTTTATTTTAGTTTTACCCACTAATTTCTCCAGTCAACACCAATGTTTGTCTCAATGTTGCTTTTTATCTAATAAACGCCTTATTAGTAAACATAATTCGATGAAATTTTGTAAACGAATAGTTTTAAGTTTTGAATAGTGCAAACTTTACAAAACATACCGCTATATCTTGTAGAGACGGGGCAGTCGGTAAAATAAGTTACAGTACAAAACATACTAGTAACATATTAGCATTTTAAGTGCACTTAATTCTGAAATATCATATTCTCTACAGCCAAAACCAACTAACTGACTCGTGACTGTAATATAAACTAAGATAACTGCATAATTAATCACAATTCCCAATATTTTTCTAGTCCAAAGTGAAACTTATATAAGTAAGAAAGTTAAACTTTGAATTAATACTGCCGAAGCCTATTAGTTTAAAAGATACGAATAAATTGACTCTACAGCAAAAACCGCTTATCTGCACCACTTTTTTTACAAAAGCCTCAATTTAAACCATTTGTTTAAAGATTATACTATTTTTTTACTTACAGTTTTGATTACTAATAACCTCTCCTTATAAAATCTATAATATCATTTACTTAGAATTGGGTTTAACTAGACATTTAAACCCTCAAACCTTTAAATGCGTTTTTCTCAAAACTATACTTCATGCAGTTAAGCGGTTCTAGAAGTAAGGGGACGATATTTTCTCGTTGTCTAGGTAACCATCGTTCAAGTTTCGCATTGGACAGGTCCATTTGTGTGAGAATATTTTACTTTCGATCCGCAAAGTTTTAATTCTATATAAAAAATAAACAACTGTAATGCAAAACACCACCTTAACTACACATTAAAGAAAACAACACATTGATTGTGAGCTTTTATTGTTAGAATATACTCTCATACCTTGGGAATTATGTTGCGTGTTCCTTCAAATGTGTAAAGGATTTCTCACTGAAAGACATATGAAATATAAATCTAATTTCCTTAATACAATATCCCTCTGATGCCGTGTCTCCATTTTTTTTTACATACGCGTTCTAACGAAGATTAATTTTAATTATGGTATGACATGCTTAAACCTTATTATGTTATGTAGAAAACATAATTAATTTGATAACGAGATACATTTACTGTTATATAGACTTTCCAATTTAATCTTCAGGATAGGCAACAAGTCATTTTCAATCTATAGGGACCTCTGAGTTCACTAGTCACGTGGCCTGTAACCTTGTTTGCTTTTAACTAACGTCAGAGTAAATTCTTACCTTCATTACAACATCATGGAAATAATAATCTTACAAACGTGAAAGAACCCCACAATCAACGTAACATAAACATTAATATTCAATGAAATGAAACCATTATTCCGCCACGGGTTCCGTGAGCCAAATATGGGTCACGTCAGATTAGGGTCACGCGTAATCAGCCCGAGGCGAGCCACAGGGCAATGCATCATAAACTCATACGCGTTCTGTAAATGAAGACGACTGTATCGTATCGTAGGTATCTGCCACACATTGCAAAAATTGTCATGAGTCAGAAACAGCGAGATCCGAAAACGATGTAGATTGAAAGAGATGTAGTGAAAAAGATCGAAAAGGCTTTGATGGTTTAATCATTTAGAAAAGATGGATGAAATAAGTTACGAAAGAGATATGGCAAGTGAAAGTGAGTGGAGATATAGGTAAGGAACGCCCTAGATGCAAATCAAAAGCACCTGAAATCGACGTGCATGAAGAGTTTGATTAATGTAGAGGAAACGTAAGTTGTATGTTTAGACCGGTGCTCCGGGCGTTCCATAGTCTCTGCCTACCCCATGGGGAGACAGGCGTATAATGTGTGAAAATTCTCACTAAAAAGATGTGAAAATTAAAATGGAATTAATTACTGAATTGTTTATTACTGTTGAGTAAAAGCGCATGAATACAATTGGTATCCCTTAACCTAGCGTTACAGAAATCTTCATTGGTTTATTAGAGCTTTTACTGTTTTGTTTAATTTAAGCGTATTGAAAGAAAGAAAGAAAAAAACGTTTATTTGCTCACATCTAACACATATTGTACAGAAAAAAACCAACAAAAATACAAAAACATTTGAACCAGTGCCAGACGAAGCAAAATGGTTCCAGCCCAGCATGTTAGGTACTGGTTTTTAGGCCAGGGTAGTGATTTTCTGAACAACGACGATCGGACGGATGGACGAGTGAATGTCTAAGCGGCGAGTTTAAGTAGTCCCGTCAGTGCGAACAAAACATATTTTAGCGCGTGCATTTTCAATTTAGCAGCATGGATTCTGGATATAACCAGCGAGGGCTTAATCAAAGTAGAATAAAGGCTGTATAAAACTGCAACCACAAAATTTCTGAAAGGCACAGGAAACTTGAAAATTGTAAGGCGGCAAGATCATTTTAGATGGAGAGCTATCTTATGAGACCAATGCAATCTGCAAATGGTGCAGTTATTTACAGCCATCAGCCATCGTCCGGCAAAAACTGCATGAAAGCAAAGGTTTCAGGATGGGGTCAAAACTTTTCTGTCTGAACATTTATACAACATGCTGGCAGCCTAAGTATATTAATAAAACACCCATATGCTCATATTATAACCTTAAATTTTGGACGGCGGCGTTCCAAATAACCGATTTCGTACTCCGATAATAAGATTTATTAGTCCTGTAGTATACACATTGTGTACGCTTTTAGAAACGCAAATTAAGAGTCGTTTAAGGCTTTAAGACCGTCGTGCACGCAACGTGTTTTAATTTAATTAAATTGGGCACAAAGTGGTTTTCTTGCACGGTGGGTCGCGACCTTTTACGGAGTATAATTTATACTTTGGGTTTGGGTCAGCTGTGATGATATGAGTTACATTATATAGCGAAAGCTTTAAGCCATGAAGGGCGTATAAACAGCACATTGTTCCGCACATACGACCTTATGGCTTAAAGTTGTTTTGTGTAACAGGAACCTCAGGTAAAGCCTGGCTTATCAGGCTATAATAATCTTTCAAACGAAATAACACGCTTAGAACTTAGACGCAGCGTAAATTATGTGGATGGTTTTACAGACTTTTAAAAATAAGTGGTTTACAAAACAAAAAGTATTTTACTTACTCATCTGACGACGCGCTGGCCTAGTGGGTAGTGACCCAGCTGCCTACGAAGCTAGTCCTGGGTTCGAATCCCGGTAAGGGCAGATATTTGTGTGATGAGCGCGAATATTTGTTCCTGAGTCATGGATGTTTTCTAATGTATTTAAGTATGTTTCTCTATATAAGTATTTATATCGTTGTCTAGTACCCATAGTACAAGCCTAGAGCTTAGTTTGGACTAGGTCAATTGGTGTCAGATTGTCCCCTTATATTTATTTAAAAAAAAAAAACTCTGCATAATGTGCAAGTCTAAGGAAAGTACTTAGTAGAGGACAGTTTTAAAATGTTTATAGTAAAACCAACTATTTTTTTTTATGGCGTGGAAGCCATTATGTAAATTAAATACGTGTTCTCGTGAAACAAACAATTTTATAGAGTAATAACGGACAAAGGACATTTTTATTATCTTAATTGCACAGTTTCGTGACAACTTGATTAGTTGGTAAACAAAAAGCATTCTCGGAAAGGTATTTACTGAAATCACTTAGTAAATTACTTTGATACATTCAGAGCTCGTTCTCGTTATTTGTATGAATTTACGACCAACAATGTGTGTCTTAGGCAATTCATGCAATTAATTATTAAATTTAAGTGTACAATCGCCAGCAATAATATAATTATTATTAAAGATGCGCCGAATATTCGTCTGGTATTCGGTATTCGGCGTATTGGGCCGAATTATTCGGTTTTGGTGCCGAATATTTTAATATCCAGTATTTATATTATCTTGGCTACTCGACAAAGTATAGAAACTTCTTATGTAAGAAATGTAACTCAAACACATTAAGCTAATAAAATAAAGCAATCGCTCTTATTACATTATACATTTCGTAAAGACGTATAAGATATATTTGCTGCTAATGTTGGATAATATATTAATTGCTGGTGACTGTACTCTGCATACTTATACAGGAAGTAAGGGACGGTCAAGCAAAAGCAAAACCTCAAATTTATTTTCATTCTAATGAGATTCAACGTCTTTTTTATAAAAACGTAATATTAAAATATTGGTGTATTTTTAATTGTTTATTCTACAAAACGCAAAATCAAAAACAATATTGACAAAAAAAAGGATGTAAGTACACAGGTAAACATTATTTTACGTCCCTATGCGTAAATCATTATATATTTTTACTCCTACGTTCCATTTACTTTGATTTGATACGTAATAATATGTTGTCATGGTTTTCGGAGAAGTTAATAATTATCATAATAATAATATGGTTGGATCTGTAATAATACTAATATGGTTCCATTAGCTTTGATCAGATTAAGACGGCACGTCTCCACCAAGAAATGGTCGTAAAAATACGTTTATGGGTGTTGTATCGTAATTAAATTGTCTAGTTACGTTATTTGACAGTGAAATATTTTCAGGTAGACATTTTGTTATAACTCGGGCATTTCTAAATAAGTAAATAGAAATGGAAATACGCTTTTAGTTAAATGACAGTAAATAAAATGATTGATGACCTTTTTTTCATGCTTAATTTCTTTTAATTCATAAACATGTCAAAAAACAGGGCAAATATATTTGTGCTGTAGAAAAAAGTTACGTACAAGTTCGTGACAGTAAAGTTGATAATTTTTATTTCCTTTTAACCTATATGAAAGTATGGTGCACTCGCTCGCGCTTGTTCGGGTTGAATATCTCAGATGAAATGGCACGCTTTCATCTCTCTGTTATCTACTATAAAACATCCATGACTTAGCTTTAAACATTTGCTCTTATAACTTATAAGTATCGTCAAATAAAGTTAGTTCGTGAGTTCAATTTATATAACCAATTTCATTTAACTTTATTGTGTACTCGAGCCATAAACGAAAACAGTAATAGAAAAGTTTTGCCCCAATCATTATTTGTTTAGGATGTTATTATATAAACCGAGTTTAATTTTAGCTAGTATCTAGTTTATTTCTGCCCGTGTCGAATAATAGGCACATTATTCTAATTTATTCTGAATTTAGATGAGCCTCGAATTCAGAAGACATTCGCAAAACAGCTCTGTAATTATTCCAATTAGCTTATGCGTGTATTTACTGAAATTACAGCAGTCCCCGCCATTAACATAATATTATTGATAAGATTTTAGAAATTCGCGCGATGACATTTCGATATACGTTTGATAGGGTTACCGTGAATGGGTACTAAAAATTTACTGATAGTATATTTTTGCTATTTCCATTTGATTGCAGTTAGCATTGTTACCAGCAAGAAATTTCACATTTTGTAAAAAAATAAAAGACAAGTAAATTCTCGTTGCTCGGCTCGGTGATGTTTTTATTTATTCCGATAGTGTTCTCAGTAATATGTTCAGAATATTTTTTAACTTCGTTTATGTTGAATACGCTTATTGAGTAAACTGTTTGTACGGATTTAAAAATAAACTTACATTGTAGATAGATGTACAAAGTACAAGTTTCTTCCAATAGTAATTAAACATTGTAAAACTTAATTCAATAAATTTTAAGTTTTTGCTTAAGTTATATAATTAATTAAATGTCTTTGCATGCTACGATTTACTTAGTAACTTAACACTTTTCTTAGTTTCTCTTTTACTTTCTTAGTATTCTCCAATTTGATTTTGAGCTCCAGATTCTTTTAATATTCGGCGGTCAATATATTTATAGATATTTGTAGATGTAAGTGCGAGTTATTACGACGGGAAGTTACCACGACGAGGCAAAGTTGCCACACTTGACGGTAGTTTGAACCATACATAACCCTGCTAATAAGTCAGATTGTAGTTTCACAACACGTACGGAACCGGGCAATAATTTGTGGTGCAACTTAGTTTCAAGTTCAATAGCTTTAGGTGCCGTCGCAAAGTTCAAAGGGCCAACCCTTAGCCGACCTTTAAGCAAATACAAAACTCTCAACCGTAGCGCTCAGAAAATACGACCTATAATACATTCTAACAGGTGGACCTTGCCAAATGAACAACGTAAGTGCCAAAAAGAAGTTTCAACCCTAATACACAAGGTATACGAGCGACGTATCTTCAAAGGTGGACCGCACTAAATATTGAAAGTTATGGGGCCCACGTGTACAAAGAAACTTCGTATATTTAGCAGCCTTAGATGTATTTTGGTGGTTTTTGGACCCGTTAGGCCTCTTAAGGCAACATCATTTGTAGTTATAAATAGACTTCATTCGGCGCGCACGTGCGTTTGTAAAAAAAAAAGTATATTTCGTGCTATGATGATATGAAATTGCCTTTTTGTCCGGCCAAGTTTCTGAATTTAATCTGGTCAAGTCTTACCAACTTAATTATAATCGTACTATAAACCTATTTTAGTAAAAGTATGCTGTGTCAGATGCAGATGAGGGCAAAGTATATTTAAACGATTTGTTTCAATATTTAATCCTAAACTGAACTGTCCAAACCTGACAAGTTTAAGACTACGCTGACCGTCCAGTGTGCAGTGGCGCCCTCATTCCTACTAACCAAAATGTTGTCTTGAAATCAAAGATATTTTTTTTATTGCATCATGTAAACACAATGTATAGCATATATGATAAGGTTATACTGGCCACTTTTTTCCGTTGTCATTCACTTATAATTCAATTGTAAATTAAGTTATATCATAAACCCTTTATATTTATTTGTTCAATATTTTTTATTAGAAAACACGATAATAGGAATGATAGCTACTGGATGCTCGGCGTAGACTCAAGTGAAAGAGACAGTGATATGACTTCTATAGCTGTATTCCTTGTATTGGCAAGTTCAAACAGTTCACTACATGGCTTTAAGATCCTTTCCTGAGTAAGTAGAATAACCGTTGCAGGTGAGACTTCCTTCTAGTTCTACTTGGAGCGTTTGAGAAGCATATTATAACACGTCTCGACAAGCTCATCTTTTTTGCGTTGGGATATAATTAATAATTTCTTAAAATTACTTGATCTTGTAAAACACGAAACATAATATACGTTACCTTTTGTCGAAAACCCCACGGAAAGGCAACATTCTGAGAAAATCATAAACCAGGTTCTACAAAATATCAAGAAATAATCTAGTGAATAAGTATTTAAATATAAATGCTTATTAAAAGAGGTCATTGATCGCTTTAAGACAACCAGACTTCATTATGAGTTGTCAATCTTACTTTGTTTTTATTAGAATGTAGGTATTATATAATTAAACCTAAACGTGCTTCGGCAATTAAGTCATCGTGGATAAATATAATGGAAATGGTCTAAAATATAAATAAAAATTCCTTAACTTGTATTTGTAATAGTCACCGTCAATAAAACTTGCAAAAGGTTTAAATAAAACCAAACGAACGAATTGACCATAATTACTCGATAATCACGTACTTTCAAAGATCAAGTGAGGTCTTTGCAATGATTTATACACTATATAATTATTTTCATATTAAGATAAAGATGAAATAACTATCCATTATACGTTATTTTTAGTAAAAACACGCTTGGTAAATATTTTAGGTTATGTTTCAAATAGTAGGTACTAATTTGTTTACATCGTTCACAAGTTCTATTGACGGTGACTTTAACTTCTGTGATTTCGCTTTCGATGACGAAAGAAAATTCTTTAACTAAATGATATTTAACTTGACGTTAACTATAACGTTATTTGTTGTTAGAACATGTAATATCAAAGACTTTAAATGTTGATACACCATAGAACCTTGTCATAATGACGTCGTCAAGTGATGAGGTAGGAGTAACATAGGAATTGTTTGTTTTTTTGCAACCATGTTCTATCTATAATAATAATAATAAATAATAAATAATAAAAAGCCTTTTATTTCTTGCTTATCTTATACAAGTACAATATTTACATGCTAATGGTTAGTTTTAAATCTAATTGCTTATTCTAGTGTTATTTATTTTTAACGGAAAACTACATTCTTATTATTATTAAGCGAGAACCCCGTCTTCACAGGTGAAGGCCTCCTCCAAAGTTAGCCATTTGTCTCGGTCTTGGGCTACTTCCATCCAGTTTGGACCGGCGATGTTTTTAATGTCGTCATCCCATCTTGTCTTGGGCCTTCCTCTACCTCTTTTGCCGAGCGGGCCCGTCCATGACGTCACTGTTCTCGTCCAACGTTGATCCGAGAGACGTGCTATGTGGCCAGCCCACTTCCATTTTAGTTTTTTCGCAAATTGTAGAGCATCTGTACACTTAGTTAATTTTTTTATTTTCGTGTGTCTTATTTTATGTATTTTTCTTATACTAAGCATGCTTCGCTCCAATCCGCGTTGGCAAGTTCTTATATTTTCTTCAATCTTTTTAGTGAATTTCCATGTTTGGCAGCCGTACGTCAGGCATGGTAATAGGCACGAGTTCATTACTTTAGTTTTCAAGGGTATGGGCAAGGTACTCTTGAATATTTCCCGCAGTTTCCAGTATTTATTCCAGGTGATTTGTGTTCGTCTTTCAATTTCCTTCTCATTCATTTTCTTATTAAAGCTTATTTGTTTGCCAAGATATATGTAGTGTTCTGTATATTTTAGGGGCTCGCCTCCCACTGATACTTGAATTTCTGTGCTGTTTGTCATTACCATCGTTTTTGATAAGTTCATTTCGAGACCCACTTCCTTGCTGGCACTATGTAGGGTTCCAATCATATGTTGTAGTTGTGAATGGGTTTCTGCTAGTATGGCCAGGTCATCTGCAAATCGTAGGTGGTTTAAATATTTACCTTTTATATATATATTCCATAATTATTCCAGTCTAGTTGTCTGAAAATGGATTCTAGTACTGTAATGAATAAATTTGGAGATAAGGGATCCCCCTGTCTCACGCCTCTTTTAATGGGAAAGTTTGGGCCCTTGGTCTCTAGCTGGACTCTGGCTGTACTATTTTTATATAGACTTCTGATGAGCTCTATGTACTGTTGCTCTACTCCTTGGCTTTTGAGAGCTTCCCATATGCTTTCATGTGACACAGTATCGAATGCTTTCTGGTAGTCTATGTAGGCAATATAGAGTGGTCTCCGTTTCTCCTGGTATTTATCCATAAGTAGTTCCAGGGTATGAATGTGGTCTATTGTTGAAAACCCTTTCCTGAAGCCTGCTTGCTCTACTGGTTGGTTAAGTTCTAGTGTTGTACTCATCCTTCTGTTTATTATTGATGAGAAGAGTTTGTAGATAGATGAAAGTAAGCTTATCGGTCTGTAGTTCGAAATATCTTTGGGGTCTCCCTTCTTATAGATTAAAATAATATTTGATTCAGCCCATTGTGATCACAATGGGTTCTATCTATAGTGGTTCATTATTTTAAAGTCCGTGACCGTAACTTCTTTTATTCGCGGTTCATAGTATTTATTTTAGGTTTCGTTTTTTAATTAACTTTATTATCCGATGTAATAATGTTTAACGTATTCAGTTAATTATTCTCGTCAGACCAACTGTAGGATAGAAAAAAAGATAATCGCATCTCAGATTATTGTTTTCTTAAACTTTAAAAAAGGTTAACATTTTATCTGCCAAGTTTTTGTAACTTGAGATTAAACTACAAATTGATAAACTTCGAGAACTACCTTGCAATGGGTAATTTGTTATGGTCCGCCAGAACTACCGAAAGTTTAGCTTCGTGGAGTTCTAAGGCAATATTATCGCTCAGGTTTCGGACCTTCATTTACTTTGATGTTGGTGTAGGGTAGATCAAATCACGAAGGGGCTACGAATCCACTAGGGTTTTTGGTAAAACTACATACAAAGTAAAGACGTAAGCTTTAATATTCAAAGTATATACTTATACTTATATAAAGTGATAATTAAATATGAAAATGTCCCCGCGTGGTGGCCGTGTTAGAATAGTGCCACTCCATGTCCTCCCGTGGATGTCGTAAGATACGACTGTTAGGTGATGGGCTTGCAACCTGTCACTAATACACTGGTAAACATCTTAGCCTAATTGTGGAAAATGTGGTTACAGAATTATTAACAAGTTTTTAGAGTTGTTAGTTATTCTGTAGCTCTGCCTACCCCACTCTGGGAATAAAGGCGTGACCTTATGTATGTATGTATTAAATAATATGACGCAGTATTTTGTAAAGTTTTGGTGTCCGTACAATGTGGGGAAAATTACTTAATAGAATATAGGCTTTTCATCTTAGTCCTCAGAGTTAGCAACATATTTAGTTTTGAGATTGCAAAATAATATTTGTGGGCCTCAAATCTAATTTACCATCAGGTGGTATGTATCTAGTTAGCCTTTTGTAAAATTTAATCACATAAACTCATGTTATATTAGTTAACAATTTTATGCTAAAGTTCACTACCTACTTAACAATGCTAACCCTCTTAAGGGTTTTTATAAACTTACCCTATCAAAGCGGGTATAATTCAAAACCAGTAATATTCCCAAAATTACCCTTAATCAACCAACCCCGTTTACTATTACTAAACTGTTCGTCTTGTATTATTAATCTTGAAATCCTCAGTTATTTCAAACAACGCGAAGACCTTGAAGCGGTTATTACAATTATAAATTGTTCTTGGCTGTTCAAACTTTTAACATTCAATTAAAACTAAGTTTAATCAGGGATTTGAAACCTTATTAAATATGAAATTAACCCGTTTACAAGTTTATTGTAATAACTTCAATTCTTAAATATTTAGAAAGGTTTGTTTCGGCCTTGAATTTGAATGTACATTCACACGCGAGTGTAAAATCAAGGCCGAAGCCCACCTTTCAAAAAGTTTAGGGACTGAAGATGTTACAATGTTAGATGACATTCACAATTTACTTTCAATGTCACATAAACGTGGTCTATGAAATTGCATGTCAGATGTCAGTCGTTAAGGTGCCTCTATCTGGGTTCCTGAGCCTACTACGACGTTGAACAATATCGCTTTTGACAGGCTATATATCTAGGGAATGCAAATAACCGGTTATAACCGGTTTTAACCGATTATTTTCATACAAAAACGCCTAATAACCGGTTAATTTGCATTCTCCTGTACTATCGTATTGTTTTAACTCGGCCGCCATTTCTACCAAGTAAATAAGAGCTATTACAAAAAAACTTGTATTTAGGGTTCCGTAGTCAAACTAGGAACCATTCTAGTTTCGCCATGTCCGTCCGTCCGTCTGTCCGTCCGCAGCTTAGCTCAGTTTCTCTTTGTTCTAGAATGCTAAGATTTGGCATGGGAAAATAAAATCTGGAGAATCTGGAGAAAATCTGCCTCCCGTACACGTTATGTACCTACTAAAAATCGAAGCAATAATATATCTTAAATGAGAGCACATACGTATAACAAGTTTTAAAGAAAAACTATAACGACTGAGATACAGGCGACTAAAGTGTTTATATACTTGTTGTTTTTTGAGATAAGTAGTTTTTGTGTAGTAACGGCTTCGGAACCCTGCACAGAGCATGGTCAGACATGCTCTTGCCTGCTTTTTATCGTAGAATAGAGGATTGTTGTGCAGGCTTTACCTTACGAATACTGTAAATCTAAAATTGCTTTGCTTAGCGAGAAATAATATTTTTTCAACTTTTTCATCATAAAAAATTTAATTAGGTAGTGTAAGATGACAAATTTTGGTTTATCCATAGCATTATTGATTCCTTTTATGTAAGCCAGCGTAGAGATACCTCAAATACAACATTCAAAGCAGATTCGATTCTTCCCTGTCAGTAATAAGCTTGCACAGACCTTCCTCAGATGTTTTATGGGAGATGGCTTTTGTTTCGCAAGGCATAAGTGGACTATTATCGCTTTAGGAGCTAGTTAGACAAGCAATATACCTATTCACGGCAATGTGTGGTCAGCAATTATGGGCGTCTTGCTCTTACATACAGAGTCAGATGACAATAATATTCTGAACATACAGAATAAGATGACAATAATATTCCGTATTTGAAATCGTAAACGTGACCAGCCCCATTGACAATTTTTTTTTGCCCTTGGCGTGCCATACCTAATGTACCACTTCCCATAAACCTAACACCATAACTGTTTTATAAATGTTAGCACACCTTTAGCTGAGCAAAGTTAGAACACCTTTGGAAATAATATATTGTTGATATGCCCTTTTTTCTAGAGAAGGTTAAAATATTTCAGCCAACCCCTGATAACGAAACTTGGTCAGTTATATATACGAGTACCAACGATGGTGTCGGGGTCAAATGAACCTTTAAGCTTAATGGCAAAATTTAATTTGAGGAGTTTGACTTAATAAATGTTTCGTTGTTGAAGCGAGAATTACAAAAGCGAGGTTTGATTAAATAAAATATTTTATATTGTTAGCAATAAAGCTGACCTTACTTGCTTATTAAATGGCTGGAGATTTAAAAATGTTACAGACACAGCTTTATTATATATGGATATAATTAAATACTTCGTTTAGTTTAATTTCCTTAGTCAGAATCTTTAAATTGAAGTTAAAAGAATTACTGGCTGATCGTTTTTCCCCCGAATTTATAAAAAAAAACCAAGATAAATGTACTGATATCTCTGAACAAAATATAAAACAAAAGTTCCGCATTAATGACAAGAGAGATTAAAGCCTAAATCCTCAGTAAAAAATAAGCCGTAAAAGTACACTAAATTGTGTGTCAGAACCGAATTATATCCTTATAAATCACAGCCCCTCTCAACTAGAAAAAGCAAGGAAACCAGCTTTATTTTTGTTAGATCTATGTCCCAACACAAAGAGCACGTACCGTAAAAGATTCCTTTCCTTTCAGGTTGATGCAATGACAATAAACCTGGAATTAAATGGTCCCTCAAGTAACAAAACACAGGCCGTAAACTGCCGTAGAAAAGGGAATAAAACAAAATAATGGGAACTATGTCATGACACGAGTTTTTGTCCCGGGTCGGATAGAAAGCGTTTTATGCCCTTGTCCATCTGTCACTCAAGTGAGCCTAGCGGATTGGGAATTGTGACTTTTTTGTTGACATTTTATATCGAGATTTTATTTCATGCCTAGAATTCTTAATCATGCTTGAAGGATGAAAATACTTAAAGTATGCATAGCACATTTTTGAATGTAAATTTTATTGACTGCATTGAAACGTTTTGTATTATGTAAGATTTGGTAATTAACCAGAAATTTGTATAAAAAAAAATTTGTTAATCATGTACCTACGGGATGGTCGATAAAGAATGCTTATTGTTTCCTAGCTTAGATGGAACATTATGTTGGAAGTTGGTGTTTAAATAGCCTTTAATAAAAAAATGATCATTTATTTTACTTAATTCTATGTAGAAAAGTACCGCAGACAGTATAAAATAAATCATTACTTGGGCTCCATTATACTTGGCAAAACAATGTTGCTTTTAACCTGTTATTCATATATCAAAGATATGATAACACTTATTTTCTTGACAATAATAGCGGCCTAGAGCTGAAAGACCTGTATAATGAAAATCAATTTCAATTTAAAACTTAAAACGTTAACTATAGGTACACGAACCCTTTATCCCTCTGGCTCTAATGTTCCTCAAATTTTTGACATGTAATTGTAGAAATACGTGTACAAGCAATTTCCAATGTTGAAGTTGGAACCATATAATAATTAGAACCGCTCAACTTTCCCCCCTTAGGGGTAATCGGAGTTACGTCAAAAGTTCCCGACATTTGTTTAGACGAGTGCTTGTTCGTGTCGGTTCCCTTGCCTTGAGTAAAGCCTTTTGATTAACATATTTCTATTTAGAATAAATTGAGTATAAATTGAATGTTGATATTGTGTTAATAGTGCTATGATACTCGAGTTCGCTTTTTTCTTCGTCAATTCTTCAAGTCTTTTGTTTATTTTCTCCAAGATCCTTTGGAGGCCTAGGCAAGAAGCATGAAACTGACGTTAGTAATTTAAAAAAACTGTCAAAACGTTATCTGACGATGCCATATGATCATGTTCTTTAGGTAACAAAAACTCATCTTTGGAATAGGTAATAATGAACTATAATAGAACAAAATCGATACCACTTGAAAATTGAACTACGCACCAATTAATTTTCCAGAAGCATATTTTTTCATCTGCTATATTGTGTTAAGTGGCCTGATATTAAAAGGTAAGAGCTAAAACCACGTTAAAACAACCGGGTTAATTGCAGGCGGGGATGAGCCAGAACGCTAACTTCCCGGTAAGCCGCGGGAAACGCTGTATTATACATTTTTAATCGGTGTAAGTTACAAATGTAACTCCAAAAGGCTGACATAAACGTACGGTAGCTGCAAATTTTAGTTCTTTGTCACTCTAACGTCATCTTTGAAATGCTTCACCAATCTGTCAAAGTTTGACGACGCGCTGGCCTAGTGGGTAGTGACCCTGCCTACGAAGCTAGCGGTCCTGGGTTCAAATCCCGGTAAGGGCAGATATTAGTGTGATGAGCGCGAATATTTGTTTCTGAGTCATGGATGTTTTCTAATGTATTTAATTATATATTTCTCTATATAAGTATTTATATCGTTGTCTAGTACCCATAGTACAAGCCTAGAGCTTAGTTTGGGACTAAGTCAATTTGTGTGATATTGTCCCCTTATAAAAAAAAAAAAAAAAAAAAGTCTTTAAACCGACAAGGTACAAATATATGCAGCTACTTATAAGCCCTACTGAAATGGCTTTTGGGCAGTGCCTGACACTTGTCATGTTTTCACATCAAATCAAGTTTAATCATACAGCATATATAAGGGTGTGTATCCTCAATCAGGTAGCTTATGACTCGCTTGTATGTCTTCGCTCGCTCAATGGACTGTTCAACAAGAAGCCTTTTTTATAAAACTCACAAATCAGGTCATTTGAACGATCTACGTCGCTATTGCCTAACGCACTCGCAATCTCAATTGTCTTCAAAGCGGAACAATTGTTTTCATTTTGTATCCAGACAAGCCTTCGATTTTCAAAATGAAAACAATTGCAATTGCAAGAGCGTTAAGCAATAGCCCCTCTGCTTGTGTAACGCGGGTGCCGTGTGTGGTCAGGGCCGTTATTTTAGACGATAGAAGCCATATCGTCTTTGATTTTGGTATTATTTAGAGCTCGACCGCCATTACTGTCAAGTAAATAAGAGCTATCAAAACGTTGACAATACGATAACAGGTCAAAGACGATAGTGATTTTCATCGCCTAGAATCTCCCTAGGATGTATCCTACTCGGTAAAAACCATATTGTCTCTTTACATTTATAACCATAGCTCGGACAGCAAAACATCGCAAAACAATCGCATCACGGTAATAGAACAAGATTCCTAGAGTCGTATTATTATGTACAGTATTATAAAATTATACTTTGCAATTTCATTTATAGTGGTAACCCAAAATTGATCATGTTTGTGAAACTATTTCTATTAAAATATTTTTTTAAGTATTATCTTTCTCAAATTATTTCTATTAAAATATAGTATTATCTTTCTCTAACTGTTTAATATGAATGTCATGTCACATGCTGTACTCAATTTTTCAGTCATGTTCATCATAAGGGTGAATTGCACATATTGTACATAGTTAAGGACTTAATGGAGACAACGTTTACTTTCTTCCATTGTTTTTTCATCTATGTGATTATAAAGTTAAGGATTTTCTAATTGAGCCCTGAACTATGTACAATATTTTTGCAACTGACCCATAAGAGAGCTCGAGGTAGTTCTTAATCCATTTAGTTATAAACCTTTTCTAATTTCACCGTATTTAAAATATTTAGAAAAAACCATAGGTAAATAATTTTACGAATTTCCATTATCGACGACTATTTTTATTACGACTCTGTTCTATTCTATTGTACGAGTATTGAATCTTGTTCTATTTTCATATCTGTTTTTGCGATGACCTGTCCGAGCTATGTTTATAACAGTATGTATTATCAATGTTTTTTTAGATCTACTGCAAACAAATACGACAGTAACGGCGGCTGGGTTAAAAATAATACCATTAACATGTCAAAAGCAATAATATATGGTTTTACCGAGTGGAACACAGGCCCTGATTGGCCGTGTTTGCAAGTCTTTGTTTCACTCCGCTTCAGTTAAAACGCACTCTGAAGCTGTAAGTTGATTTTATAATGCTAGTATTCGGTTTAATTATATAATCTGTGAGCACTTATAAGGTGCTTCGGGTTGGGACTTCTCTCTCACTCGCTCTTAATAAGACCTTATGAGAGCTAGTGAGACACAAGTACAAACCCAAAGCACTTTGAGCTGCACTGTAGCATCGTATCGCCGACAATTCTGCCGTAATACTAAAGATCGGCTATCTGTAATATAGTCAAGACATTGAATACTCAATCGGTTACAACATTAAATTCAAAATGCTTTTCTTGAACTCGTGGACTTACAACGTCAGCCAGTCCAGCGAGATAACTTACGAACTAGGAATGAAATTTTGACATTTTAGTGGTTGCAGAAAACACAGAGACTTATGCGATGTATTTAATTAATTGGTCACTTAAGATATTACTATGCAGTTCGTTACGCTGAACGATGCACGCAGATGAACGCAGCCCTCAGGCTACAGGACTACAATTATAAAGCTACTACAGGGCCTTGTCCCAGATAGCCAATGATAAATGGGTGAATGAAATGAAATAATATTTATTTTGGCCTTGAATATGATAGAGTTCTACCGTGCCTTAACATAAAAGTCCGTGTTGGGACTTAGCTGACTGTCGAAGAAAGAGAGTTATGTTCTTTAAGTACCTACTCATGCTTACGTCAGCTGGGTTAGGAGACATTCAACTTACATCATTATATTCCAATTACGTTTTCAAAAATAAAACACAAAAAACGTCAAGTTGTTCAAATTCAAAGTGTTTTACAACTACAAAGAAATAACGAATAATTGGAGCAAGAAAATCTGATTTGAATATTCGAAGGCCGTCGTTATTTATTTCTCATTACTGTCGAAATGATTCGAGACTTTTTACGTAGAAAATGACCTTAGACACATATCAGCGTCGTGAACTCTCTTTTTCGTAATACAGTTCATCAACCTTTGGATTTTTTATTTTCTTTCACTCACACTCGCTCATACGTTATTATGCTAGTCTAACTGATAGTGTAGTTTATTTGTAAGAAAATGTATTTATTATTTAAGTTGGTACTGGTCCATGTAATGTTAAGTATTATTTGTTATTAAAACTTTTTAGTGTTTGATTGTGTGCCACGGTTTACTGTATCATCTATACTTATACCACTACCTATAAAGTGGTATAAAATAAAACCGCCCTGGCTGGCAGATATAACTTTAAGATAGTTTTATTGAATAAGTAAATAATCGACTTTACACGATCCCGAAATACTTTAAGATCTATTTGAATGTATGATCGCTTTAGGTCGCTTGAAGCCACCTGCAACTTTTTCGAAATAAAAAAATCCATTAGCACTAATTAACGTTCTCTGGTCCAAAATATATGTTCTCAAAGACATTGTATTATTATTATTGATATTTTATTTTAGAGATTTTCTCGTTCCTATTTCAAACTTGTTTATGATAAACCGTCACTAAAGAACGACTTAATCGTCATTAACTGACTCCGAATGCGGCCAAAATCTGCCAAAGCCAAAGTGACATATCGCACCTGTGGTAGAACAAGGGCAGTCACTCTACAGAATATCACATTCGCAAAAAATCATACTAGCAAAACACGATATTCGCAAAACATGATATTTACAAATAGTCGGGTTTTGTTATAAAATCGTAGGTAGGTTTAGGTTATGTTAGATTTATAGCAGGTCCGGAGGGCCAAACTACACAGAAATAGGAGCTCCGCAGTAGCGGAGCTCCGTCGACGCTGTCTAATTCATGTCTTAATAACAGTTAAGTTTTGCTAATGTGATGTTTTGCTACTATGATGATTTGCGTATGTCATGTTTTGCGAATATCATGTTTTGCGAGTATGATATCCTACGACGGATTGGAACAAGAGCGCAATGTACTATATGATTATAGGGGCAATTGTGCCCTTGTCCTACCGAAGTTGCGATATGTAAAACTGTTGCCTTCACCTGATTGCTATTCCACTAGCTCGCGCGCCCGAGTCCGCACATAATTTAGCGTATTTGCAGCTGTAATGGGCCCGCTGATTTTGAGCAACCCAGTTAGCTGGTTCGCCGCCCCTAGAGAATCGCCGCCCTGATTGGCGGTTCCGTACCAAGTGCCAATGAATACTTGAGATCGCAGATGGTGTTTTATCGGAGACACGTCTCGAGATCAAGGGGAACTAGAGCGTATAGCGAATAAAATAGGCATTCGGGGTTAGTGCATATTTGATGAGAGGTCGGTGTCGGAGACGCATCAGGTATAAGTAGGATTGAGGCCGGCCGAAAATAACTTATTGGGTAATACTTACTCAACGTGAACTGAAAGGGGAACTGCCAATTATGTAGTAAATGCAACGGAAGTAGGAAATTGAGTTATTTACCCCTACATTTTCCCGCGACTCCGTCCGCGTAGAATTCACTTAACTTTATTCCCAAGGGAAATAATCCTTTGTTATAATTCAGTCAATTTTATTTGATTGAAAGACAAATAATTATAGATTTAAACATTCAAACCAGTGGCGTATATGTATAGCTACCGAAGGGCTAGGCGAGGCAGTGTTTAAATACTACTATAGTATAATAAATACTACTTTCCTATCTAACTATTCGATCAGATATGAAGTTGAGAAGGTAAAGGGACGAAATCTTAAGATTCAAATCCACTTCAAGACTAAATACTAGCGCTTGATCACGCCACACATCGCTGCTGGCTCAAGACAAAATGGCCAACAGCACTTTTTAACTTTTATAAAATTGTTCTGTGAACTTTATCCAGGCATTGTCAGTAATATCCTGCTTGCTCAGCCAAACGGAGCAAGTTCCCGTTCTCCTCCGTTTCAAGTTTGTTTGTTTATTATAATACTCGTAGTTCATGAAACACGGCCGAAACACCTTCAATGCTGCAGTGCATAATTGTTCATTATAGTTCGAAACAGCAATTCCTTGCGATACGAGTTTCCAGTGTATCGTGTATTATTCAAGCTCATCTCGGCTTTTGCACATAATTTAGCAAATTTGCAAGCATAATTCATATTCAAATCCAACTGGCGTGAGTTTGCTTCTAATCTAAACTTTGACTTTTAGTTGGGTCGTATGCATTATTTCTGTTACTTAAGATGCACCAGAGGCAAGAATTTTGAACTCTGGAAAAACCTAATTTAACTGTATAAACGAGTTTGTTGCGTAGTGTGTGAGTAATGACTGCCATTACCATTACCATAATCATCTGGAGATGATGGAGAGGGCTATATCTCCCTAGCTTGTTTAAGCCACGTCAAACTGTAGGTAAAACTAGATGGTGACATTTTGATTTTGTTGATCATATTGATCATGTTGTTAAAGTTTCTAGGCGTCAGCACACTCTTGCAGAGACATATTGAAGTAATATCGTAAAAAAAACATAGGGGAAACCACTGTTGTATTCAAGAAAATATTTTTTTTAACTAGCCATTTTTTTTCAGATTTGCGACACAATGACATTCATCACTGTACTTTGTCAAATTTTTTGTTGATATCCGTGTCAGCCCTTTAGCTCGTCGTGTTTAGTTTCAATTCCCTTCCTCTTTTCATAATTTGAAATGTTACTCAATTTCTGGGTAAATAGTGGAGTTTTAAATTATAGTATCTTATACTAGAAGTTATTCTTTTCTAGACTTACTTAATAGATCCAAAGTCTAGCTCAAATATATTTAGTTTTTATCCTTCTAAGAGTGATTATGACTATAATAATGGCATAGCAGCACGTGTGTTGGTGACACTAACATAACCATGAAACCCCTTTTACATTTATTGAGTCCCTGCGCAAACATAGGAAATGATAAAACATTACACGTTTTCACAAAACAATTTTCAAATCCTTTTACAAACAAGATTTTCACAGCTTACAATGTGCAAACGTTTTTATCTGGCTTTCCCCTTTATGAAGCTTAGAGTAAAGAAGTGTAAAATCACTATTTATGGAATAAAAGCAATGTAAATGTTAATTTTGCGCGTTATTTTTTAGTATCCGTGTGTTTAATGCAAATTTAAACACGGTGTTAAGCTCCTACCACGGCGATTAAACTTGCAAGTAACAGTTACCTGGTAAGTTACTTGCCCTCGGCTCGGGTAAGTAACTTGAGCAGGTTAATGCTTTAACGGAACACATGTTCGCTTGGCATCCTATATTATACGATAGTAATCCTGAATTAGTGCACCAGTGGTGTTATTCTCTCAAAAACGACGGGCGGTCGGACGAACGAGCGAAATTGCAGCGGCCAGTTTAAGTAGTCCCGTCAGCGAACGAAACACATTTTAGCGCGTGCCTTTTCAATTTTTAGTGATATAGAGCAAACAGTAAGCTGGCTTTAAAAACCCGTATGCATATTTAGATACTGGCGTCAACATAATAATAGAATTCACACTATTTTTAAATCTATAATATAATTTTTTTATTCATCGTAGTTACCTAGTCACATTCGCAGTGCTGCGGTTATAAAAAAGCCAGTAGAAATACAAAGACGAGTAGGTTTTCACGTTTGAGACTAGAGCTATTGTAACGTCGTAATATACTTCAGTCAATATAATATGTCAGTAGTCTTTTGCTGGACCAATGTAAATCCGCCATAACTCCTTCGCTTGTCAAAAGTGAGCAATCCATTCACCCTCTACAAGGGGAAAAGGAAGATACAAATCAAAACCACAACCTTCCTTCTTTACCAGTTGAGTAAAAATGCCCTTGTGGCTTTGTGCCAAAGATGCAAGCTGCACTTCCTTGCTGAGTACCAAGGTACCAACGCCAACTATCTCTATTTGTTCAAGAGCCAAGCTCTTGGCCGTGAAGTAGTCGCCAATCGCTTGGTCTTCTGTCAATTGCTTAACTTTCTAGTACAGTAAAACCAAACTGATATGGCTTGCCGATGTACCAGGGTATTAGTGATTCTATAAACAACGCCGGTCGTGCGGACTGTCGAGTGAAACCAAGCGGCGAGATTAAGTAGTCCCGTCAGTGCGAACAAAACACATTGTAGCGCGTGCATTTTCAATAAAGCAGCCTTATACGTTCGACCCATCGTGCTGCTAAATTAAAAATGCACGCGCTACAATGTGTTTTGTTCGCACTGAGACGGGACTACTTAATCTCGCCGCTTGGTTTCACTCGACAGTCCGCACGACCGGCGTTGTTTACAGAATCACTACCCTGCGCAGATGATATTTTGGCGAAGCGCGGCAAACAATCTGTGCTATCATTGCTTATTTAATTAGTGAGGCCGTGTTGACGCGCGCCCAAGTGTCATTCAGTCAGCCGTCAAACGTGCGTGAGTGAGATGGAAAAAATATGTAGATGCAATTGAATTTACAAGTCTGATCGTGGGTTTTAATCGTGCTTTCGGAAATCATCGGAATCGTTCGTATCTGCGTGAACGTAGATTCACGACACGCCATATAGACTGTGTTCTACTGTAGGGTAAAGGCACCAGTGGTCAGCCAGATGCGAAGAGTGGAAAATATACCTTTCGTGCTCGTCCCACTCATACAAAGTATAGGCAGAGGCCAACTACAAGTCTCTGGCCTGGTGACTTTACCCTACGTAACGACGTTAACCTTTATTTGCTCAAAGTAATTTACATTCTCTTATTTCTGCTAGCGCTAGTGATTGTATATTCAAACCCTTACTCACGATATTGACGGAATGTCGACAGAAATAATGGTAAGGCAAGTTTAGCAAATCGAGCGGTTTGCTGATGCTAATGCCGTGGTTGATCGACGGCGCCGGGGCTGCCACGTCAGGCTATTTGTGGAATTATAATGGCTTTTATAAGTTCCTTATTCAATACTTTAGTGCCACGCTTATAGCTTATTTTTATGTATAACTAGCTTCTGCCCGCGACTCCGTCCGTGTGGAACTGGTTTATATCGTAGCTTCATACAAATTTTCACCCTCTATTTCACTCCATTAGGGGATGAATTTCGGAAAAAAACTATCTAATGTCCTTTCCTAAGATTCAAACAATCATTGCACCAAATTTCACCTGAATCGGTTCAGCGGTTTAAGCGTGAAGAGGACAGACAGACAGACAGATCGACACACTTTCGCATTTATAATATTAGTATGGATGGGTTTGGTTAGTACGGTCGAGGAAATTGATTCCTAGACCACTTTGGACTATGTCATAGTGACGTTATCAATCAAAACGTAAGAGACTTCTTATGATGTTATGATTTTTTATTTACATTGTCACTTTGACATAGTCCACAGTGGTCGAGGAATCAATTTTTTTGACTGTACCGATGTGGTTAGTATGCATTGGAGTATTATTATTATTATTATTATTGGGGGGGGGGGGGGGCTGGGATGGGCTTTGTGTGCCACTTCGACCATTGCTGATCTTTTGTGACAGCCCTTTGTTTAGAGTTCACCGCAAAGGCCCGTTGCGTCCAGGACTTTCCATGCATTGGAGTAAGAATCATTGATTAATAAATAGCTTAAAACCTTCGATATAAGGGCGACCGTTAAGAAATCGAGCTGATTTCTCTTACAATGTCAAACTGAATTTAATAAAACCTAGCTGAGAAAACACACAGGAAAACACACAGGAAAACACACAGGAAACACACAGGAAACTTATAACACAGCTTTTTTGCGTTGGGGTTGGGGGGTAAAAAAGAGATAAAGCAAGCAAAGCAGCAGAAGTATCTATGCAACCAAAGAGGTCAAAATGATCTGCACTCGAGTCTATGGTCAATACGTCGTGTCTATATCATTTGAGCATCTTATTCTCCTTAACTACGTTTGATACTGACTAGTAATATTCGCTATTATAATTATCCCTATAAACTACGCTGTTATTACGCCAAGTTAAGTGGTAAGGCGCTCTTCCATATTATAACACAATATAATTGTAATACTAATACTAACCTTGTACCTATTATAATATATGTAATTGTAAAACTTTTACAATTCTGCTCTGCTAGTGTAGAGTTAATATAAAAATGATTATTCAGTAAGTAGGCCACTCGGCCACATTTCCTCGTTAGAAATCTACCGGCGCTTCTCAGAAAAAGCGCCCCAAGAAACTTACGATTAAGTAATCTCTTCTTTGCTGACTACTTTTTTCCATCTTTAAAAATAAAAAAAAACGTTTTATTTCAGACCGGGTATGATCCATAGAGAGTTAGTACAATGAAGCTTTAACCTAATGTTAGTAATACACGACAAAAGTAAAAAACAAAAGAAAATTTAAAATTAGAAGGAAGAGTTGACATCGCAGGAGCAAGCACAACAGATGGTGTATCTTACTTGCTTCTCCCGATGACCACTTGGACCCAGTAATTGGAGAGCGGGCATTCCAGTTGCTCGGCCCAAACCCTCAAGAGGCTGCTGCTGCTATATTGATATTTGTACCTTATGCAGGGTCTGTTTGGATCGGTACATCTGCTGCCAAGCGAGTTCTCATTTGGGTCATTATTCGAGCGTTTGAACCGCCTCACTTTTGTGGACATATTTTTGAAGAATTGGGCGTATATTTTTAATGCCGTTTTTGGATATTGGTTGTACCAGAAACGAAATCGAAATCTGCCGCCACTTCTACAAAAATGTGACCACGAGAGTGGTTCGGAACAAACGCTCAAATAATGACCCATTTATAACATGTCTCACTGCTAGATCAATACAGTATCAACTCAAAATCCTTGTTAGTTTTGTGTCAAGCTCATTATAGTTGTATTAAAGTTGATTTTAGAATACAGTTATATTTTGAGTTACGATTGGTTTGATCTAGCAGTGCGATGTGTTGAGGTGACACAACCCGTGAAATTACTACCTATCCTCATTAAGTTCCTTGTACTAGTTGTAGTACTTAATACGGCCATTGAAATAAAGTACGAAGAAATTTCTTTTGTTTTTATGACTAACTAGCAACCCTAGCCTCCTCGACAAATGGGCTATCGAACACTGAAAGATTTTTCCGAATCGGGCCAGAAGTCCCTGAGATTAGCGCGTTCAAGCAAACAAACAAACAAACAAACTCTTCAGCTTTATAATATTAGTATAGATGATCAAATTAGAAAATTGGCTCTATTTCATTCATAATAGATTCATATTCCACTGACAAGTTTCGTTGTATGGTGGACCTTAGTAGGCTATTATAGAGGCATTGCATCTTGCTCATCAGGGTTGGCAGTGAATTTTAAATCTTAAGATTGCATCTGGCTGAGGGCTCCAAATATATCATATTTACGTCAGGTTAGCTATTTTTTTAATCCATAACATGCGATCAGATTATTGCCTAACGCACCCGCAATCGCAATGGTTTTCATTTTGAAAATCAAAGGCTTGTCTGAATACAAAATGAAAACAAATGTTCCACTTTGAAGTTGATGGCGATTGCAAGTGCGTTAGGCAAGGCCAGCCGGCCTCACTTCGCTTTGGATTTTGTGAGTTTTCAGTAACACCTTAGCTGACATGATTTTTTTTTTGAAAACATGGTGATGGTTTGGTAAAACATTTGTGAACCTAAGAATTTATTATAAATTTCACTAGTTTCTGCCCGCGACTTTATCTTCGTAGATTTTGATTATTTTAATTTTTTCAAAATTTTCCGTGACGAAAAATGTGTCCAGTAAAAATAAAAAATAAACGTAACTGATGGTGAAAATAATAAATTAATCGGGGAAAAGTTGAACACCAATTGACCTTGCCCCAAATTAAGCTCGAAACTTGTGGTATGTATACTAGACAATGATATAAATAGTTATATAGAGAAAAAATACTTATACAGATAGAAATATCCAAGACTAAGGCACGAATATTCGTGCTCATCAACATATTATTTGCCCTTACCAGGATTCGAACCCGAGACCGCTAGCTTCCTAGGCAGGGTCACTACTATCTCGGCCACCGCATCCATCCATTGAGTGCTTTAGCAGTTAGCCGATATGCAGTCAGATACATAGACAGACGTAGAAAGCAACTTTGTAAGTATTTAAAGAAGAATTGGCCATCTGCCTATTTTTTCGCTCTACATAAAATGTTCACGAGTACATGAATCTACAAAGATTGGCATTTCCAGCGTCGGACAAGGCATAAATTCGTTGGAGATAAATGACTCTCCCTGAAAGGCAAGGGAGTGGATAGGCCATCGATAATCAACCGTCGGGCCGCTCCATAGACGGGACGCTAATAGAAATCGAACTCTGACGAACGACTAATGGAATAAAGGGTACTCTTCGGATTTTTTATAAACGATCCTTTTTCTATTCGTGAGATTGGTCGAAAATCAAATCCTTATTTGGTAGTGGTACTTAAATGACAAAACTCCAATATAAAGGTCTAGTTAAATGGTGAGTCCTTGGTATATTTAATAAAATAATATCGAGTTTCGGTATTGACTGAATGCTGTGAACCGATTTTTCAAATCAAATATTAATGGAAGTGAATTTTGTACCGCGTTGTTATTTTGCCAACTCAAATTTAAAACGGGATTTTTATCGGAAACATAATATTCATGGCGAACCATAATAACGACATCGAAGCCTGAAATTCCATTTTTATTACCTACCAGTTTATATTAATAGGTAATGGAAGTTAAAAGCGGAGTCAAGTGGTTTATCAACTTACTTTATTCGTTATTTCGTTACTTTATGAAATTCACAATTAACATCAGTTCAATTTTCAAAAATTAGGTACCTTGTCACGTTTATTATTTCTCACCTAATTTTGCCATATTGCCAAACACGTAAAGCATTTGAGAGGAAGAACTAAACAAAAGCATTAACTACGGGATAATATTTCTAAAAATTACCTTACATTGAACTTGACCTTGTAAATGAAGGTCAAGGTCAAATTATGATGACCTTCAAATATTATATAATAAAATTAAATCTCTCTTGTTTCAGAATGCCCCACTGACGTCGCAATGCCCGCTAGGATAGTAGCCCTAAGGCGGTGGGTGATGTGAGCAGCATGCGGTGGCTGGTGATGGTGGCCTTGGTGATGCTGGCGGGGGCGGTGCGGGGGTGGGACTGTGTGTGCAACCCGCGGGAGTGCGAGGCCCTGGAGCCCAGCGGCTGCCCAGGGCTGGGCATGGTCGTGTGGGATCCGTGCAAGTATGTTATTTAGCTAATGCAAGCGTGTTTTTAGATGGCGGCGGCGAATTGTTTGAAGCTTTTTTTGAGTTCCTAAGGTTTCTGGAAAACAGCATATCTTTTGTTTCGGCTTTTTTGAGTTTTTTAGAACATCATTATGTCTAAGTAGTAATTTAAAGCATGTTTGGTAAGCCGAGGGCATTGTTTGATATTTCCGTCTAAAAAAAAACTTTCCGAATTAAACTTTTTTTATTTTGACTAAAATAACAATAGCCTATTATTAATTCTCTATTCAAGACAAAACTGTTATGTTCAAATCCATCAAGCCATTAAGGGTGCAAACCGTATCCAGGAAATAGATATACATACATAATTACATACATACCTACACACGAAAAACATAACCCTCCTTCTATTTAAAAAAACAAATAAAAACAGGAAAAAGCCCCCAGATTGTATTCCTTGATGTAAATAACACCAATAAAACACAACTATATAAATACAATACATTTGCGGGTGGTAGGACCTTGTGCAGGGTCCGTCCGGATCGCTACCACCATCTTATCCATTAACCTACCGCCAAATAGCAGTGTTCGCATTGTTGTGTTCCGGTTTGGGGATAAGACAGCCGGTGAAATGACTAGCATAGAGGCATTCCATCTTGGTCCTCAGGGTTGGCAACGCATTTGCAGTCTTAGGATAGCATTGCAGTCTTATGAATGCGAATGTCTATGGGTCACAGTTTCTACTTTCCATCAGGTGGCCTGTGTGCTCGTTTGTCTTCTCCATGCCATAAAAAAAAAAAAAAAAAAAAAAAAAACTAAATTCATTTTAGCGCGCAGTCAAACACGTCAAACACCATTTCCTTTATTTTATGGCTGCACTTTACCATTGTCAATATTATTTATTTGTCAATTTAAAAACGATATTTGTGTGATGGCGCCAATGATGAAAATTTTTAGCTAACGGGCACCAGTAATACGGTATTTGACAAAAGTCAAATCAGCTTCTTTTTATGAAACTTCAAAAACGCTCCGTTACTATGGAATTTATAGGGATTACTATGTTGTGACGTCACAATCAAACAGCGTCCTTATTGTTGGATTTTATGAATTTAAAAATCTTATACATAAATAAAAGATTGATGTTTTCCCAGTATTTTTATAATGTTGATCTGTTGTTAATGAAAAACCAATTTAATTTCACTTTTGTCAAATACCCTATGGACACTTCACTCTTAATTCAAATATCAAAATGGTCCTCATTTAATTATTGCAAAACAAATGAATAACCCTTATCTCCTGTGAAATAAGAATCAAATGTCTATCATTGGTCCTTGTCCATTACTGGTTACATCACCTATATGTTCAATCATATTCTAATCGCGGTTTGATAATATCAATTGCAATACTGTCCTGTTTGTCCCGAGGGCTTCACTCAGCTCCGTACAGGAGTTGCAACATGTTAAGTACTTTGTAACTGGTTGCGGTGAAGTTGCAATAGGAAGGACAAGTTGCCGTGCAGTTGTGTATAATTAAGTCACTCTTGATGTCAACAACAATGTAACTGAGTCTAGTTAAACCATTACCGTACGAATAAATTAAATGTATAACTCAATAAATTTTTACATGTATTAAACTAATTAATTTTGATTCTCTTATCAAAAATTATGACCCTTTTGAGGAAAGACATATTTATTCACTGAAGCCATATAAGTTTTTCTTTAAAAAACAGTGTTTAAGATAGTTTGGCGTCTCAAAATAAGATATCTTTTTTTTCTGTGCATAATTCGTCACGTTCTAACAAATATGTAAGTGTGACAGGGACAGATGTACCATCGACATTTATTTTCAGTGATAAACGTGACCATAAATAGGATATTTAGATCAGTGGTTGTAGGACCTTGTTCTGATCTCGTCCGGATCACCGCCTTCTTATCCTTAAACCATAATATATTTTATTTATTTAGCAGCATTTTCATTATAGATTCATTTTCATAAACATTTTCATTCATTCAGAATGAAAATGTTTAAAGGTTTCAGATAATGCCATAATAATTAAGGAGGAAATAATATCTCACGCTGCAATTTTTTTTTAGTAAGTGACATATTTTCGGCCCGACATAATTTAATGGTCGCGTCCTGTTTCTGGGTGTGAGTTTATACTCATTTCGTTTTTAAACCAATCGCGTCACTGGTAGATCACGTGACTTTTCGTATCACGTCATCTACCAGTGACACGATTGGTTTAAAAACTAAACGAATAGAAACGTTAGTTAGCGTAGTGCAAGGGCCTCTGAGCGGCAAGCGAAAAATACGAAATGTGCTCAGCGGTCAAGGTTGTAATATATTTTTTAAACATATCGTTTTCATATGGTTAATGTTATGACAATTTTACTTAACAAAAGGGACGAACATGACCTTTATTGACTCGGTGTAAAACAAAGTAAAATAGACGCTCAGTATACTAAAATTCATTATTAAACTACGTTACTTTTTACATACATAAATATATACCTAGATAAACTCACGCCTTCATTCCCAGAGTACGAATAGCAGAGCAACAGAATTACCAACAACTCTTAAATTTTATTGATAAATCTGTGACGACATTTTGCACAATTAGGCTAAGATTACCCGTGTATTAGTGACAGGTGGCAAGCCTATCGCCTAACTGTACTACAAGACTTTATTCCCTTTTACTTTTTATGTATATTTTCAATATTAGGTCCTTACCTTTGAAATTGGCGTCTTATATGGAGAATTTTATGTAAACGGTGGTTTTCATACATTTAATTTGGCGGATTATTTAGTAACGTCAAATGCAAACCAAACAAAATTCTGTCAGGAATATTTTACACTTCTAAGCTATATTATACATTTATCTTAATTACTTAAAAATTGTTAGCTTCTTAAAACTCTGCGTAATTGAAACACTTGAACTCGCAGCACATGAAAAGAGTTGAGTTCACACTTTAATTTTAAACATTCAGTTAGAAATCTAAAACCTTTGTAACATACACCAACACATGAAATTTATAAAAAATTTGGAAATGAATACATTCCGTATGAAATAAAACGTAAAAAAAACGCCAATTTCATAAGTTAGGAAGGTAAGGGCCCAATATTAACACCTGAGATACTTTTATCTAATTTCCTTGTTAAATCGACTCCATTTAGTAACTAATGAGCTCGCGGTCTAAGTCAGTAACTGTCTGCGAGAGACATTTTAATCCCAATCTCTCCCGAAACTTCCCTGAGGGGTACAACTACGTAAAGTAATTTCAAATGGTTTTTGGATTAAAACTTTTATTTGTTGCGTTCTTATTAGACAGTAAACAAGTGAGTGATCCACTTAGTTCGCTCGTGAACTTCAAAATAAGGAACTCGGTCGGACGACTAATGCAATTACGAAAGTTCTCGTGTAACTTGCTTTACTTTCTTCCGCCATTTATACTATAACAACGAACCGAGACGAGGTAATAAAAAAGTTGTTTTCGAATAATCACTTTTGTACAACGCAGCATTCAAAGGAAAGTTTTTAATTAACAGAAATGTGTATAAACATTTTTACAGTAGCTTGCAGGTAAAAAGTTTAGTTTTTTTTAAGTGAAAGCAAGTTAGCCTTTTATATGCTTTCCGTGGAATTTTATCTCCTCGTATTTTTTAACTGTAAAAAAACTTGTTGACTTTCCCAATGCGCTACAACATGGGGCTTTTTAAAAAGCGTATCATTAAAATTCTTCGAGACCGGCAACGCGGGGTTGCAAATGTCCATAGGCGGCGGTGACCAATAAAAAAAAACTATTCGAACGAAAATTTCAAATGTTCACAATTTCAAAAGTAACGACTTGTTTCTTTTTACAGATGCTGCAAAGTATGCGCGAGAACGATAGGTGAAGACTGTGGTGAATTCAAAGGGACTTGTGAGCGCGGGCTCCAGTGCTTCGAGGGTTCGTGCTCCCCCACGTGAACTTACGGAGCACCCTGTATCATATGTTTATAGATTGTTATTAGAAGTTCAACATATCCCGACAATGTAGCTAATGAGGACCATCTGAAGACCCGGACCATTGAAACGTTGTCTATAGCCGACAATAAATAAGATAGGGCCATGATCGTTCTGAAAAAGGTGAGTTTTAGTTTCAATCGATAGATGGTAACTTAGAGCATTTTTTTTTTTTTTTTTTTTTTATGGCGTAGAGAAGACAAACGGGCACACAGGCCACCTGATGGTAAGTGGAAACTGTGACCCATATAGAACTGGAGACGCTGTGTGCAAAATTATGCGGTCCTGGAGTATTTCTTGGGGGTAACACCCACTCCCTAAAAAATATACGTATACTTGCAAGATTTTGTAAATTTAATCTTATACCTTTGCAGAAGGATAACTCTGCATACGGTGACTCCAGTTCCACTTGTGAGATAGTTATAAATATTAGTTCAAACGTTCGAGAGATTTCAAATATCTAACATTCTATTAATATCAGCTTTAAATTGAGTCAATAGTTTAAATTTCGCAACAATATAATATCAAATTTACATAAACATCACGGAATAACGGCATTGTGTTCCATTAAGTTCAAACTTCAATGGTTGCCCTTTGAATAGCGGAGTCAAAAGGAAAACCTTAGATATGCAGAACTCGATTAAATTTCATTTTAATACCGACAGCAGTTAGCTCACTTTGTGCGTCTCGTTATATCACCGTTCACCCGTGTAAAAGGCTTCCTGTAGACTTCCTTGTTAGTTAAAGTTTAATCTTTTACGACTTACATTTTGTCTTTAAAGTGGTTACATTTTGCAACTATTCCAAAATGCTAACAATTTGAATTATACAGTTCCGATTGATGTAAATAGGAGTCATTTGATGCAATTTGACCAATACGGGTGAAATGTTAAAACATTCTCGACCGGTATAAAAATAGATTGTGCAAAGTTTCTGGACACTCTGTAGGTAAATAAATTAACAAAAACTCGGAATGGCAAATAGCACTTACATACATAAATTCTCGTCTATTCCCAGAATGGGGTAGGCAGACCTACAAAATTAATAACAACCCTTAAAAAACAAACTTGTTAATAATTCTGAAACCACATTTCGCACAATTAGCCTAAGATCTTTACCATTGTATTATTGACAGGTTGCAAGCCGATCGCCTAACAGTTACAAGCCTTTATTCCCTTTGTCCCCTCTTACGACATCCACGGGAAGACATGGATGGCAAATAGGTGTAGCATTGAGTTCTCTGCTGTTTCGCCGAACGTTTCTCAAACTGTTTCATTTGGGCAAATGCTCCTTTTTCTAAAACTATAAATATATCAAGATTTACACGATGGTACTAAAATAAATACTGAAATATTTACAGTTACAGAAAAAAATGCGGATTGGCAAATGAAACAGTTGGAAAACGATACATTCGACCAAACATAATTCGGCAAAAAGGCAGTACACTGTACCATTGATATGAAATAGTGTGTAAAAAAAACAACGAATGATTTTGTAAAATACGACTAAGACTTAATTTGATTTTGACATTGATTAGTTTTATAGTTTATAACTTGTATATTTCTTAGACTTAGATGTTCAATGAGATTTAAAATTAGCAATTTTGGCAAAAGCTTAAATACAACTAGGTCTGTCAACTGTCAACCAAATAGTTCTATAATGTCACTATGACACCGCTCTTTAGTAGGTCGGGTTCTGTTGGACTTATTCTCGTAGTACATCACTTCAAAGTCTCGTTGATTCATCTATTGGTACTCTTTGTGATTGATGTTGAATATACTAACTCTTTGTTAGCTCACGTAGCTTTGCAAATTGTCTGGCTACACCGTAGCCTTGCTTTATCTTAAGGTAAACTTGCCTCTAATCCATTTGCAAGCATTGTGTTGCGAGCGTGTCTCTACTAGTTCACTGGTCCACCCGACCACATTCCAATGGCCGCTTCATGTTTACGCTTCCATGGCTCAAGTTTAGGCAGTGAATGACGACGCAGTTAGCATAGTCAGTTTAATAGTGATTTTCCCCATTGAACCCAACAAACCCATATCGATATATTATTCCTGATTGGACACATGCTCATCTCGACACATTTTTCTTTGGACGCATTTGGTTTTCATCGGTGTATCAAAGACATATTAAACAATACGTACTAGTAACATTTATTTATTTCCATAGAAATGTGAAACACGCTAATCTGAAATTGAAAGCCAAGATATGGATATACAGGGTGTTAAGCGCTTGGTTAGACAAAAACAAATAGAAACAGACTGCCTCACGAGCAAAAAAAAACTTTTTTTTTTTATCAATTTAGAGTACCTAGTTGTAACGGACAAAAGATGTAATCGCCATAATAAATAATCTGAATCTGCATTCGTCTATATTCCAAACCATGATCGAATCGAAACTTCTTACAGAGTAGAAATTCTTGATTGGTCCAGCTTGCAGCAGCTTAAGTTTCAAGGGGTTTTCATTTCCCGAGTTTCTTTTGATTGCCTTGAATCTACATTCAAGAAATGTTTGTCAGATAAAAATCACCATTACATTATTTAACCCTTGGAAAATGGAAATTTCCCAAATTCTGAGTAAAACCTAAAAAAAGCACTTTCGCATTTGGATTTCAATTCAAAAGTACTAATGTGCTTGGCTATTCAAGTAATACAATTAAAATATCTCTCGTTAAAACGATATTTTTTTCAAATTAATATCCATTACATTTAGAGTAGGTAATAGGTAACTGTTTTTTTTTTATCACGCATGCCTGTTGACCGATTTTATAAAAAAAAAAACAGTAAGCAGCCCATTTTTAAATCACAGAATTTTATGTCTATTTTTTTTAAACACCCCTTTTACATTATTAATGTTACCTACAAAGACTAACGATGTGTTTCTTTTTCAGGTAAAATAATGGTCACGAGAACAGTGTCTCAAACTTTAAAACAAAAACATGTAAAACACCTAAATATCACAGTCACCAGCAATAATATATTATCCAACACTGGCCGGTAAAATATGTGACACGTCTTTATTACTAGAGGTATAAGAGCGTGTCGGACATTTTTGCGCCCAACAACGTTGGATAATATTATTGCTGGTGACTGTACTCATCTTGCATGGACACAGACTTTTAACAAAAATACGAGCTACAGTAAATTAAGAAGCCTTGAGACTTTAGTCGCGTAGATTTAGTTTTTAACACATTTGCTGCCTACTACCTACCAACCTCGAGCACGAACATTTTCCTTCCATCGAATAAGGTGACTATAACGATTCGCCATCGAGAAAGCGTAAAGGCGATTCGAAAATGTAACTTACAATAAAAATGTTCGTTTCAGTTCAGTTGGGTAACTGTTTGCAGAATATTTTAGTTATGCTGGGGCCACACTAACGAGAAACGCCGTTAATTATCGTGACGATAAATGTTTAACGTAGGTAGCCACGGCTTATTGCAATAATTTGACAATGGCATTCACATTGCCGTTTGACGTTAGGTGATGGCTCCTGTGGCGTTACATCAAAAAGATTATGACCGTTCAAGTGTAGCCACACACAAATTTATCGCGTTAGTAATTAATGCAATATTTTATCGCTATGATAGGCATTGACGTTTCCCGTTAGTGTGGCCCTAGCAATAAATGAAGAAATGCTGCCACGGGCAAAGAGTTTAGGGCATGCAATCCCGGTACTGGTTTGTATGCAGCATTGAAACTAATTCCGGTGTGTTATTGTATTAAAACCGACACCGGAATTGTACATCCTATTACGCTTTTTGGCAATGAATGCCCGTAAGTTTGAAAACTATTGTAAGTGTCAGCGTGTCTATGAAAGATAGTACATAAAGGGAATACAAACGGGTCTAGAAACTTACATCAGCATGACACGACGTTGTTATCATGATACAGGTACTTAATATCTTTCTTATTGTAGTTTCACGAAGAAGCGTGGACATATCGCGCTGAATTGTAATGACATAATGCCGTGTCATTTTGATGTCGTAAATTATCTCTGCTGACGTGTTTTGGGCCTCAGTTATAACGCTGTAAGTTCAAATTCGTTCGCATGCTCATTTGGTCTTTAAAACCCAATGTATGTTTTAAAATAAAGTGTTAAGAAATGTCGATAACCTTGCAGAATTCATGCGAGCGGGTTCGAACGTTGTGCGACAAAAAAGTTCAAACAGGGCTTGTATTTTGTAAATTTCTGTCAGATTTAGGTCGTAACCAGAATCCAAATTGTATAATACAAGTGTATCTATTCTATCAATATTGGTGTGTGCTTCCAGGTTAACGGTAAAAGTGAATAAAATTAAATATTCACTTTGAAATTCAAGTGAATTTTATACAGTTCAAAAAGTGAATGTTTCATTTATTTCACGGCCATTGTAGTCGTAAGGGTATACATACGTGTATGCATTAGTAGTTTAATCTCTCTTCTTGTAAATATGAATCTGAATAGCATTTTTATCTTGTATCAACGTAAAATTGTATAGTTAGCATGTAAGAAAATTTAATAATATAGCAAAAATAGTTTTAAGAATAATGTTAACAAAATTATTTACAGGCCTAATATTAATCTTATTCCGTGTTAGTTGGAAATAATTTTTAATATCGTTTAGATTCCAACCTAGTTTTTTTAATTAATTAAGTACATCCTTATCAGCTTACACTCAATAAAATATTTGTTAATTTTCTACAGTTCAATTGCTCTAAGTACTTATATAGATTCGAGCATTAATACATTGAAATTGAGTTGAATGATATCAACGTTTAATTTTGGTCTCTCATTCCATACATACACTTGCCTGTCTTCTTAAGGTGTTTTTCCGTTTCAGATTTCCTCGTTTACACCTTGCTTTGTGTCCTAGATTGCTTAAGCGTATTAATGTTTTTCCCTAACACCTATGATAATTATGTACCTAACCCAATTATTGGGATATTCGAGCAAGAAAATTGCGGTGTGATAAAATATTTTTGCAAAAGGAATTTGAGCTACAAAAACTATTATGATTTTGTGAATAAATCTAAAAAATATTATTATTCAAATATTTTTCATGAAAGGGAATTGTTGTAAGGAAAACTCAGCTGTTCGTCGATGTATCACTATTGTAGCCTCTTGACGGAGCATTTTGCAATCATAAAATAAAAAAATCAAGACGTTGTAAGACATAAAAGCGCGTTAAAAAAATCTTAATATATTTTTCAAAGCTAAAAAATCAGCAAACTGTTTTGTTACTTGAACTAAATTTTAAACGTTAGGTACTGTTTTTGTGAAACGTGTATTTTACTGTCTAGTTCGTTAATACACATCATTTATTGTGGTTTATAAATTAGTTCAAGATGACGATTTATATTGTAACAAATACATTACTGGCTGCTCATATGTGACGCAATTAATTTATAAGTATAAACAGTTCGTATTAAACTAGTAATTATTAAACCCGCAATGTACCCCTACTAATTGTCTACCGCTCTCTAATTTGATCAGAACCCTGTAATTACTGTAAGCTGTTAATTGGAAACTTCAGAGCTACTCGTTAATTGTGCACAAATTGAATAAAAAATTAAAAGAAACATGTGTTTTGTTTTATTCAACTTTCACTAACTTATAGAAAAACCCATGCACCAAAACGATCAGGAATTGTATAAGTGAATAAATAAATAAGAAAGAAGAAGTTTATTTGTATAAAGTTAATTAGATATAGTCACGGTAAGAAAAGGTTTGTCACTTTTTGACTCTATTTCAACGCTATAAGTTCCAAAAGTGATGAACCTTTTCTTACCGTGACTATACCTACAACATACGAGTTTCTAGTCGGACCAAAACTATAATAGGTAGTGATCCTCTCAACAACGACGGTCGGACGGACGAACGAGTGAATGTCCAAGCGGCGAGTTTAAATAGTCCCGTCAGTGCGAACAAATCATATTTTAGCGCGTCCATTTTCAATTTAGCTGCATGGTTTCTGCCGATGGATCGAACGGATACGCCTGCTTAATTGAAAATGCCAGCGCTATAATGTGTTTCGTTCTTGACTACTTAAACCCGCCGCTGCGATTTCGCTCGTTCGTCCGACCGTCCGTTGTTTTTGAGAAAATAACAACCCAGAGCTAATAATATTTCAAATTCATAATTGGACGTAGTTAAACGAAATGGTGTCAATCCACCGTGACTTGCACCTTACACTCGAGTAATTTTGCAGTTCGAAGTTCAAGGCGTATTTAAACAACACTTAACCAATGATAGACTGATTTTACACAAAATTATATTTCGGAGAAAATGAGCAAAAAATGTTTTTCTGTATAAAAATTAATCGCAGTTTTTCATATCTTTTTGTGAAACTGGGATTGGATCCGTTTTGAGAAAAATGCTTTTGTATGACACTGATTCTCTTTGGACTGGTGCGAGGACCTTACGCTGGGCCCATCCAGATATCTACCACCATCTTCTCCTTTAACATACCGCCAAGGAGCAGTATTCGGATTGGTGTGTTCCAGTGTTGGAAAAAGAAAACAGAAGGTTGACAACGCATTTGGAGTCTTAGGGTTATAGAACTTTCGGACAAACGACACAGCCGACAAAAACTTTTCGAATTTAAGATAGGTAACCATTAATAGGTGATCGCTGGCTGTTTACACTGCCGGCGAGAACTCTCTCCGACAAAAGGCATTTATACTGTGTCAATAAAGGAGACGCATATATAATTATAGTCGCTGGCTCTACTCCTTCTCGCTCGTCGTCGGCGGTGGGACTAGTGCCTTATGCTCAGGTTTTACTATAAAGTTAACGTAACGTCATCATCGAGGAAAAGAGGGTGGACTAATCGGCCTATATGACCAATAAGGACAAGCGATATGTCCCCGAATAGGTAATTTTAAGATGTAAAACTATTACTATGGCAGGTGGTTCGAAATCTTTGTGTGAAAAAAGTTATCGCCATGCAAAGACAGCGGTTGTTCAAAGTAATTATTATAACGTCGTCTATGTAGGCGTCCCGATGTTCCACATTTTTTAAATATTCCACACAGTTATTTGAGGTTTACCGTTACACAAAATCGTTGTAGAATTAAAAAAGATATCCGGTGTTATGACGTTTATTGTTATTGGTTTCTAGGCCAGTGTTCTTCTGCCCATTCTCCTTTGTATGGTTACTGTAATCTGAGCCCTATCCCGTTTCAGTTTCAGTAAACCTTTACATCATAGAAAATAGGTGCATTTTGCACCTAATTAAATATTTACGCGGTTTTGGAGTTTCATCGACGATTGGCACTTATACAAAGAGATACGTCAGCACAGGAAGAATGCGCCAGAGCCGACCGGAGCAGCTACCGCCAGCTACAGGGCAACGACACATACATCTTCCTCATATTATATTGTAGAAAACTTATGATATTCATGTAGATATGCAACTGTACGTATAATTAGGCATTAAAAACACTCGTGTGATAATATTATGAAACTCGCCTTTTGGCTCGTTTTATAAAACCACACTATATAGTGTATTAATGCCTCTCATTATGCACCTTTTACGTAAATAACTATTAGGTAACATATACAATTGTACCTAGTACGCTTTCCGTAAGAGTTACAGATTTTCAGAACAAGCAGTTTACATCTAGCTCTAATCTTAGAAATACTTCTTGTTTTGAACGAATGATTAATAGGTTTTTTAAAAACATTAAACTGATGCTGTTCCAGCGCTACAAGAAGCTTACATATTATCCATCTTATTAATAAACGCACAATAGTTAAAGTACGTTTAACAAATGGTCTGTACAGAGACTTGTGAATTTGGACAGAAAGTGACAAAGCATATTTACAAAAGTATGTTTATTGTACGTTTATGAATAAGAGGGTTAGTATAACGTCATAACCGAAAATACTCCCCTCTATTTCAATAACAGCACGAATATCTAAACGAAACTAATTTAACCTGTTGTCTCAAAGACCCCGTGCTGCTCTCACTAATTTGTTCGTCTCAGGTAACACCAATATGCCTGCACGGAACCTCTGCTCGCTTTAGTTTAGTGCAAATTATCAGGTCGTGGCAAGAGCTTCGTCAGGCAGCAAGGGAATATGTTATAACATACTTAATAGCTGGCTTTGTGTATCGCCGGCACGAACAGCGTGCTTTAGAGGTAGAATGGAGTTAATAATGAGCTTTATAAGCTAAGGTTTTACCGAGAACACTGTTCGTAGAGCGGTTTGGTGCAATTACCTAGTGGTAGTTTTTCAATTGTTTTGAATTAATAAATATTCTTAATTGTAGGTTAATTTGTGTAAGATCCAAATCTCACTGCGAACATTGTTCAGGGAAAAACCTTAGCTAAAATGCAAAATAATTAAATTTATTTATCGATTACACACTGATCAATTTATAACAATTAAAATTAAATAATTAAATTTAACATTTTAAATCAAAATTTACCATTGTGCAGATATAAACTAGCGTCCTTTGTGAAATGACACGTAAAAACACTTTAATTTACTACGGACATGTAAGTCATGGATCTTTAAGATTTCATTGAGAAGTCACGAGTTGCGACTTCCAAAAGGATTTATTGTTCGCTTTAACCTAGGTCTGTTAGCAGCAAATTTTCTGAAAGGCGCATCAAAAATGTACCGTTAGAAGTACGAAGTACCATGTTGTCCGCGACTTCTTGGTCACTCGGATCTCCCTTTCTATCTCGTCTGTAACGATAGATACGCACTGAGCGACAAGCGAGAACATACAACTTGTGCTATTCGTACTGTGAGCGAAGCGCTGTTTCGAGGAAAAATCCACCAATAGGATAGTGAGGCTAGTAAAACGAAATAATCCCATTGGTGGATTTTTCCTCGCAACACCGCTTCACTGCCTCGCACAGCTCTGGTGGAAACGCAGCCTTAAAATGGGTGAGTACTGTGAGTAGGGATTAAGGGGTGACACCACCTAAGTACCTTGTTACAAATAACAACAATCATTAAGTGGACGGTGGAAATAATTTCAGTCTTAATTAGTAACATAAAATATGCTTCATTTTAGATCGTGTCCCTACTCACCCCGTCTTACGATACTCTAGAAAATCAAGTACATACATGGTGTCCCAAATCACCAAGTACATTATAACTTACAACACACTATAAACGGTGTCATTTGATGTTCAAATCCTCGTATCTACCACGATATTCCGGTTAGCATGAAAGCAAATTTCATTTTAATGACCCCAAGCCGGCGCGGGCTGATACCATCTCCACGCTCGATTTACCCGGAGGGCTGGTACTTAGGATATTGCCGTCTTAAAACTAATGCTTGCTAGTAAATTTTCCTGTATTTTTCGGATCATTGGCGATTGGGAATAAGGGTATTATTTTCTTGCTCGCATGGGGATTTCTTGATATTTTGTGCGTGTATTTTGTGGGTTGTAATAGAATAATTTAAGTGAAATGGACGTAATAATATATTAGGTTTGATTTATAATTGTGTTTTTTTAATAACATGAGGGATATGAAGGTTTTTTATGCAATGATTGTGATGATGAAGTGCTCATACAAATAAAAAAAATACACTGCTTAAATTCGTACAGGAAACGATTACTTAGTATCTAATCAAAACATACGTATACTATCAGTACTTGTCTGTATAGATTAGGTAGACTTGGAATCAAAAGCAAAAGCAAAAGGTGTAAAAAAGATGCCCGTGGCCTAACAAGTCTTAAACCAAAAACAAACCATTTCGTGTCACTTTGGGTTGAGTCTCGTATTTTTTTTAAATTTAAGATAACACTAAAAGCGGAAATTTTGAAATCTCGTGTTTTTCACACAAACTTATCATAATAAAAGTAGATTATTAATCCACCGTTTCAATACTAAATAACTACAGTAAGAATATCTGCTCATACACGTAAGGCCATTAGCGTGTATAATCTAAGAGCGCCCACATCTTGTAAACTTGCGCACCCCTTATCTTTGCATTTGACTTAACTCAAAACTTTAGATATGGGTTTAGTTCATCTAAAACGTGCGTGGCTCCCAAGAATAACAATAAACGATAAGAGTTTCAAATCATTCAGGCTATTCTAATATGAATGTATCGTGTTTTGTTTTTATTCTAAGGATTTATTTGGTTTTTCACCAAACGCACACAACGTATGTATACACGAAAAAAGTATAAAGTGGTTGATCGGATCACTTCGTTTACCCGAATTTGATTTGCCATAATTGTGTCACTTGCCATAATGTTAATTTGCCATAAAGGCATTTTTTCTGAAACTGTAAACCTTTCAGGTAATTTTTACATGCCATCGTATAGAGCCCAATAGGTTAGGTTAGGTTTGATTTATAACAATTCTGAATAGTTCACGATTTCAGAAAAAATGCCTTTATGGCGAATGAATATTATGGCAAGTGATAGAATTATGGCATGGGGTAAATTTGGATCCGAGGACCTTGCCAAGACGAATAACGCTAACTAGCGTTTCTATTCGTTTCGTTATTAAACCAATCGCGTCACTGGTAGATGACGTTATACGAAAAGTCACAGTCATAGTTGAGTTTATCCATGTAAGCGATGCCTAGCCTCATAAAACTTCTGTACTACTTACCATTCACGCCAAACGAAGAATTGGTAGATCAGTAAGAATGCCAATAATCTAGTTGTTCCTCCTCTCCTACAAACACTTCTATTTTTCCTCCTACAACATGCAACTTTGAATTTGTTTGTTAATAGACAACGATAGTAGGAAACCATCATAATGTGACCAGTGGGGCTAGACAAGTTGCCATCGTTCACGAACGCTAGCGTTAGGCGATCACTTTGGTGATCACCTGTCACTTGGCGCTGTCAAAATTAAATAGGCTAGACAATCAGTTTTCAGCATGTCAGTTGTAACGAGTGATATATCACGTGACTTACGTCATTCCCATACATTTTTCAATGACAACACATGTCGCCAGTGATCACCTAACGCTAGCGTTCGAGAACGATGGCAACTTGTCTAGCCCCACAGGGTAGTGGTTCTCTCAAAAACGCGGTCGGACGAACGAAGGAGTGAATATCGCAGCGGCGAGTTTAGGTAGTCCCGTCAGAGCGAACAAAACACATTTTAGCGCGTGCATTCTCAATACGTTCGATCTCATTGACAGAAGCCATGCTACCAAATTGAAAAAGCACGCGCTAAAATGTGTTTTGTTCACTTTGATGGGACTACTTAAACTGCGACATGCACTCGTTCGTTCGTCCGACCTCTTTTTTGAGAGAATCACACCTCAGCATGCTCATTAGACCTGTTATAAAAACCGGCCAAGTGCGAGTCGGACTCGCGCACGGAGGGTTCCGTACCACAAAATGCAGTTTACGATTTATAACGTATTAAAAAAAAACTAATTATTAGATCTCGTTCAAACCAATTTTCGGTGGAAGTTTGCATGGTAATGTATATCATATATTATTTTTACATTTATCATTCCCTTATTTTAGAAGTTACGGGGGGGGGGACACACATTTTTCCACTTTGGAAGCGTCTCTCGCGCAAACTATTCAGTTTAGAAAAAAAATATATTAAAAACCTCAATATCATTTTTGAAGATCTATCCATAGATACCCCACACGTATGGTTTAGATGAAAAATTTTTTTTTGAGTTTTAGTTCTAAGTATGGGGAACCCCAAAAATGAATTGTTTTTTTTCTATTTTTGTATGAAAATCTTAATGCGGTTCACCGAATACATCTACTTACCAAGTTTCCACAGTATAGCTCTTATAGTTACCGAAAAAAGTGGCTGTGACATACGGACGGACAGACGGACGGACGGACGGACGGACAGACATGACGAATCTATAAGGGTTCCGTTTTTTGCCATTCGGCTACGGAACCCTAAAAAAATAAGGCAACCAAAGCCTCTCCTTTCTCGTGGTTGGTAAAACACGCGGCACCCCTAACTGTTGAATTTCGCATCGCGGCATTGAAGAGCTTTGTGAACACTTACCTTTTGTTTCCGTGACAGAATCATGACAGAAGGCCCCGCGATTGTCCTGATTTACAACCTGAACGTTGTAATTAACGTTACATTTTGTATGGAACGAAACGAGTTCCGTGTAAATCTGCTTAGCAGACTGTTTTGTAATTGTGAAGTGGAGTCGAATAAATCTTTTGAAACGTTTAGCGGAGGGCTCCTATGATTAAGTATAAAAAATGGAACGAATTGTGTTTTTTTTGTATGTTAAATAACATAAAGATCACGCGACAACTATCCTAGACAGACAAGGTGCATTTGAAGAACTTTATTGCTATTGAAAATATATAGGATTGACGAGTCAATTCCATATACATTTTGACAGATTTCAAATACAAATATTTTTATTTTATGGTTAATAATAATACTGTCCAAGCCGATTTCGGCTACAGCGACTGCTGGACAGGCTCAGCAGCTAGCGCCTCGTTGGTCCGCGCGTCGGTGTGCTCGCATGTGACTGTTGTAGCCAATTTTGGCCTTAAATGTTCTCGAGCACATCGGACAGGTGAGAACGCCGTCACTATAATTATAAGTTAAAGCCGTTGGTGGTCTGGCTTTTAGCTCGTCTCTTTTTGCGTCGAGCTCGTCTTTTCGTAGCTTTTCAAAGGCTTCAATGTTCTGCCTCAAAAGATGTCTCCATTCCGGGCGATTTTCAGCAGATGACTCCCATGTTAAGGGGTCAATACTGCAGCTTTTCATATGCCTTTTGAGCACATCTTTGTATCGCAAGAGCTGTCCGCCGTGCTTGCACTTGCCTTCTTGAAGCTCGCTATAGAAGATGCACTTTGCGTTCCTTCCACTTGGCATGCGGAACACATGACCACACCAGCGTAACTGACGCCGCATCAGATATGCTTCTAAGCCGCAGATCTTAGCGCTTAGGGCTTTTTAGATTTTATGGTTATGAGTTCTACAGAGGACCTTATAGCTACTTAAATAATAATAGTTCTCCATATCCTACCTCATATAGGTACAATATTATTGGTCTTAGGTGTAATAAATAGTCTTGACAACTTCACGCACATGAATATTAGGTAATATGTAAGGATTTTTAAATTGCATTTCTCGTCAAAATATGAAAATACCCTAAAATTGGCCAAATAATATAGATGATATTGCTAATTTTAAACTGCTAATTAGACAGAGATTCAATAGCACTGTGGCGTCTTCATCTCAGGAAACAGCGTCTCGCTATTGCCTACCGCACTCGCAATGTCAATTGGCTTCAAAGCGGAACAATTGTTTTCATTTTGTATGCAGACAAGCCTTCGATTTTCAAAATAAAAACAATTGCGATTGCGAGTGCGTTTAAGCAATAGCCCCTCTAGTCGTTCATGTTAACTCCATGTTAAATTCTGTTTTGCTTGAAAGATATAGGAACAAATATTTTTTGGCTTATAGGTATCTTGGTTATTATAAGTGTTACGAGTATAACTATTCAACCAAATAATTTTCTCAACTGTTTGTTATATCAATCAGCTCATCAAGCTGTGAAATAAGTAACGAATATTCCCTTTTGCTTTATTGCTGTGCATTTTATCTAGCTTTTGCTCTTCTTACCTTATCTTATCTTATCTTACAGATGAGCTCTCTCGGATACACTTCGACCCCTTAAGATCTTTAATGCAATTACTATCTTTCACACTCAGCTGTTCGAATGTGTTCCTCACGATGTTTTTCCTTCACCGTAAGAGCGTCGGGTTATGCATTTAAGTTAGAAAAACTCATTAGTACATTTGCTCTTAGTCACTATTGTATAAACGACAACTAAAAAGGTTTATACCGGATTAAATGGTTTGCAAGTTGTACTCAATCACCAGCCGACAGCAGAAAGGAAACTTAGTGCAGAAACAGGTTCAAGTGACAGGGCGAAAAGGATGGACAAACTTACTTTCTACCGAGTATTGTTTATCAACGGGCGTTTTCAATTGTTTCGACACGTGTTAAAAGGTTTGTGATATTTTTTAAACCGGTTCTCAATTCGTCCAGATTGTGATGAAAAAGGCAACCTCATTACTTACCTTTAACCCTTTTATTCGCAAAATTGGAAAATGACGTGTGTTCAAACCTCTTTAGTTTCATAAAGAGCATAGAAAAATAGTTACAAAAAAATATAAAAAAGTGAACCTTTAACTTGTTGAACCGGCTCAACATTGCGAAGAAAAGGGTCGCTTAAATCATTTTTCTATAGCTCCTTTTAAAAATTGGTACCAAATTTCTTGCAAGTCACGTTAAGTTGCAATTAAAAACAAATTTTACGAATCATACAATAAAGTAACATGTGCAATATAAAATTACGCAGACGCAGCGTAATGACTTGAAATACTGTGGAAATTGCATTTGGCATTCAAAATTAGATAATTATGTAAAGAACAAAGCATCGCAAAAAACCGTTCATTATTCCTTACAAACGTCAAAGCGACAGACCAATGAAGAGGCGTTCGAGAAAATAAGTCGATTAAGGACGAAAAAGGCCGAATATTAAATGGCGAACTTAATTCCAGGATCGAGTGGGAGTATTTCGGTATCGAGGGCAGAATTACCAACATTGAGGAATGCTTGACCTTTAACCGGGCCTCATCGATGTAGGAAAACATAGATCCCGTGTAACCAAATGTCAAGCGTACCGCCTTTTTTTTCTGTGTACAACACAACTTGTAGCCAATATTATTGATAAACCGCACATCACTGACTGCAAACTTACGCACACTAATGCAGAGTCACACACTGAGACACATAAAAATTGGTACACTTTTGAAATTCAATCGAAACCGGTCATATATAGACGACTCATTTTAACGAAGGGCATTTGCAACAGATGCGAAGAGGACTATACAGGGTGGAAAGATAAGTCGGGCCCTGGAGGGATACTACCTTAAATCCTTAAGTTGGCTCATTTTAGTTAAAGGAGACATTCCTTTATTTTTTAAAAGAAACTAAACTGCTTTCAAAGATTTCCTTAAATAATCTTGTCTCTCCCGGGAATCGAACCAGGTAAAAATGTAAAAAGTAAACACTCGATATGATTAATGTTAAATTTCACGTTTTTTTATTTCTAATACTAAGTGTTACTTAGAGACATTTAATCCTGAACAATAATCCTATCGATTAGAAGAATAAAATAGCTACTTTGAATTTTTTACATTTTTAGCTAGTTCGATTCCCGGTTGAGGCAAGAAAATTTAAGAAAATCTTTTAATGCAGTTTTGTTTCTTTTTTAAAATAAAGGAATGTCTCCTTTAAGTAAAATGAGCCTACTTAAGGATTTAAGGTAGTTTCCCTCCAGGGCCCGACTTATCTTTCCACCCTGTAGGTATACTATTAGCCGTTTTTATACTCCCTCTATGCTTTCCTACCTCTATGCCCACCCTGTTTTGTGTTTTATTTTGTAACCACCTAGCATTTATTGGTAAATAAAACTGGTTGAACAGAATTAGCGGTTGACCGCATATCCGTTTGATGACGAGCCACCACTATTTGTACAGGGCATTTATTCTATTGGCTAAATCCATATTGCCTTTGATGTGTTATCGTATTGTCAACGTTACGTTAGCTTTTATTTACTTCATGGTAATGGCGGATAACACGTCAAAAACCATAACGTTTTACCGTCATCGTTTTTAGTCGGAAAAATCGTATTTTTGTTACTTTATCAGCCAGCTGTAGTAATAGTGTACGTGTTATATTTAGAGCTTATTGGGTGTAATTAAGTTTTCTAGTACCCATACATAGTACTGTAGAGCTTATTTTGGCACGCCAATTTTTGACAGATTGTCCACTGATATTTATTTATAAAGTTAGTCGTTTTCAAAAACCGTCAAAATGTATAGAATTGACATATGCGTTCGACTTAACCGTCCGGCGGCTTACGTCAATCCTATAAATTTTCGATAACGGTAACGTTCGTAGATTGTATCTTGACTGGACCCACTTCCCAGTGATCGCGAGACACAATTAACGCTTAACTTGACACTTCCTTTACAAACGAAATTAGCATTTGGACGTTTATTTAGACTATCTCAATTGTACTTAATTTACAGCTGCAAAAGAAGTAGTTTCATTGAGATTTGACTTTTTAACAATCTACATAGACAAGTTTATTATTGTCGATACCCATAATTTCAAACATTGGGTTTGGGTAAAAGTGTTGTCATTTGTAAAAATAATACATTTTCAAGGTCATTAGTAAAACTGGTAAATTATGATAGAATAATTAAAAATAAACATTTTGTGTTATATAATGTAATACTCTTAAGTGTATCGGAGCCGAGATATTTAATATTCTTACCTGGGTGTACTTCTGGTACCAAAAACTGAACACTTAAATCTTAAATATCTCGGCTCCGATATTATTAAACGCCATAAATTATATATATCTATGTGTATTTCGTGGTTCTCTAACTAACTATGTAAAAATCATCCGTGGCCGCTGAAAAAAAATATGACAATATTCTTCAAACAAATTTACCCAATGCCCTGTGTGCAAAATTGTCGGCAAATAGAAGCTGGCAGTCCCTTGGTCAAAATAAAAAAATGTTCAACATTGAAATCTAATCCAGGAAAACCGAGGTTCCAATATAAGGCTTCCAATATCTTCGGTCTTGTTCAATCCGTACAAATTCGGGGGAAATTTTCGTTTTTGTACACGAAAAGGGAGGGTCTGAAAGGGCCGCTAGTGCACGTAGGTACGTAATTAATGCGAAACAGAGAGAGATAACATCCGTCAAAACATATATGAGGAAAAAAGGCCAAGTTCAGAGGAGAAACATTGAGTTAGCAAGGTTTTATTCCCATTTTAAAATAATAATTTTATAGGGGTGCCACATGAGCGTTGCCTGTGCGGGCGTTCTAAATATAAATTATAACGACATGCCGCACCATGCGTTGAGAAACTTGCGTCGCTCTATGTTGAACGCACCGGCATTGGCTCTCTCAGTGTGTGTCAAAACTGTCCTTACATTTGAAAACTTACAGCATAATTTTAACAAGAAAAGCAACCTTTAAACACCCGACTACTACTGCAGCATCAGGACTCAGGAGGTTCAAATACAATAGCCTATAACACTCCTTGGGTGAATACCAATCCAACGATATCTAGCACTTTATAGTCTGCCAAGGATTTAAGCCTTCAAAATTACGAAGAAACATGGATACATACATACCTTCGACAATTATTACCCTATTTATTTCATATTTTTGGGTAAGTAGTCGGGTAAGTACAGGCAACATGCTGAACATAAGCTTAAAGAAGTGTTTTTATTAAATTGTACATGCCACTTTTAAAGGTACAGTCGATTTCAAAGATATGTTTATATTTGTGGCCCTTATTTCAATAGAATGGAATTGGAAAGGTGAAAAAGTGTATACATATCTTTGTACTCCACTACATGGCTCTATTTTACTCGGTAAAACCTAATTACTGTCAAGTAAATTTGTATTGTTCTAATGTTGACAATACGATAGCATGTGAAAGTATATGTTTTAACATTTTGACTAGAGCTCCTGGCTAAATTATAAATATAGCAAGGCCTCACAATTGATAAAAAGCTAAGCTTATTCATTGTACTCGTATGTGAGTAATCTCTCGTTGTATCATTTTATCGATTTTTACTTCATCGATTGTATTTTTCTTCAAACGCTATTTTCTGCTCACGGCGTAATTTTTTCAGGAAATTTAAAAACATTAATAACATAGGTTAGGTTAGGTTAGACTTGTGACTACTAAAAAAAAAGCGAATTCGGCGAGAACTGCCTTTTGATGAAATGATTTTTTTTCGTAATGATACGTTAGTTCGTTTACTTTAGATTTATGTCATTAGCGTTATAACCTTAATAATACTGACCAAATCAACACAATAAGGTATCTACTTTAACATAACACCATTTATTTTCTGGACTTGGCTAACACACTACCCGTGATCATGTAACATTCGAGGTACGTAACCACCAGTCCGTGTAATTAAAACATCAGTTTGGAGGATTCCAGAAAACGCTTCTGCCTTTGTTAACTTTTTACAATCATACTATTTCCTAAAACGGGGCATTTGCAATTTAACAGTTAGAACATATTAAACCTTCCTAGGCTATTATTTAAGTCTTAAATTCTAAAACAGTTGTTAGACAAATATATCCTTTGGGTTTAAGTATAAGTTTAATTGTTTCTGTCGAGTGTAAAATGCTATGTAAATAGTTTTTTTTCTAAAACAAAAAGGCTGAGGGCAGTATTCTTGACTTAAACCATGCAGCAATTTAATTTGTACATCTTAGCTATCTAAATTACGCTTGTATAAAACCAGCTATTAATGGTCATCATTAAAGGTACCATAAAAAACTTTTTTAACAAGATTGTGATTGTTGTGCATAAGCTTCTTGATTTCACCATAGCCCGAGGCCCTTGCCAATATGCACTACGCTAACTTGCGTCTCTATTTGTTTCGTTTTTAAACCAATCGCGTCACTGGTAAGTCACGTGACTTTTCGTATCACGTGATCTACCAGTGACCCGATTCATTAACTGTTGCAATTTGCTGCTGTTGCTATCAGTTTTGCTGGTCATAACTAACATCATAATTATTGTATTCTTTTTTTGTCCAACTAAGAGAAAATAATTCTTGGTTGCCTCACATCTTTTTTTAGTGTATTATTGGTATCTTACCGCCAATGCAGTGTTCATATTGTTGTGTATCGGTGTGGAGATAAGACAACCTGTGAAATTACTAGCACAGATGCAATCCATCTGTCCTCTGGGTTTGAAAACGCATGTGCATTCTTAAGATTGCAGTTAAATATTGTATCCTTGGGAATGCAAATGTATATGGGTCACAGATCCCAGTTACTATCAAGTAACCTGTGAGCTCGTTTACCTTCACAATCACATTAACAAAAACTAAAATTGCATCCAGAAGTAAATTATCAAACACCATTTCTTCGGAACTGTATGATGTGGGCTTAAATTATTAAAAGTCTGCCTTCGGATCGCCGAGTATATCTGATAAACTTGCATATCGATTCACTGAACCGAGTGGAGAGCATTCAAGCCGCTGAAACGGTAACGAATGGACAGGCTCTTTGGTATTTATAATCTAGTAGCAGACCTGGGTAGTGATTCTCTAAACAACGACGACGGTCGGACGGAGGGACGAGTGCATTTCCAATTTAGCAGCATGGTTTCTGCCGATGGATCGAACGCGTATAAGGATGCTTAATTGCAAATGTACGCGCTAAAATGTGTATTGTTCGCTCTGACGGGACTACTTAAACTCGCCGCTGCGATTTCGCTCGTTCCGACGACCGTCCATGGTTTTCGAGAGAATAACACCCCTGATAAATAAAACTATTCAGATATTTTTAAGTTGGTATAGATAGGATCAAGGTAAATGCACCCATCATGGACAGTGCTCCAGTGATGAACAATAACAATATTAACAGACAAAAAGGTTGTTTCAAAAGATTTAATTCAAATAGAGGTCCCTACTACTACTATAAGTATTATAATCTCATCTAATTGCTAGGCATTAGCGTTCTATAATATGTAATCACTTTTATTGGGATTGTTCATCGCGTGTATATCGCGTGTCAAATGTGGATAAATAATCCGTCACTCTCGAACTTATTTACGTATCAGAAGGTGACGGATTCTTTATCCAAACATTGTCACACGATAAACGCAGCCATATATGGGCCCCTGGAGTACTGTCCATGATAGACACATTTACCTTATGTTTTTATGCTATTTAATTTTAGAGTGTTAATGTTTCCGTATCGTTTAGAACAATATCGCCCAACGATTTTGTAAATCATGTATATTACCCAACGAAACAACGTAACGCAACAAACGCTAGCGTTACAATTTAATTTGCCAAGAGAACGTGTGTGAACTCATTGCAGCACTATCATCAGAGCAAAAAGGCTATGGGTTAGCAAATAGCTATACTCCACTCAGCAATACATTGGCATTCTGCTACAACCCTGAGGCTAGCAATACACTAAATCCTGGGGTGTGATTCTGTAAATAAGCAAAGGTGAACGAATGCACGAGTGAAACCAAGCGGCGAGATTAAGTAGTCCCGTCAGTGCGAACAAAACACATTGTAGCGCGTGCATTTTCAATTCAGCAGCACGATAGGTCGAACGTATAAGGCTGCTTAATTGAAAATTCTCGCGCTACAATGTATTTTGTTCGCACTGACGGGACTACTTAATCTCGCCGCTAGGTATCACTCGTGCATTCGTTCACCTTTGCTTATTAACAGAATCACACCCCTGTACTATTTACACGAGCATTTATAGTTTTATTTGTAATTACGTTACTTCTCGAAAACCGCTATAGATATTGTTAAAAATTGCGGTAAAAGGCTCTAGACAAGATGCTTTCGGTGTGCGTTATCGTTACCCAAAATGTGTAGGATTGACGTAAGCTGTCAGACGGTCGCGTCGAGCGCCTACGTCACTTACATAGGTAAATCGTCAGTAACTGGCCACCCCCCGGTAACTGGCCACTTTGCAATAAAATGAGTTAAGAAAGATATTTGCTCACATTTTTGCGATTAAACTAGAATACCTAGATCTTGAGTTATTACCCGTACTGTCCAAGTAAATATTTGGTGGCTAGTAACTAAATGACACTTTCTAAAGTGGCCAGTTACTGACGGTTTACCCCTACGTTTTGTCAGTTCTCGAAAATCGTTTACGTTAGCGTTAAGCAACTTGTCTTGTCCTTAATGGGATTGTGGGTCAAGAAATCGGGTCAATTAGCAGTCAGTTTCGGGAAAAATCGTTTTAAACATAAGCGACGTCTAAGTAATAATTAAAAAAAGAACGAGTAGGTAGAATGTGAAATACGATTAGAGTATGCCTATTCGGAAAACGCCTGCGGTCGTCTGTGGCGTTATAAAAGTAGCTCTAATGTTTTTTTATAAACCGAGAAATTTGAATTTTTTTTTTTTTCATGATTTTTGTTACTAAAAAAAAAGGCTCTACTGAAAGCCAGCGCCTTATCTTGCCACAGTATTGTACTGAGTACCCTTATTGATGCAATGGCCATAGATGAAATATAATGCATTTCCTCTTTGTTTACTGTAAAATTAAATGATGTCGATTTTGTGTCAGTAAACATATTTTCTTTCTTTTCTGTTTTCATTAAAATTGAATCTTAATTGAAATTAAATTACAAAAAAAAACACATTTACCAAAATATCGGCGCGTTGTTAAACTTCACTGATAGCCACTATTTTTCTCCGCGGAACCAACTACACGTTCCCTCCGGGCTTATGGATCGTAATAAATTTCGTTTCATCTCGACATATCTGCCTTTTTCTATTAGTCCAACACTTGCGGTCCATTATACCGAGAGAGATTTTAAATCAAGCGCCAAATAGGAGATCCACTTGATCCAAAAAACAGTTTATTTGTAAACTTTATTCCAATGGTTAATTTTATAAAAAATAAAACATTTTGATATTCGTTCATAACAGGCAAATACTATTCAACATTGGCGTCAGAATTATGTATGGGTATACAATATTTATCATAGGGCCTAGACAAGATGCACTACGCTACTTAGCGTTTCTCTTCGTTTTGAGTTTAAACTAATCGCGTCACTGGTAGATGACGTGATACGAAAAGTCACGTCAGTGACGCGATTGGTTTAAAAACGAAACGAATAAAAACGATAGTAAGTAGCGTAACGCATCTTGTCGGGCCCTCAGATCATATTGTAGGTGACTGTAAAATGTTACACACATTTAATGGCTAATAGGAATCTACAAAAGCATTCCTCTCCTGGTGTTGCCTACCTTCAGATGTCCATGAACTATTATTTTACATTAGGAATCTCGTTTGGTACTACAACCGTTGAAAAAAGTTTTTTTTTTTTTTTTTTTTTTTTTATGGTATAGGAAGGCAAACGAGCAGACGGATCGCCTGATGGAAAGCGATTACCGTCACCCATAGACACCTGCAGCACCAGAGGAGTCACAGGTGCGTTGCCGGCCTTTCAAATGAGAGTACGCTCTTTTCTTGAAGGTTTGAAGGTCGTAACGGTCCGGAAATACCACAGGCGACAGACCATTCCACAGTTTAGTTGTGCGAGGCAGGACAAGTATAAATTAATATCACTGAAATAACGCACTAGTCCCGAGTGAAAATCTACACAAAGGAAGTCAGACACAAAAGCTTCTAATAAATAATAGCAAAAGAGAATTTATGTTTATTCTTTTTTTACTGTTGAAACGAACTTTGTTGTTTTTTCGAGCTTTAAATACCTTAGTTAATTAACGTTATTCTGCTAAAGTCTTGTAAAAACTGTATATTTACGGTAGTTGTTTTTATTTAAACCTCTCTTAATAATCCACCTTTCAACTCTGCCCTGCTAACGCGGTAAAATTGTAAATTATTTACTCGTTGTTTTTGCCGCCCTTTTTCTAGGAAAGGAATCCACGTGTAAAAGTAATTAACGTAGCACCTTCACAAAATTAAAACGTTGTAAAGCTATTGTCTCCCAGTTCATTTCTCCGGCCTCCGAAACAAACACCATCATTAATTCGCCAGCGAAGACAATAAAGTAACGCTGACCCCGGACCTTTTAAAATTGCAGAACGACCATCAACCACTGAGCCATTACTTTAAATAACTCTGGGACTTCGCTGGAACTTTCAAAGGTCCAAGTTATCTGGTCAGTTAGAACGTGGATGTGTGAAATTGTAATTGTGAAACGTGGTCATTATCCATGCAGTGACCCTGAGAAGGGGTTAAGAGTGTCCCTTGACGCCAGCGAAGATTAGTCCCACATGCAAAGTTTTAAATTAAACGACCCCTAGATAAAGGGTAAGGTTTGCTTACTTACGGACATGTCGGCTATTATTTTAGAGTTTGGGATTTTAACGCTAAATGATATTAAACGGTATAAAGCTTGAAATGTTCTGGTAACTACATATACCTACGCCGTTGGGCATGTGCGAAACACTATTCGTGTTAAGCTCGGGTTTCGTTTCAATACAGTGTATTGTTTGCTGATTCGAAATGAATTTAATAAACAGATGCCTCAATTTCAGCAATGTATTTGATGTATGAGTTTGTGCCGGTTGGCGTGAAGATGGCAGTTCCTTGAGGTGCGGAGGCCAAGGAGTTTATTTGGGAGTTGGGTCGCCGGCTGAGGGACAGAGCTGGTGATTCTCGCTCCGATTCGTTCCTTGTGCAGCAAATTTCGTTGGCCATTCAACGCGGTAACGCTGCCAGCGTAATGAGCACATTTATGACACTATCGAACCGGTTTGACTGATAATTGTTTATTCATGTGTTTTTACTTGTGTTGTACAGCTTATGGTATTGTTAAAATTTGATTCCTTGACGAAGCTTGTGGCGGATTAGATTTTGTCAGTATTTTATAATATTTTTTGGGATAAATGATATATTGTAAAATTTCATAAATTATTAAAGCCTAAATCGATATGTAGGCATACTTTATTAGCCTCTATCGTATGAGCACACCCAATAATATTGAAGGGCATATTTTTTTCTTGAAATCTTTATTTTGTCGTTTCAAACATCTAGGTTAGATCTTAAACCTGTAAGAGGTTTTTATCCTTCAGTAAAACAGAAATATTGAACAATTCAATCCTTTTCAAACACTCAAGCGTAAAAAAAGGCAATAAAAGTGTGGGATTTAGATTATTGTATGGATCCACGATGTTCTTGTGAATTGTTTAATAATAAAAACTGTTTTGTCGAGCTGTGACGTATCTATATTCAACTTCTGTATATCTTCTAAAGTCTGACTTGCATCTCTTTCATTCGGGTTGTCAAATGATAGAGACGAAGGATCAATATTTAACAAACATGGTCAAGTGAAGTGCTACCGTAAGACGAAAGCATTGACAGCTTGTCGGATTTGGAACATCTTAATCTCAGTATCTACTGGAGAGCAAAGAACCATACATACATACATACATACATATAGGTCAAACACATCAACCTCCTTCTTCGGCAGTCGGGTTGAATGTAGTGTGAACCCAGTATTCATGGTGAACTTGCTGAACAACAGTGAAGCAGCAATGTTTTCGTTCTCTGGGTGAAATCTTGTCAACATGCAGTGATCAATTCTGTGAAGCCCCGTATTTATATGCTAATCATTTGCTAAATAACAGATGAGCAACATCAATGATGAGCAACAAAAATGTTACCGTTTGCCGCCGGACAAACTAAGTTGACAAGTCTTGTCAACATGCAGAGATCAACTCTGCAACATAAGTTGCGTGCAACAAATGTTTACCATGAGTTCGGAGCTTGATTTGGCCCGTCACTCAACTTTCCTTTAACTATGTCAATGTTCTGTTACAATATTTTCCGCAAATCGAACTCCTTACATGCCGTAGTGAATGAAAATCATTTAGGCTCGCATAAAGGTGGAGTGATTTAAATTCGTTGTTTGCGCGGGAGTGCCGGGATACGACACTTTATTGCGTGAAATTTTATTGCTCCCATAAAACCTGGAATTAAATCATACGACTTCCGCACCGACATAAAACATTGTGTCGGAAAGGGAAAACCGTCGCTTCGCGTATTGTAATATATTTACCTCGGCCAAAATAAAGTAGGTAATAATATTATGTCTATTCTAGGATTACGTTAAATCCGTACCCAAAAGGTGCCAACGGGACCTATAACTAAGCCGTCGATGTCTAGACAGATAGAGAGACAGAGTCTGTCAGTGGCCTGAATTCTTCTTCATGAGCCGTAATTTTAGGTCGATCAAATCGTTCTTATTTGTAGCGGTTTCGTAAAATTCCATGTCTAAATTATACTTTTACTAATTATAGGCTCATAGTTATTCTTAAGCATCACATGTTGTTAACCTCTATAGATGTAGTCTACGTATGTCGTAATTTCTTTGTAATTTTTTATTTACTCGTGTTAAAAGTACGCACGCGTCATTTACCTTTAATACTACAGAGTTAGCGTCGATAAGAAATCAATCCTGACACAATGCGCAACCATGAAGTTTCTTAAATATATTGATGATATTGACGCAGTGAAACAATGCTATTATTATTCCTTCACACGCAACGAATTTGCATTGTTTTACTACTGTTCATATTATCATTTTAGTAACTTCATATGTAGTTGTGTAATGTATCAGAATTTATCTCTTCACCAAATTCGTTGAAAAACGTTACAAAAATGAATTTACATTTTGGAAAATGTCTTGCAAAACAGATCAACGGGACAACATGAAATGTTACAAAAACCGAAACAAATTATAAACAGGTTTTGGTGACTTTGTGAAAAATGGTTTTAGATGGCTTTTTCCTTTAGAAATAATTCACGGAAAGCTACAAATTTTAATGACAAGGAGAAACTCAAAGAATCTTCAATAAGTAGGTTTTTATACTGTGTTGGGTCGGGCATTGACGTACGTTACTTGTTCAGAAAGAAAATACTGTGTCAATGGACTGTTTAAATAATAAAATACCTGCTCAAGGTTTTCTTAGGTTTAATTTTGTCGATGTAAACCAACGTAATTTTACTTGTAGCAAATAATAAAATACCTTTTGTAATAAAGTACCTTTAGAGTCGAGTAGTAGTATTTACTAAGAACTAAGTTTTCTTTTCAACAAAATTTTAATTGACATTTTGTAACGGCAAATGTTTTGTGTGATGACACTGATGACCGTCTCATTCATTTTAAATATTTACTATGACGCATAAAAAGTATAACTATTTAGGAACATTGTTGGCGACGCATTTGCAGTATTTGAATTGCAGTCTTAAGATTGTAGTTTCCAAAATAAAAATGTCTATGGGCCTCAGATTGTTCTTAGTATCAGGTGACCAATCTGCTCGTTCCCATTTTTGCTAAAAATAAAACTTTTACCCTTTTTCATTTAAGGAATAATGAAGGAATGCTGAAGTGGTCATGTGGAGAGAATGAATAAAGTGGGATTAACAAAACAGATATACTCGTATGAAGCAAGAGTACCAAATTGGGTATATTGGACGGGGGAGGCCAAGGAGAACGTTTCACGATCAGATCGGGGACGTATCAAGATAGGGTCAGGTCAGGTGACTCTAAACCGACGCACGTGTATGAAGAGACATGTGTGAGGAGGAAGCGAGGGAAGTTTGTTTGGATCTAGCAGGGGAGGAAGTAGTCTTTGCCTAACGGGAAAGAGCCGTAATTTTATATGTATGTAGAAGGTGGCGCTAAAGTTATCACCCGATGTTCTTTGGCTGTATTTTTTTTAGAAATGAAATCTTTGGTTATACTTTTGGATAGTGTTCATTGTTTGTCTCAATTATTTTTCTATTAAGTCGAGAAAATGATATCGGCCAAGTGATCACCGCCAGAACTGATGACCATACGGGCCCGATTTATAGCATTTTTCATGACTCTAGCCAGAACTTCCGGCGATAGGTTCTTGACGGATATTCATTTCGAAGGCTTGAAAGGTCTGACTTATTGACATAGACTTGGAACTTCAAGAAACCCTACAAAAAGACGCCTGGAACTGGTAAATCAGGCGATTTTGCCGACTAGTGCAAATCACGAAAACGAGAGATTAGGCGACTCGGAAACAAATATTCCGCGTTCTTGGGGAGTATCGTAATTCAAGTCTAGTTGACGTGTATTTTGTATCGGTTCGTTTAGTTTTTAAACCAATCGCGTCACTGGCACATCACGTGACTTCTCGTATCACGTCATCTACCAGTGACGCGATTGATTTAAACACTTAACGAAAAAAACGCTAGCTAGCGTAGTGCATCTTGTTTGGGCCCTCTGCTTACTTCGTAAATGTCAAAGAAGAACTGACATTTACCGCCATATTTAATTATAACGACTTCCTAATATGTTCATTTAAGCAACGGTTTGATTGTCATTGCCAACGATATAGAATTGTTTTATTTTACCCGCTTCTCAATTACCAAGTTATTATTAATTCACGCAAACCGGCAAGTTATACGAAGTCAATGATCCAAGAGTTTGCGCAACAATGTGCTCGAGTAACATACTTAAGTTGCTTTTGCCAGAAATATTGCGAAACTCGGAGAGATTTCGAGTTTCTGCCCCAATTACTTTATTCGTAGCGATTACAGGAAACTTAATAATTAATTAGGATACGGCTTTATTTGAGAAGACTAGCTAATGTTATGATTTAGTGGTTAAAGCGTAGTATTTGCTAGTCTAGGTCACCTACGCATTTTGCGGATTTATTAGACATGTTGTCTGGTTTAAGTTAAGTAGGTAGTTACTTTAAAATTCACTTTGCTAATTCATGTACATATAACATTGGTATATAATGTAATATAATGGTTCTTCTGGGGACTTAGTGAAAAGTGGATACAGTCTTCTGAGGTTCAAGTGAAAAAGGCTATAATGTCTAAGGATATAAAGTTGACTTAAGCCTTTTTTAACTAAGCCCCAGATTTATGGTTGATATTGACAGTATAATGACGGAGGTTACTTTTTTTTCTGAAAAAATACGCAATTCCCTCAGGAACTTTTTTTTTTTTTTTTTTTTTTTTTTTATGTCATAGAGAAGACAAACGAGCACACAGACCACCTGATGGTAAGTGGAAACTGTGACCCATAGACATTCGCATTCACAGGACTGCGATGCAATCCTAAGACTGCAAATGCGTTGCCAACCCTGAGGACTAAGATGGAATGCCTCTATGCTAGTCATTTCACCGGCTGTCTTATCCCCAAACCGGAACACAACAATGCGAACACTGCTGTTTGGCGGTAGGTTAATGGATAAGATGGTGGTAGCGATCCGGACGGGCCCTGCACAAGGTCCTACCACCCGCAAACTGACTGTCGTAATATAATCACTCTGTGGTTTAGGGTAGTACAGAGCCCGTATTATGACGCTGTCAAAGCGACACTGACAAAGTCCAAAGAGTGAAAACTTAGGATTGTTTTGGAATTGTGTTTGAGATGAACCACTAAAATCATATTCAGGTTCGGAGGGTTCCGTTTCTCAGTATATAGAGGTAGTGCGGAACCCTAATGATAAAAATAAATACATACTTATACTTGTACTTGTCTTTAGGTGCAATATTAGTACACTTTAAGTTACATACATAATTAAGATAAAAAAAAAAAAATTTACTGTTTTGAGATTGATATCTACACGTAAGCGTTATCATTTCGTACGTTCCAATAACGACATAAATTACTTTTATTTGTTCAAAACTTAAAACACCACCATTTTAATCTAATGAAACTCGTATGAGTCACCGGGAAAACCATTTCCCAAATGAGTCCGTAATATCCATTCAGATAAATGACGACATCAGTGGGGTTATTAAGACATAGCTATGCAGTTCAGTTTACGCTGAGAGAAAAGGACAGAGCTATATAACTGCTATAGCTCTGTCCTTTACGCTCGCCGTAAAATGAATTGCAAAACCATGTCATAATAACCCCTCAGATGTTATCATATCGCTCTACTACTTTGTCACTAAATTAAAGGCCTTTAAAGATAACGTATTCATTAAAATAATTAGAAAGGCAATGGGGTCGGGGATAGCTTTTAAACGGACTCGTAGATGTAAAGGATGTCCTTATCCAACTAGCATTTATCGTTAATGACATATGGGTAAAATTCAAAATAAATGTACATAAAGACGCTATTTAAATGTCACTTAAATGATGTCTAACTTACAATTTCATTACAAAATGACGTATGTTTGACGTTAACCAACAGTTTCGTTACGGTGACAAAACTCTCTTTAACTGGACATTTATTTTGATTTTTACCCATATACAAACAGCTGACTTCAACGCACTAACAACATAATGTTTTAATGAAATAAACAGTTTTTCTTATTCCTTACACAAAATATAAAAAAAAACAAAAGATAAACTCCACTTTTCTTTTGTACGAGTCTCTCATTATATTGATGACGGGATCGGCAGGTCTATTGCCTAACGCACTCGCAATCGCAATCATTTTCATTTTGACAGTCGGAAGGCGGGTGAATATTCGGGCGTTCCAACCGCCGTCATTATTCTCTTTAATACATTGACGAAAATAATGATAACTACCAGCAATTTTGATGTCAAAATCAGCGGACCCGGGGGTAGTATCCATTCCATTTAAAAAAACAAGAAAATTATTGAGTTTATATTGAATAATATGCGAAAATAATAATGACGGCGGTCGAAACGCCAAATATTCACCCAGGCGCGTCTGCATACAAAATGAAAAGAATTGTTCCGATTTGAAGTCGATTGCGATTGCAAGTGCGTTAGGCAACACAGGCTAGTGGGGTGTTAAAAGAAATCATCATTTGACAAACTCTCTCTCTCTCTCTCTCTCTCTCGTTCTTCTTCGACCTGTCGCCACCCAATGCTGAGTGTAGGTCTCGTGCAATGCACGCCATCTCTTATATCTTTTTGTCAAACTATCATGAACAAAATTTTGATTTACTCAAATATAATTATGATCCCTGCTGCAGTATTTGTTTATTTTTGCGGTTACAAAACTTAACCAACGAACGTATAATAATAATGTTTTAAGCCTATGTACTCGTATTTATTTATTGGGGGGTTTGGATGGGCCTTGTGTGTCACTTCGACCATTGCTGATCTTTTGTAACAGCCCTTTGTTTAAAGTTCACCGCAAAGGCCCGTTGCGTCTAAGAATTTCCAGATGCTTTGGGCCGTGAGTAGTTGTATCTCCTGTGGGTCCACAATATGTCGCCCTAGGTAGATACTTCTGTTACGCATTAGTGGTCCGCAAGAACAGAGGATGTGCATTGCTGTCTCCTCTGTTTCCTGACAGAACCTGCATGTCGGTTCTTGTTTCATGCCCATTAGAAACAGATGTTTGTTCAATTTGCAGTGGCCAGTTAGAATTCTAGTCACTGCGCAAGTCTTTTCCCTTTTGAGTTGTAGAATCTCTTTGAAGAAGTTGCTTTTGAACCCTGTAATTAATGATTTCGAGTGCTTTTGTCCTTTCGTGGACTTCCACAGCTCGATCGCCCTAGATTTATATAGGTCGTTTAGCAGTGAATAGGATTTCCTTTTTGTGATACCACAAAAAGGCTCCGGGCCAACCAGGGGGTTGTCAGCACCTTTCCTAGCCAGTTCATCTGCTATTTCGTTTCCATCAATGTTGGAGTGCCCTGGTACCCATCTAAGTATTACTTTGTTGGAGTTTCCTAGGGCATTAAGGTTTTCTTTGCAGTTTTGGACTAGTTTAGAGTTTATCTCCAATGCGTCTAGTGCCAAAAGGGCAGCTTGGCTGTCCGAGTTGATGTAGATGTGCTGGTGCCTACGGTTCTTAAAAATGTACTCGTAACCAATGTCATATTTACAGGTTTTAAGCATGAATGCCGCTCCGCATGGCTTCCGCATCCCATTAATCACATCCCCTAAAATTTAACCTAACGCGAAGATACATTCATCATTCGCCATTGAAAACTACACGTGTGCGGAAATTTCCTACAGTCAATCTTAGCATTTCAATAATACCCCATCGGCTCACGGCTTCGCAATGAAATAACTGTATTCAGTGCCCAAATTACTTGACAACCCGCCTTATGCTGTTCATATGGAGTCGTTGGCATGTGGGGAACTGCCGTCTGTTCCAACTGTTGTATTTAATAGGGTTTCTCTTTAATCAAGAGTGGCAGACAAATAAGCTTCGGCGCAAGACCTCACGGGATTCCTGAAAATCCACCCGCCGATGCCTCGGTAGAGTTCGGGTGTGGTCCAAACACGCTCGATGTGTTTAAACTATGTATTTAAACGAAACGGTGATAAGGTCAACCTTCTAATTATCACTTTAAAATTTCTCACATCTGTAAACATGATATCTGTAAATTAAGTTCAACAAAATAATAGGGTATTTGACAAGAGTGAAATTAAATTGCTTTTTCTATAACAACAGATAAACATTTAAAAAATACTATGAAAATATCAATCTTTTATTTATGTTTGCTATTTTAAGATTTTTAAATTCATAAAATCCAGCAACAAGGACGCTGTTGGATTGTGACGTCACAAGATAGTAATCCCTGTAAATTCTATAGTAACGGAGCGTTTTTCATGTCTCATAAAAAGAAGCTGATTTGACTTTATTCAAATACCGTATTTACTCAACAGAAACATAGGCATATTATTGAAATCTAAATTGCCATATTACCGACCTGTATATGTGGCCTATAAAATAAAGTACCCAAAAAGTAAAGTACCCTTTACATAAGATTTCTAAACTACGAGTAGGTATTTATAGATGTCATCGTGGAACATATTACTTATGATAGGCATGACCTGACCTCTAGATTATGAAACGGTTGACTGATTCATTTGTAAGGGTAGATTTAAATTACTTTTTAATTAGTCGTGGAAAAGGTCGAGAGAAAATAGCAAAATATGGCCAGCAGCAACATTGCAATTGTCTCAGTCATCAAAAGTAAATTCTAAATTCCTTATCACTCATTCTCTGTTAAATAACCCAATTTTTCTGTTTTGCAGCATGTGCAGCGACTATTGCAACCGCCCTGCATTACTCGTACATGTTTTACCATCTGGCTGCGTTTATAGTATATTTGTTTTTTTTTGGCATTCACAAGTGTAACCTACCTAATCTAGCCTACGTAATTCCTGCTTAAGATATCATGGTTTCCGCAGAAAATAACGTTCGATGAAATGGTTACAATAGATGAAGTGAAATTCGATATAAGGATAAGTTACTTCTACAACCACCATTTCCCTTGCGAGTTTTTCGAAACATTTCCTTTTCGTCTAACTATAATCTATATTCACTTGCGCCACCACCTTGTGTCGAACCCCAAGTATATCTTCGGGGGCTGCTAATTCTCCGACCAATAAACACTTGATGAAGGTTGAAGGTAGACGTTTGTTGAATGGCATACATGTGAATTATACGAGTCTGAGTCCTATATGTCTGTTATTTAAGTACCTATATTTTAGATAGAGGGTTTCGAATTGGATCTGTACATTTAATGAAAAGGTATTCAGGTATGTGCATGAATTAAATTGTCTGGGGACGGAATACTGACTGATTATCTGACATGAAATTGAGGATACATAGGCCATATTAGCTGTTCAAACCAAAGTTCCAATCAATAATAAATAAATATCAAGGGCCTTGTTACTAATCCCATATTAAGGCCTAGAATGTTTGTGTTATGGGTAAATTAATACTGAAATACATAGAAAACATCCAAGACTTGGGTACAAATATCAGTATTCATCACACAAATACTTGACCCGACCTGGGGTCGAACCCAGGCCCGCTGGCCTCGTAGGCAGGGTCACTACCCACTAGACTAACCGCGCAGTCAATGAAAGGGATAAAACTATGAAGGTCATATATAAGGTAAGGTCGTATATAAGTCGCTGTCCCATGAGACGTCATTGCCTGAGACTAGTCAGGTTTTTACAACTCATAAAACGGCGTCAGTTAGTCTAGTATAATCTAACCCCTATTTCTCCTGGCCACGCTATAACTTGAAAACGGCTGAACCAATTTGGCTGATTTATTTTTTGTTGTTTGTCATTGCCAGGACAAAGTTTGTTTTAAAGAAAATAATTGAAAAATCTTCCGGGAAGGTCAGAAATTTGCGACGGGGCGGAGCGGCTAGCAGGCTACTAGTATACTTGTACAATAATATTTGGTCAAACCAAGGGTTAAGTAAAGATAACTATTATTGTATATGCGTTTGGCTATGACGTTCCGTATTGCTCCTTATGAGATAGAGTCAACCGGTTAAAAATAATTTCCTTTATAGGATTATGTAATAAAGGGAATAAGGAACCCCAATGGTGGGAAACCGTCCGTCCACCTGTCCGTCGAATTTCCAAAAGAGGTCAATTTTCAAATATTCATGTTTGTGTGGCTTTGAAATTTGGGCGGTTTTTTATTATTATTCTAGTTCATCCACAGCCCCGGCTAGGAGGCTCAGGAGACAAAGAGATAGAGAAATGTGAAGGGGCTTGAAGGTCGTTTTTTGCCAGCAGTGAGACAGAAATATCCATTCCAAACTACTCCATTCATTCAGATTATGACTATGTAGTGAAACTACTTAGGTTATTATATTATCTAATCAGTGCGGGGATTTCTTAGATCTTCAGAGGTTATAAATCAAAGGGCGACGCGTTTTCTCGTATGGTGCCTCTCAAGGCTTAGGGCGGTGAAAAGTGGCTTATCATATTATGGCACTGGATACCGCATGTCAAGTAGCTCCAAAAAAGGTCTTGCTGTATTAAGATTGTCTTGCTTCAGTAAGCTTACGTCAGTTTACGCTTCAGTCGTTTGTTATAGGTTAAAAAACCTGTTACGTTAGGTATCTAACATATTAATGGAACGAATATTTTTGAAACTTACATTAAATGTTTCACTTTTAAGAAATAAAATACATTCCATAATGTGGTCATCTAAGGAGCTATAAGTTGAAAAAAAACGATGATGGTTTTATTGATTTAATTGTCTTTTTTTATGTTCTTATAGGCTATTAATTTTTCGAATTTCGAATTTGACAAAAAAAAACATCGTCGTTTTGAGGAATATTTGGATTTTTTACCATAGTTACTAGAAAAATATGCTATATATGTATTATATATGTATTAATCACTATATACCTCATCATTTACCAATTATGATAAGTTATTTATAGAATATTCACGCTACATTTTGTATTACAATTGTTTTTAGAATATCTAAATCTTTTTTAAAATATACAAATTTATCCCTGCCTGAAATATCTCTGCAAAAAACACAACGTTTATAGCTCTCATACCAATTTATACTTTATACCACAAAATAAAACTATCGTAAACTCTCAAGTTACAACCACAATAAAAATCCTCACGGAAAATACCGTCACAATATACAAAAGTGCTTTTTTAAGGGGAATTTTACGGATTAAGGCGCTTCTAACGCAAATCCTGACCCGCGCTGAACTAAGCCAGCCGAGCCATTCTTTATCACAATAGCTTCACCAAATCCAATTTGCTTAGACCCATAGACTCGTAGAAACAACCATAATATCGAGTTCACAAATTCTGGTTCATCTAAAAACCCATAACCAGCGCAATACGCTCTCCAATTTCTTACAATTAGTAAAATTCCATAGGTCACGATACAACGGTTCTTGCATGAGTACAACGATATCAAATAACATCAGTGGGTATGTACTGCATTTCAATTTATTCTTGAAGCAATGGGTTTTTTTAACTATAAAGTTATCAATCCAAACGGTATCGCTATTGTCTAACGCACTCGCAATCGCAATCGACTTCAATGCAGAACAATTGTTTTTATTTTGTATGCAGACACGCGTTCGATTTTCAAAATAAAATCAATTGGGATTGCGAGTTCCTTAGGCGATAGCCGCTCTGGTCAGTATGAGTAATTCTGAATCTGTAAGAGAACCATTTCCATCGAAGATGCGCAAGGACGGAATTTAATGTTCAAAACAAATTTAAATTCTCGTTTCGTAAAATTTATAAAGATTGTACATTTATCAAGTGACATTTTGTGACGTAGGTAATGAAATGTTACTTATTAAGTAATATTTTGTGGCAAAACTGCTAACATGATGCGTAAAATGGACTCACCCAACTGAAGTTAGAGCGGAATTGTTGAATATAATGTGTTTCATGTTACAGTGGAGTATGAACGTGGCAAGGTACAGCGACGTCAATTAAATATAAATTAGATTTTTTTATTTTGGTAGGGTACACCGCATTTGGCAACACCAATTTCCCACGAGGCTGATTTACTTAACGATTTAGTTATGGTTGAGAATAAGTTAAAAATAATCATTTTTTCTTTCTTATTGTGAAACCCTCTAAAAAGATAAAAATAAAAATAGGATACGTCATCATATCTCTTTTACTTATTTTAAATAAACCATTACCCAAAACATAAATATCTAAAAGCACCTTATTGATTCTTACATTATAGAACAACAACCCTATTTCCGTGCGGTTTCTATAAAAAAAACGAAATATAAACCTTGCTATTACAATACATTTATACTATCAACTCGTAACGACTTACAGAGGAATATTACGAATAGAGGAATATTATATACGTCTAAAACTTACTCCAAATCCTTCTCGGTGCACTCTGTTAGACTGTGGAACCGGCTCCCTTCTGATTTTAGGAAATCGCAATCGGTCGCATCTCTACAAGGAAGATTGAGGACATACTGGCTTGACTCCTTATAACTGTGCCTTGTGTCCTTTGTTAATTTTATGTTATATATAGGTATATTATATGTATATATATATTCATATATATGTTTATATTTATTTTTATATATATTATATGTATTGTATATTTATGATGTATATGTGTAGGTATATATATAAGTTTGTGTATTTAATTGTTTTTATGTTTATTATTTATTTTTACTTTTATATGTCTCTGTTAGTATTTATTCACAAGGTCTAAAATTTTGTTAACGCCGTTTCTGTAAACTTTGTTTTGTACTAAATAATGTCTGCCGCATTCTGCTTTCTTATTTTACTCAATCACCCAAAGGTTAGCTGGAAGAGATCCCTTAAAGGGATAAGTTCGCCTTTGTACATTATAACTCTGTATTGTATTAGATTTTCTGTTTTTTTTTGTGTACAATAAAGTGTTTACATACATACATACATATTTCAGTTAACGTAACGGCGCTGGTCTTATCAGAAGAAAAACCAAACTAGGCGTCTTTAGTAACAAAGCAAGACATTCAAAGGCTAATCTCATGTTACTACTTTACCTGACTAAAGTCTCCAGTAGCCAACTAACAACGGTTCCGACCGTTTTCAGGTTTCGTGTTTATCACGGTAAATTATTATGACGTGTGGTTTATACGCAATTAGGCAGTATGCTTAGTCGTCAGAGCCTCGTGTTCTAGCAGCCGTTCCCAATTTGAATTTCGAATTTAGGTCGCAAATTTGTAAGAGAATATAGTTAACGGTTTAGGAATTTTATTTAAGTGTTCTTTACCGGACTGGCGAAGGACGAGGGTAATGTTTTGGGTTCTATGTATGTATAGTTCTCCGATAAAACTATATTGACGACCTTATCCAAAGAGCAGTTGGGTTTTTTTTAATCTTGCTTTTTGTTACACTTGTTAGCATGTTTGTTTCATAAACTTTACCTTTGTATAAATGTGAGAAATATCTTTGCCAAAAAATTATAATTAACGAACCCTTAATTACATTACCATACTAAACTTTAAACACATGCCCATTTCATTTGAACATTTTGTTAAAATGAAATTCATTATAATGCGTTTACATCAAAAACCGATATTTTTCATTATATTTGTTATAAATTAATCCGCAACAAGCTGTGGCATATTTCGTGGTTTATCAATTAGTACAATTATCATTTAATCGATAACAATACCCACATTAATAACCTACGTAACGAACGTTCATGATTTTCTGAAAACAACGTGACACAAACCACAGCTTTCGGAGAAATTATATATTCAACGAAATATTTGTTGGTAATAGGGAATATGCACGGATTTTTTGAATCGCATTTCTGAACAAATCACAAAAATACCGTGAAATCGATCCCCAAAAGTGAAATTTAAATCGACCAAGAAATACAGATGATACAAGCATTTTAAACTACTAGGTAATTAGACAGAGATTAGACTGAGATTAGACTGAGAGATCCATATATAGAAACAAATCTCTGATGCCTTATAGATCTTGATTATTTTTATAGCTATTCAAAATGATTTTTCTCAACAGTTTGTTACATGAATCAGATTTGATTGAAGCTGTGAAGAAAAGGGTATCCTGAATTCCTGACGTCTGACCAAATCATCATTTGCAAAGTATATCATTATACAAACTTTCATTTCGCAAAAACGTGTTTGTGCTTAAACCATTATATATTACAAAAGTTATATGGGCTCATTAAATAGATTAGGTAAGTTTAAACTTTTGACTACAAAAAATATAAAACAATGCGGCGGGAACTATATCTCTGCGACATGAAAATTTGTAAAATGATATATGTAGTTTGTCAAAATGATGATTTCTTCTTGAATATTCTCTATTCAAGCGATTCCTCCATTTTTATAAAATAACTTATAGAGGTAAAAAAATAAAGATTTTTAGTCAATAGTGTACTCATCAGTTTCGAAGAATAATATAATAAATTGTAATAATAATGTAGTTTCATTCATTAACGCTCGTAAACGGGGTCGAGTACTTATATACACATGTTTTCCAGGATAGCATTCATTTCTTTCACTGCTCTTGTATACGTATGGAAAATGTTGCCAGCTCAAACTGCGTACTATTTGATTCCTTTAATTATTAACGGGTTGTTTAGTCCCTTTTTGCCCTAAAGCCTGTATTAAAATTTATATACGAGTTGGAGACAACATAAACAAAGTAGTTTAATTGGTTTTGGAAACTTCATTACCGAGCAAAAACCGCCCGGGGAAGGCCAAGGTTAGTGATGACAAATTATGTTTATAATGACTATGATGGTAAGATATTGACGTTCGTATCATTTATAACTGGCATTTTTTTTTCAGTTTCGCCTACTGGTTGACTTGTTGAAGTCCGCCATTTGTACTTTATTGTATTTTGTGCAAAGAAGTTTACATAAATAATAAATGAATAAATAGCTTCGCCACGGCTTATGTGACTTTTCTGTAATACCCGTACATTATCCATAATACATAATCGTAAGGTTAGCTGAAAGAGATCCCTTAAAGGGATAAGTGCGCCTTTGTACATTCCAATTCTGTAAAATTTCGTATTTCATTTTCTGTTTTTTGTACAATAATGTGTTTACATACATACATAATCGCGTCCGGGTGCCTCCATATTGAATTTCGAATACTGTCATGTCTTTAGTGACACTTGCAATATTAAGACAAATCGATGGATATGAGAATCATCAAAAGCGACCCAAGCGCTTAGTTTCTAGAGCGCCACGAACTAACAAACATACATATTTATATAGGCTGATAAACACAACTCTCCTTCTTCGGCAGTCGGGTAAAAATATCCACAAATAAATCTCTCGCTAATAATTTTTAAAGAGACAAAATGATCTCACGGCTCACGGATATTGATCGACGACACTGTCTTAAATTGGTAAAAGAAAATGGCGACTGCCAGCCGATGGTCCCTCAGAGAGTTCGTAACTCAATGCTGAAGAGCAACTCAATCTTAATTTAAAATCTATAGAGACTTAAAAGATCGAACTCACAGAAAACAAAACGAGATAAAAGATGTTGACTTCAAATCGGAAGATAATATGAATGGTTACCTTGTATTCCGTTTCGTCGAAGTTAGAAGTAGCTGTATATTTAAGAACCTTGTCGCAGCGATTGATATACTTAATTCAAACCGCTCCAGTTATAAACGCTACTGCGACAAGGTAGTAAAAGGTACCGCTACTAATGAGTTCTACTGTATTTGGCTTTGGGCCGTCGCAGTTTTTACCTCCGAAGGCAAATAGAGGGATATTATAAATTTAACGCATGCATTATCACTATCTATTCTGACCACTGTTTCTCACTCCTTAGTTTTTAACAAAACGTACAACTTTTTATGAAATAAGGTTGGAAGTTCCTTTCGTCACAAATCACAATTCCCCAAGCCTTTTTTTATAAGCGCAACCGAGGTTGCTTATCGCAACAATTACAAGGCCGATGCGTCTCCTGAGAGCTATTGAGCTAGTTAGTAAAACGTGTTCTTTTTATACACCTAAGAGCAATGTTAACGGGTCGAGATGTATATAAATGTATAAGTACGGTGACCCGGTTTTGTTGCTGTAAACTGTAGTAAAATAACAAAACAAAAAGTCAATCGCAATTCAATAAATGCTTCCACTACCTACCCTTTTCTGGAGACGTTAGTCGTTCACATACGCTAAAAAGACACTGTTAAGACCTTAAAATAGGTAGGTATCTTTGTCCTTCCGATTTTTTGTATAAAAATTTTCACACAATGAAAAAATATAAAGTACGAGGGCTGCTACTTATGTAACCGGAATAGAAAAAATAAACAAACGTACATGGCTAAATATGGTTTTATTGTTTTTCGAAGTATTCTCCGTGATAATCGATGCACTTTTGCATACGTTGAAACCAATTTATAAAGCACTTTTTCCACTCTGACTGAGGTATCTCCAAAACGTGCTGTCTGAACGCGTCGACGGCATCTTCACGGGTCGAAAATCGTTGACCACGTAATTTATTCTTTACATTTCGAAATAAATAGAAATCATTGGGTGCCAAATCAGGGCTGTAAGGTGGATGACCCGTTAATTCTATATTTTGACCTTCCAAAAATCGAGTCGTTTCACGTGATGTATGACAGCTGGCATTATCATGGTGCAGAATGATTCTCCGTCGCTGGTTGTTTTTCCGTATTTTTTCAAATACTTCCGGCAAACAAATGGTCGTGTACCACTCCGAATTAACCGTTTTACGATTCTCTAGGGGCACTGTAGCCACATGGCCATTAATACCAAAAAAGCAGGCCACCATTTGCTTCAAGGTGCTTTTTGCACGAGTTACTTTCGTAGGGTTCGGCTCATTTTGAAACACCCACACCGTTGATTGTTGTTTAGTTTCGGGATCATACGCATAGATCCAGGATTCGTCACCTGTGTAGATATTATAAACAGCTTTTGAGTCACCACGGTTATATTTTTTCAACATTTCCTTGCACCATTCGACGCGAGCCTCTTTTTGATCCTTAGTTAAGTTGTGCGGGATCCAACGCGAACAAATTTTTTTCACAGCTAAGTGTTCATGTAATATCTTATTAATGCTCGTCATACATATGCCTATAGTCGCCTCTATCTCGCGATACGTAACATGACGGTCATGCATTATAAATTTTCGCACAGCTTCAATATTTTGTGGTACAACGACCGATTTCGGGCGACCATCCTTAACTTCGTCCCTGAGCATACTACGTCCACGATTGAACTCACTAAACCAGTGATACACAGTAGTTTTGGATGGAGCTTCATCACCAAAAGTCGAAGTTAGTTGATCTATGCACTGTTGTTGCGTTAAACCACGCCGAAAATCGTAATAAATCATAGCACGAATATTTTCACGAGTGAGTTCCATTCTTGCAGCGAGATTAAAATTTAAACCCGCCAAAAACAAAAGACTAGCGTACATAAGAAAAAAAATATATAGCGGCCAGTATTAAAAAAAGTTCAAATTTTACCATGGAGGTCAGATATAGCGTTTAAAAATGTTGGAATCCTGGATTCCGGTTACATAAGTAGCAGCCCTCGTACAATAGGACTGGCAGTGAGAATAGGTATCCAAGTAAAAAATGTGAAATATTTAAAAAACATTTTCATAAACAAAAATAATGATAAGATAATCATTCGTGACATAAACCCCAAATTAATGAACTACCCGACGAAATAAAAAATACCGACTGCAATGTTCTATTTTATAACAAATTGAAAAAATGGCTTACTACACAAGCATTTTATTCACTTGACGACTACTATAATTCATAATGTATTGTAATTTAAACTAATGAATAACTACCAATTAAGATATTGTAATTTAAATTGAAATGTAAATTGATAAATATTTCTATTATGTACCTACATCTAATTAATCTACAAATTAATGTAACCTTTGACATGTATTTTTATCGAAAAATATGAATAAATGAGTATGAGTATGAGTAATGAATTGAGCATGTTTTCTCGAAGCAAAACATGACAAAATAATAGTGTTTATTCTCTGTGGCAACAACACTCGGGTACAACATGGCTGAGGTCTTTTCAAGTTCTTGTATTTCTTTGCCAGTTTTAATCACTATCCATCTAATATTCCCCAGACTAATGCTATTAGGACAATAAATGGTTGACAGCAATTGGTGTCACAGGCGATTGAGTACTTTAATATAATTTGCTTATCTTTTGAAAGATGTTTAATTTGACTAAGTTCGTTACTAACATAATGAAATTCATAAAACGAATGCAAAGTATGCGCTTGGAATTGTAAAACCTATTTGTTTGGTAGAGATTGTTCTAGACCATTTAGCAGTTCAATACTTGTTTTTTTCTTGTAAATTATTATATTTTTTCAAATGCTTGGATGTAATAATGTACATTTAACAAACTGGCGTTTGCAGTTAATGTGTTTTATGCTTACGTTGTAAAACATATCATTTTTTTAAACCAACTTCAGAGACTTCAATATAATTTTATTGTGACCTGGGTTTTTATTACGCAATAACAATAAATAAATATAATGTGGGCTGCCCTATGGAATCCCTCATCGTCATTTGTCCGAATTTTCATTTATCCTAAAGCCATTTTCGCTTAAATTTTAAAACTTTTTAGTGTTGTTGTACAACGTTTACCTAACAGAACCGCAAATAAAATTGGAAAAGTTAAAGAGCCTAAAAACCTGTTTAGAGCAAATGAAAATTCGAACAAACGATCTTTTAGGACAAATGTTGTTAGGGATTCCGTGGGACACCCACTATTATGATCCATATCTTAACATTGTTAATATTATTATGTTGTACTTGACCCGTGTAAATACCTCTAAGTCATACATCAAATTCCAAAGCCAAGAAATCGTCGAGCCCAATGGGTAGTGTATTTGTTCTATACGATACCTAATAAATACTTGATAAGGGTATAACGCTGTCCGTTACATAGGTACGGGAAGTTTATCTCGCCAACTCAGTTTGCGGATAGAAAAATCCCTTCTTTATTTATATAGTTGGGTATAGATATATTTTGGAGATAAGAATACTTTGTTTGATTTATGAAATGCCGTGAAAATGGCTCTAAAATAATATTTCTCGCAAAATATTAGATATTTTGGATTTTTACACAGACTTTACATTTTCCTGCGGGCCTAGTTATGATTGCGTTTGTCGCGTGACAAAATGTGAATAAAGCATCCGTCACTCTCGTACTTATAATCGTATCAGAAAGTGACGGATTTTTATCTACATTTTGTCACTCTCGTATCTACCTATATTCGTGTCAGAAAGTGACGGATGTTTTTACCACGCCTTATCACGTGAATAACAAACACACACAAACTTTCGCATTCTACTAACATTATGAAGGCGAAAATTTAAAATTTGCCGAGGAAATATCGATAATTGAAATCTACGCGGATGAAGTTGCGAGCAGAAGCTAGTAGGTAGAGTAAAAGACTTTGTACCCACTTTAGGTTCAAAGAATCTGACATTCTGCAACAATAACTTTGAGTTTCCTGTAAGTTATTATGAAACCGCGATTAGTTTGGGATTGGAATAGCTGTCAATTTATATGCACTTTGACGTAAGTATATGGTAAAACTGTCACCTCTAATCCCTTTCTAAACGCGGCTACATAATACAAATGACTTGGCATCTCTAATGACATTGACAACTTCAAGCATATTATTTTTGTAGAAATGGGTTACAAATTAACGTTTGTAACTATACATACATATACTTGAAAAACATAACCCTCCTTCCCATAAGAAATGATGTAGTCGGGTTAAAAAATATATATTTAACAATCAAATACTCCTTGCAAAAATTCGCTTTCTTAAGTATTTGAACAAAATCCGGCCGTTTCTTAAATTTGGCTAGAACAACTTAAAAACTAAAGTTAAACAGGTAACAATAAGACGTAGTTAAATGCAATATTCACACGGCAGACGTGTTTATTCGGGAACTGTGCTGCCCTGCTAATCCAAATAGCAGTAACTCACATTAAACACTAGTAGAAATTTCAACCTTATTACTTTACCTAGAGAGAAGTTAATATGCATTGACTATTGAATTTGGGATACTGCTTTTTGGCTAAGGGAGGCAGTGTGACTAAGCCGTGTTTTAAGGAGTATTACTCGGAGCCCAACTTAAATCTTCGCCCCGCGTTCAGCTCAGAAATGGAAATTCGGGATAAACCACGGATGAGACCGGATTTGATATAAAATGGTCACAGTAACTTGATTGTTTCCAAATTCATTATGAAACCGAGTTTATTTTTCATGTTTTGTTAGTGAACAGGGTATTTTACATTCATGTCCTTTCCCAGGATTCAAACTATCTTTGCCCCAAATTTCACCTAAATCGGTTCAGCGGTTTAAGCGTCAAGAAGTAACAGACAAACAGACAGACAGACACACTTTCGCACTTATAATATTAGTATGGATAGATAGTTTGAGCGCCAACAATATTATTAAGTTAGTGGCATCCCATTAAATACACATTGCATATTAACAAAAAATATATTCAAATACAAATTAGTAGCGATAGAAAGTTCCACTAAACTCCTGAGGCTGTATAGTATAATGGGCGATTAAAACCTGCCAAGATCCAGCCAGTGACAATAATAGAGCTATAGGACAAGATATTATATATCTTTGACGCTTTCACTCTTTGGACTTTGTCAGTGTCGCTTTGACAGCGTCATAATACGGGCTCTGTACTACCCTAAACCACAGAGTGATTATATTACGACAGTCAGTTTGCAGGTGGTAGGACCTTGTGCAGGGTCCATCCGGATCGCTACCACCGTCTTATCCATTAACCTACCGCCAAACAGCAGTGTTCGCATTGTTGTGTTCCGGTTTGGGGATAAGACAGCCGGTGAAATGACTAGCATAGAGGCATTCCATCTTAGTCCTCAGGGTTGGCAACGCATTTGCTGTCTTAGGATTGCATTGCAGTCTTGTGAATGCAATGTCTATGGGTCACAGTTTCCACTTACCATCAGGCGGCCTGTGTGCTCGTTTGTCTTCTCTATGCCATAAAAAAAAAAAAAAAAAAAAGTCATCTCCGCAATCAAGATCAAATCCTTCGAAAAATCTGAGTATCCACCATTTTAAACAGGTGGGACCAGACAAGAGACAATTATCCAGAGTACAGATAAAATTAGCATAAAATAATTAGCCAAGGGAGAAGAATGGACAAAAAAGGCAAATCTCGTCCCTAAGAAAACAAAACCCACCGCTAATGAGTACTCGTTAAGGTAATAATTTAGTTGTAAAAGGAATTTTCGCCAAATTAATCAGTTCCTTGCGAATATTCATCAAACCGTATTGTCTCATAATTTGATGATAAAAGTCGAAATTATGTCTGTTTTACATTCCTTTGCGCGCTTTTTCTGTACAAAACGTACCTAATTAATTTCACTGATTTATAAAACGTGCCAATTATTTTTTACGGCAGTTTTAATTGAGTTAATTTTCTGTAATTAGGTTTATATGTGTTTTTTTTCTTTGTATCGCTATAACCGTGGTGTAGCGAAACCATGCTTTGTCGTTATCTTTCATTGTGACATTTGATTTTGATGGTTATTTCACGTTTACAAGTAAGGTGGTAAGTTAAGATCGTTCTATCAAAACAACATTTTCGTGATAGCTAAATTCGTCAATTTCTACTAAATCTCACTTAAATTGCAACTAACTTATCCTGATCCTATATCCACATCCAAATTTTGTCACGCGATAGATGCAGCCATATTAAGGCCCCAGGTGGCCAGCAGAGCTAGACTAGATTCATTGCGTTATCATAATCAAAAATGTAAAGGATTGACAATAGTTACCAGAGTCTCACGTCAAGCTCTTAAGCAGGAGGCCTACTATGGCTGCGTCTATATCGCGTGTCAAATGTGAAAAAAACATCCGTCACTCTCGTACTTACGTGTCAAAAAGTGACGGATGCCTTATCCACACTTTGTTACGCAATAAACACAGCCATATTAGGGCCCAAGGTATGATGTCAATTCCATCAATTTTGGACCATTTACGTCAGTATTAAGCAAGGCCAAGGCCACTGAATAACCAACAGTCCAACTCAGACTACAATAGGACAGTGACCTGACGGAGATGTTTCAATATATTAAACACGAGATAACTCTGGAATTTTTCAAGCTAGTGATATTTTAAATAAATTATAGTAAAAGAATTACCATCCATTTGGTTATTGTGCACCGCAGCGGCAAGCTCTGCCAATCTAGCTCGATGCGGTGGAAACTACATTCATATTGAAATGTATTCACCGCAACGCTATTATTCAGTCGAAGTCTTCCGCTACCAGACTTCGCTTTTTCCTGCCCCTTATTGTATTTTTGCTCAAATGCGAAAGATGAATCTTTTACAAGTTTAATGCAGAAATTATGTTTTAACTTAGGAATCTGAAGTTTTAAAAGCGATCCTGATATTCTCTGCGATAACAATCAAAAATTTTATACGTAAATTGAGTTCTTTGACTTTGTAAAACGTGAATTTATATTTTGCGACGTAAATTCAATATTGCGTATTTCAGAGGGATAACGAACGCAACGTGAATGTAAAAAAATATTTTGCATTGATTGCATGAAGCAATATAGTTTTTTTTTGTATTTTGTATTTACAATGAGTTCAGTTTTGATTAAGGTCTAACATTTATTTTCTTTGTTATTTAATATAATAAGTCGTGGAGATCCTTTGGGGAGGTATAGATACGTTAACAACGCGCTGGCGTAGTTGGTAGTGATCCTGCCTACGAAAGCTAGCGGTTCTGGATTCAAATTCCGGTAGGGGCAGATATTTGTGTGATGGCCACGAGTATTTGTTCCTGAGTCATGAATGTTTTCTTTGTATGTATGTATAAATTTCTCTATATAAGTATTGATATCCTAGTCTAGTACCCATAATACAAGCCTAGAGCTCGGTTTGGGACTAGGTCAATTGGTGTGGCGTTGCTTCCTTACATTTATTGATTATAAGTCCAACACACATCGTAAGAGACGACTAAGGGATTAAAGGCTTGTAGTATTTTTAGGCAATGAGCTTGCAACCTGTCACTAATATACACATGATAAGCATTTTAGACTGTTTGTGCAAAATGTGGTTACAGAATTAACAACTGGTTGTTAAAGTTGTTGGTAATTCTGTAGCTCTGCCTACCCCACTTTGGGATGAAAGCGTGACGGTATGTGTATGTGTACGTCCAACAGTGAACATCTTTTGCCTGGTGTTTGGCTGATATGGTGGTGATGATTAGTGTAAGACTTACCATTCAAGTACCAGTTTTGTACTACTTATATTAAACCTTACATAATAATTTATATTTCCATTACTCAAACCTATTAAACTTCAACCAAGTATTAATTTACTTACCATCCATTTAACGTCGAATATCAAAATTCAAATTTAAACGGAGAAGCCAGAGGTGCAAAACAATTTAGGGCCAAATTCTATAGCAGTGTATACCGCCCTTTGTAAACCTTTTTGTGCCCGTCGTGCTATCAATCTCTTCCCTGACATAAAAGATATCAAGGTTAATTCCCACACAATATCAGCGTGAAATTTTCACGTAGTCATGGAATTTCCCATCAATCACCACCACAGGTAATATAATATTAAAGCGTAAATTGCAATAGGATATTCACGCACGGTCGTGACATGGCAATTTGTTGCATTAACTTTATACTGGAAGCTCGTTATTATTTATCCGTAATGTCTTCTGATACTTCATGTTACACTCACGCTACACTTTCTTTAATGATATTCTGGCATACTTAATAATTGCGACAAGTCATAACTCCGAAAAGTCATAATTCAGAAAATTCATAATTCCGAATGATCAAAATCCCAAATTTTCATCAGCGCTTACAATCAAACCGAACCTTACCTATGTATGGCAATAAAAAAATGCACTAAAATAAAATAGCTCATAAAAATTCGGACAAGTGAATATTCCAAAAAAAATATGGGAATTTTAAGGGGTCCCCAATGTTATTTATTTTGTCATCTTTATTTCATAATACCTTACCGAACCATATCTACACGTAAGATATTTAGGCAAATATGAAAGTTAACGGTTCCAGCGATATAAAATTATGACTACCAATAATTATGTCAACAAAGAAAAAATGCCCAAAAACAAAGGGCCATTTGTTCGTCTCGTGTTATTATCATCTTTATTATTTCAGCTAAAAGACATAGACCATCTCCAGGGATCACAACAAGTGTCAGTTTTATGCCACTTGTATTTTTCCTGGGATCTTCACCAGATCTTCGATCGTTTGCCCACATTGTTCAACCAACCAGCACTTAGTTTTCAGGTTCATGGTCACCAGTCTAAACCTTACTGCCCCATCAGTCATCATCAGTTCTGCAAGTAAACAATGACCGTCGTACTCAGAGACTTTTCAAAGTTGTGTATGATAACCTCTGAGTGTGGCTGTTGAAGCGCAAAAGTTCTTTTTTTTACAAATATTTGCTCTATGCAATTACGGTGTAAATAAGTTTAAAGTTACTAGATGAGTCAACACAGTTTTAAAGTTTTGATTAAAACCCAGCTACTGTTTGCTTTCAAAGCCTCAAAAGCCAAGTCATTTTACTTTTTTTGCAAGCAACTTCAACTTGTATTAAAATTAAAACAAACTAATTTAAAGCGATAACTTTAGGGTCCGTGCCGTAGTTTCAGTTTAATCACGATAAAAGTGTATTTATTGATATAAAAGCTATTCAGGACCACTTTGCTAAGTGGAAGATTTTATCACAGTAATTTACTAAGCCAATTATTATACATTTCATATTTCTGGACCATAAACTTTATTAGTCAGTGTCTGATGTTCGAAGGGACACTACCTCACCCAAAGTGCAGTCGAAAATTAGTCCCATTAAAAAGTAACCATGTATAATCATCATACTGCAAAAGTTACCCCATTACAAAATTTTAAACAAAATAACTTTCTTTATAAAAGTGGATATATAGTTCATCAGATAAGATACCTTATTAGTGCGCAAGCCATGCTAGGACTGAACCGCTTGTATTTGCTAAAACCCAAAAAAATAATTATGTGGATGAGTTACTGCTACAGTTTCGCTACAATAGTAATTTTGTTTCATTCCTTATTTCAAGACAACTATTTCGGTGCGACATACATCGTATTCAAGTGTACAGCGTTCATCGAATTTTTCATTTTAATCTTCACTTCCATATTCCTTCAAAGGAGAACGCTGAGGGAATGCTTCAAAAATCTTGAAGCCTTCGATAGATCTTTAAATATCGAAAAAGATATCGATATATTGCTGCCTATGCACAGAACTATATGGTGGTTGATATTTGGATTTATAGTAACGCTTATTGAACAGCTTGTCCTTTATAAATCAACCGTTATGTTTACTTTGACAAATCTAACCGTTTTGATTCATGATGCGGAGCAAATTTTCTTTTGTTCTATGTTAAAGACGATTTTGGTTAGAGTTCGAACGGTCAAAGCACATGTGGTGAGAGTGTGCCACGATCCAAAGGAAACTAAAAAGACGGAGAAGTTGGATAAAGTAGAGGCATTGTCTAAGAATGTGCAGCTGGACATCAGCTCGCTACATGAAGTTTACGAGGCTCTGCACAAGTGTTCGGAGCAAATCAATTCTGTAATGAGTTTTCCGGTATGTAATAAATATACTATATAGACAAACGTTATATACAATGGTCATGTAAAGTTTTTCATTAAGTTCTTCACAAAGGAATATGCGGCGAGTGTAAGCATTAGACCGATACCCTAGTTAAATATTTTCGGATTGTAAAACGACCCTTATATCAAGTAGGTGTCAAAAAATATCCATATTAATTTCTACCATACCGTTTCTCGTTCCCTAAATCAAGTCAGATTTCCACGATTTTTGAATTTGTTGTCGTTTATTAAGAAATAACTAGGTCTGTACGTTTCCGTTTATTTATTTTTTATTTACTTCTTCCCAAGAAATATCTTTTTGGAAATCTAAACGTACACAGACCCAGTTTCTTTTATAATACCTACAAAACATTCAAAAATCGGAAAAATCAGAATAAAATGGGAGAAACGTTGTCGCATAATAAATTTGATTTAATGACTTAAGCAAAGATTAAATTGTTATCAAATTAATAAAAACTTGTTCCAGATGATGACAATGTTACTATCATCTGGGTTATCAACAATAATATTATTGAAGTACGCATTCGCAATGTTTCAGACTAACGACGAACCTAAAGATGTAAGTAATGGACACCCTATAGGTCAAAACACACAGCGCGCGGGAAAAAAATGAAATAGGTCATCGTCGGCGGTGGGAAAGGTCCCTTATTCTCGTGGTACTTTTTATGGAATGTATGTTTGAAGCTTAAAGATAACATTTCTTATGAATTAGTTTGCTTTAGTTCTTATGTCCTTTCTAAAGGAAGGATGTAGGCTCGAGGTTAAGGTCGAGAAATCACACCGAGCTCGACGCCGAAGCGACGGCCACGTCCCACCCTGTTCGCTGTGTGTTTTGATCTTTAAAGTATCTTATGTTTCATTTAAAATATTTTACTGAAGTATTTTTTTATTGTAGACTGCGTTATTGATATATATCGTGATTCGCTGCGTGAAGTACACATCGCAGGTGGTAATGCCGTGCTATTATTCGAGTACCACCACCACGCAGGTGACAGTGATACGCAAGACCCTTCACGATGCGCTGAACAACACCCAGTTCGGTAAGGCCTTCAATGGGTTATTATTTTAGCGGTGCATATAAAAAGACAGATAATATTAAACTAGTTTCTTAATTTAAAATCCCCTAAAGTGCCGAATTCTTATAGAGTTAACAAAAAACTGTGTGCATATTGTCGAAGAAAAGTCTGTCTTGTGATGACTATTAAATCCGGTTTAAAATATGTATAAGTACAAAAAAATTGTTTACAAAAGGTCTCGCTCCTCTAAGTTCGATTTTTTTTCATTTAAGTAACTGAACATTTTCCGGTTTTTGTGTCCTACTAAATAATGACAAATGAAAACATTTAAGGTAAAACTTAAGCAAAGCATTCTAACAATGTGAAAAAACTGTAAATTAGACCTAGTCAAATTGCATTCTACATTGCTCATGGTCATGACTGTTGGAAACTATCAAAATGTATAGAATGCAACAAAACGCGACCGTCGTCTGGCAGTTTACTTCAATCATACGAGAATAATCATAGTTTCTTTGAAGTGTTCATTCATCGTCGGTCAAAAATGCATCTTGTCTAGGCTGGCAGATCTGGCTTGATAATGCCAATGGTTTGGAAAATCGATGCGATAGAGTTCTTGCTAGAATGCTCGAGTTCGATGAATCTGCGCCCAACAGATGTTGAAGTGCGGGGTGGGCCATTCTACTTTTCAGTGTACATTTTTGCAATCGTCCGATAAAAAGTATACCAAATTATGAATCCGCGAATAAATAAATAACATGAACTTAGTATGTTTAAGCTTAAAGGTTTTCAAAAAAAAAAAACTCTTAAATTACTCAATTATTGCTGAAGAATCTTGGTAACTCAGTGGTAAATTGCACTTTTTCCATAGAAAAGGCGGGGACATCAACGTCCACTGCGTTACTCACCTTATAGTTATAACAAATAACTTATTATGAATTAGGTTAATTCTATATACAAGCTTATTGACGTCCCTTTTCTAGTTTCAAGTTAGAAAAAGCAGCACTTTACCGTTTGTTGAAATAAAAATAGTTTAGTGAGAACGTGGCTAAAAGTTATGTACATCGAAAAGTAGAATGGCCCGGGTGCAAATCCTGCTTATGTATCAAATGGAAAACGTTTTGATTATATCGCACCTTCGGTAAGACAAGGGCTCAATTGCCCTTACAATCATATAGTACATTGTGCCCTTGTTCGACCGAAGGTGCGATATATTTCAATTGTTTCCAAGAATATAACGGAGACGCACTATCAGGTCTATACATTTTCTGGCTTAACAGGTCCCCTTTTCAACTGGGTATAATGATTTTACCTTTGATCGTATTGTACTGTGTTTAACTCGGCCGCCATTACTCTGTTAAGTTGACAATGTGATAGCATATCAAAGGCAATAAAAATATGGTTTTATTCAATTGAATAGAGGCTTAGTTCATTTTTTTATAGTGAAAAACATTGTATACCATATTTCCATCAATTGCGTTTACCAATATAAACAGCATTTTAACTGAGTCGTTAACATTTTCCGCCACTGAATCGCAACAATTTCATAATTTCCGTCCTCAGTGAAACGTATGGAGTCGTTTGCTTAATGGGCTGAATGAACAGTGACCGGGTTAATTGCCTCACATACTCGTAATAATAATACTTTATATGCTCCGAGAGTCAAATAATGATATGTACCAGATATCACTATTTGACGAAATAAATAACTTGTAGCGACGTCGAAGCTGCAGCGAAGTGATAAAACTAAACGATTTTACTATACAAGCTATCGGATCACTAGTGGTCCAAATGAAATAATTAAACAGATAATACGTATGTATGTTCAGCGATTTTTAGTACTTTCGGAGATATTGATCATTTTAGTCGGAGTTTTTGTATTTTTTCCTTATGTCCATGCTACAAAAACTCATTATGTTGATGTATTATTTCAATATTTTTTCAGTGATTTCTTACATGGACAGAATTATTATGAACTTAGAATGTTTTTAAAGCTACTTCCCAGTTTTTTTTATGACCACTTTTTGTGTAATCACACAAAGTTTGTTTTTCCATACTAGATAAAAACAAACATGGGGTTCACATAGTATGGAGAAAGTAGGCACTTATACCACATTCTAAGGTACATTTTTTTATTTTGAGTAGATGAGGTAAGGGTAAAACCTAAGCTCATGCCTCCAACTTTAGACCCAATATAGTCACATGACGAGGTATGACTAAAAAAATGTACTAGAATTGAATTGAGATTGTTCATATTTTTACAATTACTCCAATTCGAAAACCATTTCGAGGAATAGGGTTTTAAAGCCGTTCTGCATTATTAAGTTTTTGAAATATTTATTTATTTTGCATATTTCGGTAAAAGTATATTTAACCTTTGTTTGACTTTCGTTTTCGAGTTGACGCCCTCCTAGGTGTACTTACGCGTTAGGGGAAAACAGCTGGAAATAGTATGTTTTAGTACACTATTACAATCACTTTTTTTCGTTAGATATCATTTAACTGTTGTAATTTATTAGAAAATGCCATCCCAAATTTAAAATAATCATGTCATCCATAAAATGTCTGCTAAATAAATAAAGATATTAAAACAAAACTATTGGGTCAAATTTAAAATTTCCTATTCGTTCGAATTAGAAAGTAAAAACCGTGAGTTATTTTTTTTGGTCAATCCCAATTAGGGGCTGGGTTTTTTTTGCTACATTATAAAACCTTATATTTAAGTACAACCTTATATTCTCTATTACAGATAGAATAGAATGCCGCAAGCTGAAGGCTTTTTTCCAGCTGACTCGAGACAGCGAGTTTGCGTACGCGCTGTGGGGCGTCATCAACCTGAACATGTCGCTGCCGCTGAGCTACATCAGCCTGTGCACCACTTACCTGGTCATCATCATACAGTTCTCCAAGTTTATCGACTAAGTAGCTCAGTAGATATTTTTTATAAGCTGGGCTAACCGAACAGTTATTAGTATCAAAAACACTAGTTATCGGTAGCTAGTGATTGAGAAGCTGTCGTCTCTTTTTATCATCATCATCATTCCAACCAAAAGACAGCCGCTGCTGGAGACAGCGAGTTCACGAACGTACTGAGGAGCGTCAACCACCTGAACATGTCGCTGCCTCTAAACTACATCAGCCTGTATACCACTTACCTGATCATCATCATACAATTCTCCAAGTTTATTGACTAAGTAGCTCAGTAGATATTTTTTATAACCTGGGCTAACCGAACAGTTATTAGCATCAAAAACACGAGTTATCGGTAGCTAGTGATTGTAAAGCGGTCGTCTCTTTTTATCATCATCATCATTCCAACCAAAAGACAGCCGCTGCTGGAGACAGCGAGTTCACGAACGTACTGAGGAGCGTCAACCACCTGAACATGTCGCTGCCTCTAAACTACATCAGCCTGTATACCACTTACCTGATCATCATCATACAGTTCTCCAAGTTTATTGACTAAGTACCTCATTGGATATTATTTATATACGAGGTTAACCGACCAGTTATTAGCATCAAAAACACGAGTTCTCGGTAGCTAGTGATTGTAAAGCTGTCGTCTCTATCTATCATCATCATCATTCCAACCAAAAGACAACCGCTGCTAGAGACAGCGAGTTCACGAACGTACTGAGAAGCGTCAACCACCTGAACATGTCGCTGCCGCTGAGCTACATCAGCCTGTGCACCACTTACCTGGTCATCATCATACAGTTCTCCAAGTTTATCGACTAAGTAGCTCAGTATATACGGGGCTATCCGAACAGTCATTAGGATCAAAAACACTAGTTATCGGTAGCTAGAAATTGAGAAGCTGTCGTCTCTTTTTATCATCATCATCATTCCATCCAAAAGACATACGCTGCTGGAGACAGCGAGTTCGGGAACGTACTGTGGAGCGTCAACAACCAGCGGGCCTCGTATGTCACGCGATAAACGTAGGCCTCCTGAACATGTCGCTGCCTTTGAGCTACATCACCCTGTGCACCACGTATCTCGTCGTGATCACGGTTCTCCAGGTTTACTGACTAAGTAAATAATATTAATACGGGGTTGTTATATTTGCATCAAAAACACCAGTTGTGGTTTAAAAACCGTAGTAAAATAAAATGTTAATGTTAAATAAGTATGTAATTAGGTAATGGTAGTTAACTAAGTAACCAGCAACATGCTTACAAAAAAATGTTACAGTTGAAATGTCATGTTTTTATGTTACTTTCTATAAAATACATATACTTCAAAATGACTTAAAATGTTTTGAGTCCTAAACTGAATTAAAACAAAAGATGTTCAAGTAAAGTTTTTTTTGGTGAAATATTTTGAAAATATTATTAATAAATAAGTAGCAGTAAGTATCAATAAGGGCCTGTTGTTTGATCAGTAGTTAAACTAACTAATTGTTAAAATTCGAAAAAGGAACTGAAAATTTGACACATTTCCTTGAGATTCCTTCAAATTTTCGATTCCTTTTTCAAATTTTAACAATTAGTTAGTTTAACTACTGATCAAACAACAGGCCCAAGACAGATAAAATAAGTAAGGTCTGTTAAATCGATGTCCTCGCACTTTTTTTGTATTTTTCTGCAAAATTCAAAACAATAAAAAATAAAGTACCTACTAAGTACTTAAGTATATTTTTCTTGTCAAAGTCCCATTAGGTTAAATTATTTGTCCTTGTAAACGCACTGGAAATATATTAATAAAATGTCTACCTAGTAACACATTTTTAAAATGACAACGTTATAAAGGGCCCTGTTGATCGTTATAAGGGTCAAATTGGCCTACAAATTGCATGAAACACGTTCCCCTCTTGATTAACCACTCGACGATTACCAACGACTCCAATAAGAGCCCATTCTCCATACAAACAGAAGACCTTCGGCAATTCTAAAGCTAACTTTTTAGAAGAGCCCAAGGGAGCTTAATATAATAAAATTGGGTTCTTTCAATATGATTTGTTTACTTTAATCCTGAAAAATTTATGAGCTCCATTTGAGAGGCGAATTAATAAAAATTGGAGTACGATGATGATACTGGGAGTTTCTTTGAATCTAGCATTAGGAAAATGTATTTAGTTAGTTAAAACTAAATTAAGTCCAACTAGGGCTTCTTCATATATATATGTGTGTAAGTATGTGTTTATGTGTGCGTGTATGTGTGTGTGTGTAATAATGTCATCAAGTAACACTTTTTTTAATATTGCTAGAATAGCCCGTATATATTGTTTCCGAGAATTAATACACAGAGCAAAACGCGATGAAAAAGTTTAGTCACCAACCATCAATATAATTGGAATCTGAAAAACACGTTGATAAAAGATAAAAAGCCATCCAATTATTAATTCCATCGACTGACAAAACCGCCGAGCGTAATCCCCTTGTTACCCAAACAGGTGTTGGCGCAATCTCGGCGATAAGACATCGACTTTTGAGCAATTTCCACGAAGGGAATCATAATCGATAAAAGGTAAATCACTTAAGCCTTGCATTCGCAAAAGTCTAAAAACAGATGACAGTCGCAACCAGTGTTGCCAGGTCTAGTCCTACAAAAATTGGAACCGTGTCAATAAAAACTCGGGATTTCGATTATGGAATCAGGACAATACCAATAAAACACTTGAAAAATCGCCCGAATCCTGGCTGTCCTACAAGACAAATGTGGCCCTTGCGTGTTTGACCTCCAGTTGTTATCGTATATAATTATAATAGCGCTAGTGATGTGCTGAAAATGTGGACAATAGAGTCCCAATCAAGGGTAAATTGAGACGTGTCCATAGACCCCTGAAAATCAGGATATTTTGCAACACAATAGAGAAAACTGACGTTAAATCACACAAGCATCATGACGCGTGTGCGTCAATTCTGTTTAGAAATTTTTCCGTGTAAACGGCACCACTACAATGAAAGCTACCATGCCTCAAGTGATCAACCTCTATCTATACCTTAAGATCCTGGTCCCAAGGACCGGAGGTTTAGGAAGAAAAAAATTAACCAGATAACATAGAGTTTTATTGCGCATCGTCCATCTCCGACAGAAATTGGGGCGTAAATGGCTCCAGCGACGTGCTTTTTTTATCTCGTCGGTAAAAACACGGCGAAATGGATGTTTCCTTTTTATACTGGACGCTGGGTTTCATGAGTACGTCAATTTTATTTAATCTGTGCTGCTACATTGAGGTCGTTATTAGTGTTTACTGTTGCAGCTGTTGCAATAAAATTGTTCTATAGTGTTAAAGGGTTTTCGTAAAATACTGTAGGTATTGGAAAAAAAAAACCTTAACAATAGCAAAGGCGAAAAGGCGTCCTGCTTTTACTGTTGTCGCATTTTTTCGTTATAACATTACATTTTCTATAATTAATCTATGGTCTAGTAGTAATCTATTTGAATTGGTTGATTAAAGTACCCGCGCGGTCTACTCACTGAATAGGTAAGCATCTTTTATAGATGTAGGAGGAATTAGTGATAAGTTTTTTTGTTAAATAGATATATAAAAATTGCTACTTGCACTGCATAAATTTTGTCTCTATAAAAGATTTTTTTTTATCTATTTGTAAAGTTATTTTTTATGCTACCTAGAGAAAAAAACTAGCAATCGCGGCACCAAATGAAAACTGATCACCTCCGACCGTAGACGTGTGTCCGCAAAACCGAGAAAGGAATCGCAACTTTAATGGTCTTTTACAAAATAGTACTTATCCTCGTACCTTGAAGGCTCTTAGTCGCTAAGATAACACAACAATAAAAAAACTGACTGACATTTTACAGAGTTATGTGAGATTTAATGTCAGTTACGATATGTCACTCGGAAGCAGACGTATTTGCAAACGTAAAAGTTAAATGATTACGCTACAAAATGTATTTTCATTTCTGCATTTGACGTGATTCAAGTGTAATAAATGTTCTCCATGTTGGAGAATGTATATTTCAAATAAAGAACAGATTTGTAAACCGTTTAACGACCGCTTTGCTGGCCGGAATGTGTTTAATGTTAAAGCAGACCATTTGTTTCCAATTTAGGATGCCATTAAATGTTTACCTTCAAATAAAATACAAGCCGTTATGGATATCATGGCAACGGCGTTAATAAATATTTAACTGGCAATCCCGTGTATCGCGATATCGAAATGAAATCCTTGCAGTCGTAAACAGCGATGTTTTGTTTACATCCTGCTACTACACAGCTTGATGTTTTTATGCCCGTTGTTTTTGCTTGAACTGTAATGTTTGTTCATTTCGTAAACAAGTAATTGATGTTGGTAGAAAAGGAGAGAGCTATACTTATATCAGCTAAAGCTCTGTCTTTTCGCTTGCTGTAGAATATATACTGCATAGTCATAACTCCCTTGTTCTGCTGCGTTTCTTCTCAGCGAGGTCTCCTTATCGGAAGCGAAGTGCTGGTAAATTTTTGACTTGGTAAAGTGTCCGTGCGGCGTACTTATTGAATAAACATCTTTTATCTTCTTATCTTATTATTAACGGATTACTGGGGGGTTATTATGACGTGGCTATGCCGTTTATTTTACGTTGAGCTTAAAGGACGGAGCTATAGCAGCTATATAGCTCTGTCCTTTTCTCTCAGCGTAAACGGAACGGCATTGCTATGTCATAATAACCCCCCTGATAGTACAAATTGTCGTGAAAGTGTTCATAAGAAAGTCTCTTGACGACTTAGTTAAAATATTTTCCACTTCGTTCTCGTGGATTTTATCAATTAGGGATTTCACTGAGGGGTTCAAATAAAAGAGGTTCTAAGTAAAAATATATTAAAGTAACTTGATGGAACTTTAATTAGTAGTGTATTTTATTTAAAAAAAAGAAATAGAGTATAGTAACGGTAAGAAAAGGTTCGTCAATTTTGGACCTTAAGAGCGTTGAAATAGAATCGAAAAGTGACTAAGCTTTTTTTACCTAACTTAACCTAACTGTAAAGGTTTATCAATGATGTAAGTAATCTACTATGTTGTAGCATAGACACACACATCTCGCACAGACCACGTTATGTTTAGTAAAGTGGTATTTGATACCTATAGATTTGCAATATCAATAGTCTGCCCTCATAAGCCAAAAGGCAGTATCTCAAATTCAGTAACCTAAGCAAATTCAATCCTATTTCGTTAGTAATGAGGTTTCTCTTGCTACAAGAATTTTGTCTAAATACCGCCATTTGTTTTAGCAGAGATCAAGGATCAAGCTCGATATAGGTTTACATATAAGTATTTAAAATTACAGAACTTTGGTCCGAATTGGCCCGAAATTGATTCCTAGACCACTTTGGACTATGTCAAACTGACACTGTAAATAAAATCAAATTAAAGTCTCTTACATTTTGGTTAATAACGTCACTTTGACATAATCCAAAGTGGTCTAGGAACCTACTTCCTTGACTGTGTATTAAATCACGCCTGTTTTCCAGACCTCTTTCGCTTCTTCCACATTCATACATCGAGTCATGCAAGCACGTCTCGGTTTCGGGTATTGGCCCTAATAGTTACAAAATATTAATTTATTATTACATAATTACATACATACCTTCACGCCTGTCTCCCAATGGGGTAGGCATAGATTATGGATCGCCAGGTGCACCCATCTAAACACAAAATTTTCGCTCCCTCTACATTTTTTTTTATGGCATAGATAAGACAAACGACCACACAGGCCACCTGATGGTAAGTGGAAACTGTGACCCATAGACATTCGCATTCACAAGACTGCAATGCAATCCTAAGACTGCAAATGCGTTGCCAACTCTGAGGACTAAGATGGAATGCCTCTATGCTAGTCATTTCACCGGCTGTCTTATCCCCAAACCGGAACACAACAATGCGAACACTGCTGTTTGGCAGTAGGTTAATGGATAAGATGGTGGTAGCGATCCGGACGGACCCTGCACAAGGTCCTACCACCCGCAAACATCAATCATCATCATCATTTATTATTAATGGAAAAAAAGCATGAATGGAGCTGATTATTAATAAACTTTAGACTCAGCGCGCTGCGTGTCATATTTTGCAGTATGTGCAGCCTTTAATGCGCATTCACATTTTCTCCATTGGCTTGCGTCGGCACGTTTCTGCCCTGATATCGGCATGAGACATGCCTTGGTCGTTATCAAAATTGACCGTTCGTTCCTTGTTTTACTGTGTAGTAGTGTTTCATCTAATGGCATCATGAACTGCCAGTTACTCCTAGCAAGGTGTTATGAAGGTTTTACTTTTACATTTAAAATATAACTGGCAGCATGTAACTCAATATGTCTGTATTAAATAATACCCCCGTTGTTTGATTAGTAGTTAACTTAACTAATTGTTAAAAATCCTAACTAATGGTTAAAAATCTCATGGAAATATGTCAAATTGTCGATTCCTTTTTTTAATTTTAACAATTACTTGAGTTAACTACTGATCAAACAACGAGCCCTAAGCTGGCGATGCGTCGCATTTTCTTTTAACCTACTTTAGTGAAATGGCATGAAAATTCAAATATTAATTGGTTCTGGCGTCTGGTGTTGATGTCAATATTTATTTATGACTAGCGACCCGCCCTCGCTTCGCTTCGGTTTATATGAGTTTTCTGTAACACCAGTACATAAAATAAAAAAATATTATACATATAAACGTTCCTCTTGAATCACTCTATCTATTAAAAAAAACCCCATCAAAATCCGTTGCGTAGTTTTAAAGATCTAAGCATACATAGGTACAGACAGCGGAAAGCGACTTTGTTTTATACTATGTAGTGATACGGCCATTAGGTACTTGAATAATCACATAATATTAAAAAAAACAAAGTTTTAAATTATTGGAAAATAACTTAACAAACAACATTGCACCATACACATTGAAATACAGCAGAGTTACCTACAGTCAATTATACTCCAACTAGCGACCCACCACCGCTTCGCTTCGGTTTATATGAGTTTTCTATAACAACCCGTACATAAAACAAAATTCATTTTACACAAAAAACATCCTCTTGAATCACTCCATCTAATAAAAAATACCGCATCAAAATCCGTTGCGTAGTTTTAAAGATCTAAGCATACATAGGGACAGACAGACTGCGGGAAGCGACTTTGTTTTACACTATGCAGTGATAAATAAGAAAAACAAAAAAACGCGACGTTGCCAGCTCATCCAATTTAAACACCTCTTAATTTACCTCGAGCGTGCAGCCCCAATCAAGCATCTCACACGGCAATTGTACGCCCAAAACAGCAGCACCGAGTACGACTATTAAAATGAATCAACCTTCCGCAAATACGGGTTTGCAGAACAAAGAGCACCAAGAGACCGAACTTCGTACTAATTGCCAATCACGAAAACGGAACGATATTGGCCATTTAGCGCTGTTAAAGGCGATATCGGCTGATGCGAAACACGACCGCTGCTTCGGGGTAATCAGGGTAATTAAAAAAGACGGCCAAGCGTGATGGCGCTCTAACTGGCGTTAAGATGGGTTTTACTGGCTTTTTACAAATAGTTTTAGTTCTATAGTGGACTTATTGGCATGAGAAATACTATGTACCAACCTACTACACTTGAAGTTTGTATAGTTTCACGAACTGTATGTGTCGAGCAACTTTATGTAGTTTGTAAAATGAAGAACACTTTTTATTATTGGTCACGGATTTTTATTTACAAAAGGTGTTTAAAAAATAGACGGTGAAAAAGTTTGGCGTATAATGACTGAAAATATTTCAACAATTGCACGAGTGTAACATAACGAATTGTTTCTTATGTTGAGCAAGTTACAAATGTAATTAACAAACAATCTCCTTAGCCTTTTGTCGAACGCTGTAAAAAAATCTAGCTTTGTTTTTTCAACAGTCTTAGGCCTTTAAATCTTTTACGAGGATATTATACTTATTTATTTTGAATTTTTTTGATATAATATGTACAGACTCTCAGCTTTATCAACAAAACTTTGAGATAGGCTAAGTAGTTTTTGACCGCCATCAAAACATTAAAATTCTAACTTGGAGGCTAAAGGTTGCTGAGATGACAGATGTCAAGAATTGTTAATTACATTGCGATCAGAAAAATCACATTAAGTTTATAATTTCTTAAGGATATAAGTAACTCACGTTTTAATATTGGAGTCTCTAGAGTTGTTTTTAATGTCACCGTATTGTTTTTAACTGGGCCGCTAGTGCTGTCAAAGAAATAAGAGCTATTGATGTCATAACAACATTGACAAAACGATAACATATCAAAAACAACATGGCTTTACCAAATAGAATAAAGCCTTCTTCTTCTTCTTTCATAATTGGAATGCCATGTCACTTTCTAATCTGCCAGATTACGAAGTGACAATACGTGGTTTAAGGCGACACTAAATGTAATACATGTTCATACAACTGGCAATGGCATAGTATAAATATAAAAGTAGGTCATCTCCGGCCCTTTAGGAGTTTCTGTTATCTACCTATGTTGTGTGACGATATTTTTGCGTTAATGCACATCGCTGGATACGTGAAACGTACGCATGCCATCAAACGTGGCGTCGGCGCGGCCACTACTAAACCGGCTGGGTCCACCTTGTTGAGTTTGGTTGTGGTAGCTCGCACACAATAAATATACCTTTGTTTAAACATGAACTACTGTGAACAAACTAACAGTAAAATACTGTGAAAATGATCACTGTAGCCAAGTGCACAAATATTTCTGATCGTAACCTTGATTACCTATAAGCTAAGCCCTAGATAGAACCCTCAACCATTAAATAATAATAATAATAAATAATAATGTATTCAGGGCAACGATAGATAGATAGATATACTTACGGACTAATGTTAGTAAACACAATAATAACTTATTTTAATTGCTGCACGTGAAGCTTCCAACAGTGCGTCACGTACGGACAGTCGAGCCTATAAATCATCAACTCAATCTTATTTAACCATCATTCAACTAAAATCTACTTTTCCGAAGAATATCTAAACGTAAACACTTTTTACCGATACGAAAAGACATCTCCCACACGCGGCGACGTTATATTTCATCCAAACTACACCAGTAAACACCAGCAGGTATATTAATTCCGATAACAGCATAGTAACATACTTTACCTACAATATTGTTTGTATGCGGGGTTCATACGAGGGCCAGGAACGCTTTTTGCATATTTCATATCAGATTTCAGGAGGCCTTGGGCTGGCGGATCAAAGAACAGTAGGGGTTTCTTTCAAACATGTTTCACGTTTCATCTATCCAAGTTTCGCAGGTGATCGGTTAGCAGTCGTAAGATATAGCATACAGGAGTGTTATGCTTTCAAAAACAACGGACGGTCGACGAACTAGCGAAATCGCAGCGGCGAGTTTAAGTAGTCCCGTCAGAGCGAACAAAACACATTTTAGCGTGTGCTTTCACAATTAGGCAGCCTTATACGTTTGATCATATCGAAAGAAGTCATGCTGCCAAATTGAAAATGCATTGGTATGTATGTATGTCATAATAAAATTCTAAATTGATCAAAATGCCAAATTTGAATTTATAAGGATGCGGAATTATTTCACGTTGTAAAGAATGAATACCAAAAATACTTCTTCTATATTGTACTGTCGTAACTTTAATTATTCACCAGGATAAAAAAAAAAAAGATAAAAGATGTTTATTCAGTAAGTAGGCCGCACGGGCACTTTTACACGTCAAAAATCTACCAGCGCTTCGCAAGAGACCACTGCTGAGAAGAAGCGCCGCAAGAAACTCAACAGTTAGTCGTTTTTTAAATATAGGTACAATTTTAAAACTTAACCTAGCATTATATAAAACAATCAATCTAACATAAGATAAGAAATAAATGTATTCACGCGTAGTTGAGCAGGAAAATGTGCCAAAACTCTGAGTTTTCTCCAGAACTAATTGGTAGTAAGTAATAGAAAATAATTATGAAAAATTATACTTAATTATGATGGTGTAATACAACTACATAAAAAGTTTCGATACATTCTCCTACAGAAACCGTGTCCCCTAGACAATATACAATGTTTACATATTTCTTACGATGAAGTTATTATTAAGTTATTTGGGTGTTTAGTTTAGGCCAAGCACTTTTATCTGATAGATAGTCCTCGACCCTATAGTAAGCTTTAGACATCAGCGACTTTTTCAAGTAAGTTTTAAGTACTGGAAATGGTAACTTTAAAACTTCGTCAGGTAATTTATTATAGAAATGGATGCATTGACCTACAAATGATTTAAAAACCTTACGAACACGAAATTTTTTAGTAGCTATTTTATTTTTATTTCTTGTATTAAAATTATGTATATCACAATTCTTAATAAAAGAGTCCTGATTTTTAATGACATAAATAATATTCTCATAAATAAATTGTGAAGCTACTGTCAAAATACTAATTTCTTTAAATAGTAATCTTAAAGAATCACGGGAGTTTAGGTTATATATAGAACGGATGGCTCTTTTTTGTAACACGAATATAGTCTGTATGTCAGCAGCTTTTCCCCAAACCAGAATACCGTATGACATAACACTATGAAAATAACTATAATAAACTAAGCGAGCTGTCTCAACATTCGTAAGTTGCCTGATTTTCCTAACAGCATAAGCTGCAGAACTTAATTTACCTGCTAGTACTGCTATGTGGGGACTCCATTGCAAGTTTTTGTCTATAGTTATCCCTAAGAAAAGCGCCTTATCTACCATTTCCAAACACTCGCCATTTAGAAATATACTAGATTCTACCGGTCTAACATTAGGCAAAGCGAACCTAACACATTTAGTTTTCCTAGCATTGAGTAGCAAATTGTTACTAGTAAACCAATTATGTACTTTACCTAGCGTGGCGTTTATCCTAGTGTAATTGACGGATTTTCGGTCTACCTTGAAAATCAATGATGTATCATCAGCAAATAGCACAATATCACAAATATTCTCTATCATGGGTGGTAAGTCATTAATGTAAACCAAAAATAAGAAAGGACCTAATATGGAGCCCTGAGGCACACCTAATTTAACAGCTGCTCCAATGGACTGTGTTCTGTTTACAACAACCGTTTGTGTCCTATCACTAAGATATGAGGACATGAGATTTAGAGAATTATTAGTCAGACCATAATGTTCTAATTTTAATATGAGAGTCGCATGATCTACGCAATCGAAAGCTTTGGAAAGGTCACAAAAAATTCCTATTGCATCACAAGATTTCTCCCAAATATTGTATATATATTTAATGAGTACAGATGCTGCATCAGTTGTGGATCGTCCTCTGGTGAACCCGAACTGATTACTGTTAAGCAGTTTATTTCTATTGAAGTGACCTAACATATCATTTAACATTAACTTCTCAAAAACTTTACTTAAAACAGGTAGAATAGAAATGGGACGGAAATTCGTTAAATCACTCATCTCACCTGATTTAAAAAGTGGTATGACTTTACTATATTTCATAAGATTTGGAAAGACCCCCTCTGAAATGCAATTATTGTAGATTAAAGCTAAGTGAGGAGCAATTATATCTATGACATGTTGGATGACTTTAACTGAAGTTCCCCATAAATCCTCAGTTTTTTTTAAACTGAGCGATTTAAATACCTTAACAATAGTAGCTGAATCTACATAGCTAAAATCAAAGCTAACATTACATTTAGTAACATTAGCACAAAGTGATTTTTGAGCTTCAATCGCAGATGATTGAAGACATTTCGTGGTATTAATGGCTATGGTGGAGAAATAATCTTCGAACGCTAAGGCCACGTCTTTGTTTGAGGTGATTTGTTTGTCACCATTGTTTAGAGCGATTTTATTATCACGAGTTTTTGATTTACCTGTTTCTCTATTTATTATCTTCCACACAGTTTTTACCTTATTGTCAGAAGCTTTGAGTTTAAGACTTAGAAAGTTTGACTTAGCAGTCAAGCAAACTTGCTTGAAGGTTTTTGAATAATTCTTAACGTAAACTAAGAAGTCGGCGTTCTTGTTCTCCTCCCTCTCTCTGTAAAGTTCATAAAGCCTGTTTCTACTTTTATGAATGCCTACAGTAGCCCATTCACTAAACTTAGTTTTTGACCTAGAAATAGTTTTCATCTTAAAATGATTATTAAATTGATGAAGAATTACACCAAACAAATCTTTATAAATACTATTAGAATCATTATGTGAAAAGGATAACCCACAGAGATTACTCTGAACTTTATTTTTAAATAGTTCTAAACGATTGCAAGTTATGTGTCTGTATGTTATTGTCTGTGGTTCCTGATTAAAATCATTTAGAAAGGAAGCCTTTTGACCACTATGATCTGAATTAAAGCAGTTAAATATTTCCTTATCCAAACATTCACAATTACAAAAAATATTGTCTAAGCAGGTAGCACTTGAAACACCTATCCGTGTAGGTTCAAAGAACAAATTACCTAAATTAAAAGATTTAAATAAACTTAAGATCTTAATAGTATTATTTGACGTTTCTAGTAAGTTAACATTAAAGTCTCCACAGACAACAACATGCTTTTGAGTTTTACATGCTAATTTTAACACATTTTCCATAGTAGATTCAAATGTGCTGAAATCAGCTGATGGTGGTCTATAAACACAAATAATTATGTAATTTTCTAGTTCTATGCAAGAGATTTCTATAAGCCTCTCTATGGATAGCCTAACAATATCTTTCCTTTCTTTGGACTTAACGGTACTTTTAGCAATTATTAAAGAACCACCATGAATGGCGGATTTTCTAGCAAAAAAACTAACTAATTTGAAATTTATAAAATCAAAAATTAATTGATCCGGTCTAAGCCAATGTTCTGTAATACACATAATTTGAACATTTTCAGTATCTAAAAATAATCCTACTTCTAATTCTTTGCTGGACAGGTTTAACTTAGCCAAAGTTCAAGGCTGCAAGTATCAATTCTCTTATGTAAATGTGCTGTCTTCAGTATTATAACCACGTTCTGTTGCCTTTATCGAGTCTTATGGAGTGAGCACGTAGTTAAATACTTCGTGTAGAATTACAACTTGAAATATTATCGTCCCTTTACTTTGTCAATTCTGTATCTGATTGAATAGTTAGATAGGAAAGTAGACTTTATTCTTTATAGGACATGAGTGCATTTCCTATCTAACTATTCGATCAGATACGAGGTTGAGAAAGTAAAGGGACGATATGAAATAAGCCATCTTGAAAGTTAAAATTCAGTATGATAAACAGGTAGCCATCTTTAAAAGTTACAAATCAAGTATAAACCGAGATAATGTGGATCGAGTAACTTAATCTCGTTTTTATCGTGATTTGCCTGTTAAGTCACTTTTCAATTCAGACTTTTCATCGTGGTCCATGATATGGTATCAATATTACATAGAGAAACTGAATACTTCGAAATATAAGGAAACAAAATCGATCTTCAAAGTACGTACAGTTGGCCAAAAATGTGGTCTTGGTACGGTTGAAGTCCATTTGTACTTCATGATACAACAAGTTCGATTTACCCTTGCAATAACATTATGACAATGACAAGTGTCAACCTTAGAGAAAATCTGATCTCCCAGAAACTTGTCAAGACTATAATGCCTGGCCGATAAGAAGTCAATCCTGACACCTGTCATTTCAGTACCAATTATAACCTCAAACCCAAGAATAGGTTATAAATTGAACTGCAATAACAGCTGTCAGGATTGACTTCTTAACAGCCAGGCACTATAGTAGACATTCTTGTCTATACAACCATGCACGTCGAATGTATGTAGGTAGGTACAATTAGTTTGTTTGCGAGTTCGGCCATTTGTGTAATTCGATATTTGACACTGGCAACTAGGGCATTCAAATTACACTCGAACACACTGGATAATTATCATAATTAGCCTGCATATTAGTGACGCGTTAGCTAATCATAGTATGGAGTGGACACATACCGCTTCAATGAAATACAGTCAAATTACTGCCGTATACCCTGCAGTGCTACTAACACGGTAGATTTTTTAATTGTGTTATGAAATTCCTATACCCGTATAAAGCCATGAATTATTATGAACATAAATATTGATATGAACAAAATATACAGTTAACTGCCCAAATCTAAAGCAACTTGCGTATCTCTATAAAAACTATTTAGCCTGGTTGATGGTGACCCTGCCTACGAAGCTAACGATCCCAGGTTCGTGTCTCGATGTGGGCAAAAAGTTGTGTAATTTTTCCAAGTATTTATTCCTGAGTCTGGATGTTTTATAGGTTTTCATATTTATGTACATGTAAATATGTATATATTCGCGAATGGACTGGAGTCACAAGTGCAGCGGAGCTTTTCAACCTCGCCAAAGACCGAGAGAAATATGCAGAGCTGACTGCCAACCTTCACTAGTTGGAGAGGCACTTAAAGAAGAAGAAGTACATGTATGTATTTGTCTACTTAAGTCGGTATGTTTATCCAATCCTAGAGCTTAGTTTGGGACTAGGTCAATTTATTTAAGACTGTCCCCCTGATATTTGTTTTTTTTATACTTTTTTTTTTACTACCATCCAAAACTATGTATTGTTGAATATGTATGTATGTATGTATGTAAACACTTTATTGTACAAAAGAAAAACCATAACAATACAATTAATATAGAAATATGTACAAAGGCGAACTTATCCCTTTAAGGGATCTCTTCCAGCTAACCCTTGAGAGATTGAGATGAGTGAACGGTTGTGCAACGAGTAAAGAAGTGTACAAGAAGAAGACCAATAAAACGTATATAATTAAATTTAAAATAAAACTACATTCAAATACCTACATAAATAGATATAGAAATATACATATTAATAGTTAAATATACATACATAAACTACATTTTACGTATCTAGAGGATAATTGATATTTTAGGAGATAGAGTCAAGCCAGAACTTCTTTAATTTGCCTTTTAGGGAGTCTACCGTTTGTGATTGCCTAATGCCAGTCGGTAGCCGATTCCATAATCTGACAGAATGTACCGAGAAGGATTTAGAATAAGATTTGGATTTGTGGGATGGGAATGCGAGGGTTCTGCTTGTTCGCGAGCTAAATTTTTCTATTCATTTGCTGAATTTAAAAGAAGATAAGAAATCATAAAGTCGAGGTTGGCCTCACACCACGGCTACTCAAGAAAATGCTGTCGAAAAAAATATATGTAAAAACCGACATTACACTTCGAATTTTAATAATAATGTTGAATCCATATCTTGCTTTAGTGCACACATACATACAAACATACCTCCACACCTGTCTCCTAATAGGGTAAGCAGACACTATGGAACACCACGTGCACCGGTCTAAACATACAACTTTCGTTTACTCTACTTTCGTATGCTTTCAATTTGGCCCTTATATAGTAGGTATACTAGATATGTACATCGTGATGCTGATCACTTAAAAAAAAACGTCTATGGCGGCTCCTGTCAACATTTTCATCGACTCTTGCTCGCCACACCACATTTGTAACTCTTCTTTCATCCATCATTTCTAAATAACCAAACCATATTTGCACACCCTTTAGTCTCATTGTGCTATAAAAATTACTAAAATCTCCGAACCCTATTCATAAGATTTACAAAGTACAGAGTCTATGCATAGACCAAGGGCAAACATCTATTCTTCAAAACCTCACAGATCAACGACCGGGGTGTTTGTTTTCTGTGATCAAGTAAACATTACATCGTCTAGGATTTAAATAATATGGTAAACTGCTTTTGAAATGTAAAGATACAACAAACAACAAAACAAAATGTAATTGAAATTATTAACACATCCATACTAATATTATAAATGCGAAAGTGTGTCTGTCTGTCAGTCTGCTATTTTCTTCACGCTTAAACCGCTGAACCGATTTAGGTGAAATTTGGTGCAAAGATAGTTTGAATCCTGGGAAAGGGCATAGGATAGTTTTTTTCCCGAAATTCATCCTCTACGAGGGTGAAATAGAGGGTGAAAATTTGTATGGAGCTACGATATAAACGAGCTCCACGCGGACAGAGTCGCGGGCAGAAGCTAGTCACTATATAAATTCAGATTGAGCCGGTTTTTATGTGCATCATGCAAAAAGAAAACAAATTCTTACAAATTAGAAAATTATTATTCGTTGTATGTATAAAAGAAAAGAAAGTATGTTTTTACTATTTTATCATTAGAAAACTAGGAAACCATAAAAGGAACACAAAGGTCGTATTCTAATACAATTTACTGAGAGCTCAATATTGGCCGACAGACGAACACATGATGAAATATAGCGCAATCTATGTAAGTCGATACTCGAAACAATAGTTACCTAGGTACGTAACGTTACGTTATTCAGCCTCTGAATTCCCTCCGCCAGGCCTAGCCAATCCAATCCAACCAATCCAATCGCTACTAACGTTTCTATCTATCTACTCCAAATATACAGGGTATTTTTTTAATTAGAACATAAAGGGAAAATCCAAAATCGTAGAAGATACAGGTACACTGACAAGAATTTATTAAACTAGTGGAAAGAACAAAATTGGAACAGCAAAAGTTGGTTACATTTAGGTACTAATCATATTTTTTAATATAATTCGTAAGTAAACTTTTCAAAGGAGGGTGGGCGAATTGGACTATTGACCAATAAGTACAAGCGATATGTCCCCGGATAGGTAATTCTAAGTTGTAAAACTATTTCTATGGCAGGTGGTTCGAAATCTTTGTGTGAAAAAAGTTATCGCCATGCAAAGACAGCGGTTTTTCAAAGTAATTATGCTAAAGTCGTCTATGTAGGCGTCTCGTTGTTCCAGATTTATTAATATTTCACACAGTGATTTAAGATTTCCCGCTATACAAAAAGTTGTGGAATATGAAAAAACCTTTAAAATGGCATATGGCTTGTCATTATTGGTTTTTAGGCCAGTGTCCATACAAAACTGCCCAATCATCAAACAAATCTGGACAAAGGTCCAGCTGTTCCAATGAAACAGGAAACTCGGAGGATTCGCGTTGTTTTTGACAAAAACGTCAATCCTGTACATTTTGTCGATTTTCGAAAACAGCTGACTCAGCATTATGCATCTTTGTCCTCGTGACGTACGATGCTCCTCGGATTCAACCTCCTCACCCTCTGCATATTTCATCCCCGAGCCGAAGACAACCTACATCCGTACCTCACTCGTATGCAAACTGAATTTAAACAGTTCGTTCCGGTCTCTTATTGTTGTTTTAATATTCAATGTGTTCGGGACTTCATTTGGAATTTAGTTTAATTTTGTTGACACGCGTTTATTCTAATACTGGGTGACACGTAAGACGTAATACAAAATGTTATTTTCCGAATCTACTCATGATTACGATCAACTATTAATATGGGACCAACTTCGAAAATGTAAACACAAAATCGACGTCTCCATACAAATTGTGAAACCAGCTGATTGCTTTTAGTATGGGAGATTTAAAAAAAAACCATCGATTTCGATATTAGTCCCATACTAAAAGATGATCGTGCTCATGAGTAGATCTAGAAAATAAAATTTTGTATTACGTCTTAGGTGTCACCCTGTATATTAGGTGTAAATAAACAATAGGTATAGATTCGCATTTGTACAGTCGGCTTTATAAGTAGCCGAACATTTTAGTACCTGATCGCTTTAACGCCTTTGAGAGATTAGTACAGCCGTTCAAAAACGACAGCTTAGGGAGACCATACATACCTGGTAATCAGAGATGTACAAAATGGTTTTAAAAAAGCATTTAAATACAAAATGCAAAATACTTTTCAGATTTACTATTTCAAATGCAAAATACCAAATAGTTTTGCGTTTTGTATTTGAAATGCTAAATGCAAAATAGGTATTTTCAAAATACTTTTTCAAAATAAAATACCTTTTGACCAAATCTCAGATATTTTTATTTATTTTATTACGCTTTTTAACAATACCAGTTATTCGAATACCTCATCACTCATTTTTCTTCTGTGAGGTCTCATAATCATTTAAATCACTTAAATCGAATCGTCGGCGTCAGCGGCGTTTCGTTTCATAGCCATAGATAAAGTATGTTCGTCGTTTTAGTTTGACACTAGTCAGACAAGGCGCGCGAATGGCTAGCAGGTGCCTCTATCGGTCAAATTCGGCAATACAAGCGTGATTCGTTCATTTTCATTTAGTTTGACTGGTAATGTTGGCTAAACTTAATCACAAAGTATTTTGCATTTTGAAATGAATATTAAAAATGCAAAATATATCTCGAAAGGTATTTCAAATAAAATACAAAATGCTTCTTACTAAAAAGCATTTAAATGCAAAATACAAAATAGCTATTTTGCATTTTGTATTTGCATTTTAAATAGAAGTATTTCAAATAAATCGCATCTCTGCTGGTAATTAATTAAACAGAGATTAAAAAGTGACAACATCATATAGCTTAAAATATCAAACATTTAATAGGTATCAAACACGAAACCTTGAAGCTTTAACATTATAATAATGTTGTACACATTAAACATGACATTTATCCAACCATTTGCCCCAGTAAACGCTTTACGCTCTGTCGGCTGCCAATCTTATTAAACTAGTTTCAGGTTAGCCCTTTTAAGCCAGCCTACTAACTAAAGCTGTTGTAAAAACGGGTCAAGAATACTGCCTCTTTAAATGTAAAAGGCGTAACTACGCTTTTTGTCACAGCAGACTTAACTCTATTAGATTAAGGATATGGTTGCGAATGGAATTATGATTGTATAATAGATGTGCTCTTTTTTGTAGAGTAAGACCATTTCCAGCGGCACTTCAGTAGTGTCACAAAGCGACTTTGAAGCGTTTGGTTTCAGGGAAAGTGGACTTGACGTAGCTGTGAGCTAATATAACTGTGAGCTAGGTTTGCTTTGATATAAAATGAAATTGGGTTGTTTAATTGTTATTATTAAATACTATTTTATAATCCACGAAATTTGATTGTTTATAATTCACGTATTTTTTTACCAGGAATGGATTGATTTCCCCGCGTGGTTGCCGGGTAAGAATAGTGCCACTCCATGTCCTCCCGTGGATGTCGTAAGAGACGACTAAGGAAATAAAGGTTGTGTAGTACTGTTAGGCGATGGGCTTGCAACCTGTCACTAATACACTGGTAAACATTTTAGCCTAATTGTGCTAAATGTGGTTACAGACGGATCCCTTTGACTGCCATACAATATATCGTTGGTCATAATGTATTGTTAGTCATAAATTTTTTTGTCATAACTTATTTCAGGGTGAAGTTACAGTTTTTAATAAACGTTTATCGTGTAGATTAGTTAGGTTAGGTTAGGTTAGTTTTAAAAAAATCTTGAAAAAATAACCGTGTCCTGAGAAAAATGCATTATGACTTGCGAAAATTATGACTTGAAACACATTATGACTAAAAATAATTGTGGCAGTCAATAGAGACCCGGTTACAGAATTATTAACAAGTTTTTAGAGTTGTTAGTAATTCTGAAGCTCTGCCTACCCCACTCTGGGAATAAAGGCGTGAGCTTATGTGTGGATTGAATTTATTCTGGTTTTATGATTTTATGTTTTTGGTAACAAAGGGGTAAGATAATATCTATTTGTAACAACAGATAAATAAAAACGGAGAAATTGAAGAAAAGTATTAAAGGGGAGTACTAATACTATTTATTTTGCAGACTCCTTGTTCAGTTTCCTTACCTATATGTCTTTACTTTGTAAACTGTTAGTTTTGTTGACCTTAAAAACTCTTAAGAGATATTTTTGGGCCTAAAAGTTTTACAGAAAAAAAAATGCTTGATAACAAAAATACATTATTACAAGACCAGTCAAATATAGCTATCCCAAAGAAACTACAAAAGCATTGTTTATTTGTGAAACAGCTACACATTTAACGGCCAAATTACAATAAATAAGAAGTATAGATAATGGTTATGGTCCATTTTCCTTGCCACATGACCCGCCATTACGAATAATAAATGTTACCTCAAACATAAAAGGCGTATAAATGATAGCGAGACATACTTTGCGCATTCATAGCCCATGTTTCAGAGTAAGCAAGTATCATAAACGAATATTTATCATACTTGTGCGAAAAAAGCGCTCTTGTGTTTCGTTTTTGCGATCCTTGGAATGTTTGTCACGAAAAATCTTTTTCGACGAAGCGAGTGACATTTATTAACGTGCTCTTGATGTTTTTCATTCACGGCTAGTGACGCCGCTCACTATTACAAATTGAAAGCGCTTTCACTCTCTCTGATCGATCGTATTATAGGACCTTGAATCTAGAAATAGTATTGTAGGACCTTGCATCTAGTTACCTACTTATAACTTAGTTTTAGTAAATATTGTTTCTCCGTGATTTGATTAACGTGTGTGGCTTGACTGTTAGTGTTAAATTATACGATCAAAAAAAAACTGCCTTACTTTTTAACTAGTACGATTAAAAAGACTCCGATTAAAAGTCTCCTGATAGTCCTGATTCTTAAACAAACACATTTTAGGGTTTCGTAGTCAACGAGGAACCCTAAAATGTGTTTGTTTAAGAATCAGGACTATCAGGAGACTTTTAATCGGAGTCTTTTTAATCGAACAAATTTATAAGGGAAACTAAAACGACTAAGTAGACTTGATCAGTTTCAGTGATAAATAAAAATATTTTAAATGAATATACCAACTCTATGCTAAGAAAGCCGCGATTAGAAAAAAAAAACACGTAAACCCAATTCCCTTGTCAATATGTTTTAAAAAAGTAACGATAGGTACTTGAAATAAAATATAAGGCTGATATTATTTAAATAATTATGTCTTTATATATAACCAGACCGTAAACAGATGAAAAAACTGTAAATGAGTGGGACATTCCAAGAAGTGGGCAAGATTGAAGAAAGAGATAAATATTAAATGGAACATTACTTTCAGTCTACATTAAGTAAAAGCTTTTCTAAAAGTAGACTTTGTATTTGTAATTTTTTTTTCTAAAAATAGAAACGAGTCCTACTTTTTAATATTCCTGGCGTGTTATTCTCTCAAAAACAACGGACGGGTGGACGAACGAGCGAAATCGCAGCGGCGAGTTCAAGTAGTCCCGCGCGTGCATTTTCAATTAAGCAGCCTTATACGTTCGATCCATCGGCAGAATCCATGCTGCTAAATTGAAAATTCACTTACTAAAATATGTTTTTTTGGCACTGACGGGACTACTTAAATTCGCCGCTTGGACATTCACTCGTCCGTCCGTCCGACCGTAGTTGTTGAGAGAATCACTACCCTGCTTAATGGGTTATTATAAATATGGGAAGATTGTAGTAACTTTTATATAGATGTTTTAATGCTAAGCGGTCGTATAGTACGGATTCGTTTGAAAGTTGGCACGCGGAAATATAAAAATTTCCGAGGATCCATAATAATCCATACTATCCATACTAATATTATAAATGCGAGTGTGTCTAGCTGTCTGTCTGTTACCTCTTCACGCTCAAAACCGCTGAACCGATTTTGATTCCATCTTAGTCCTCAGGGTTGGCAACGCATTTGCAGTCTTAGGATTGCATTGCAGTCTTGTGAATGCGAATGTCTATGGGTCACAGTGTCCACTTACCATCAGGCGGCCTGTGTGCTCGTTTGTCTTCTCTATGCCATAAAAAAAAAAAAAAAGATGAAATTAGGTGCAAAGTTAGTTTGAATCCTGGGAAAGGACATAGGATAGTTTTTTTCCCGAAATGGGGAAAAGGGGTGAAATAGAGGGCGAAAATTAGAATGGAGCTACGATATAAACGTGTTCCACGCAGACGAAGTCGCTGGCAGAAGCTAGTGTTACTATAAACGAATAAACAAAGGCTCTTTTAATTAATGTCAAAAAAAAAGCCCTGGGAAATGAAATAACATAGAAATTAATTTCCAAAACTTAAACAAACGCGCAGTAGTACAAAACGAAAACTTTTTCAGATTTTAGTAACGATCAAAAAATCCAATTAAGGTAAGTAGGTACCTACGCTAATAATTTTCTCTTAAAAACAAAGTTCAATTAAAACCCTTAGAGTTATACAATTTATCTTCTTTCAAAGTTCATGAATAAAGATGTCGAACGGCAATAGCTGAATTTTGTGAAAAATAAACGCGCGCGTCCAAATTGGGTAAAATAACTTTGTCGGGGTGTCTATGAATAAGCGTTATTAATTTGCGGTTTGTGTAAAGAACCAACTTTGTCTGGATAACTATTAGCCATTAAGTTAAATTAAGTTGAACAGAAATGATTCTTATTAAAATAACAGTTTTATTTCAATAAAATGTTGAAAGACACGAACGCGCTAATCATTTTAGGTTTTGGTTAATAGAAGGCCATCCAAGGTTTTTAGGATTCTGTACCCAAAGGGTAAAAACGGGACTAATAGGGTCTCGTTTCTTCCCTTCGGGGAAGAATCCACCGTCCGTCTGTCTGTCTGTCAACGGGCTGTATCTCATGAAACGTTATAGCTAGACAGTTGAAATTTTCAGAGATCATGTATTTCTATTATGTATTTGACGACGCGCTGGCCTAGGGGGTAGTGACCCTGCCTACGAAGCTAGTGGTCCTGGGTTCGAATCCCGGTAAGGACAGATATTTGTGTGATGAGCGCGAATATTTGTTACTGAGTCATGGATGTTTTCTATTTATTTAAGTGTATATTTCTCCATATAAGTATTTATATCGTTGTCTAGTACCCATAGTACAAGCCTAGAGCTTAGTTTGGGGCTAGGTCAATTGGTGTGAGATTGTCCCCTTACATTTATTTATTTTTATTTTATTTACTTCCACTATGACAACAAATACTAAAAAAAGAATAAAACAAATATGTAAGGGGGGCTCCCATACAAGAAACGTTTTTTTTTTTGCCGTTTTTTGCGATATATTAATAATGGCAACCTGGTGTAGTGTCTAATGTTGTATAGATAATGGCACTGAACGCTTCGTGCGCGAGTCCGACCGGTTTTTAACCGAAACATTAAAAACGAATGTAAACTTATACATTTATAAAATAATACAATGAATGATTTTTACATGCAGAACGCTGGATGACTCCAAAAATCCGTCGTATGTTTTTAAAACTCCCCAGGCACATAATAATTTTAACACCTGTCTATTAATAGTATTTTTTTTATCTTTATTTTTTAATTGTAAGTGCAGCCGTTGAAACAGTAAAGCGCTGTTTACCCTTTATTAGTTTCCATCTCACTGACTAAAAATTGAAGGAATATTTTGACATCACAAAATAATTTATAGATTCACTCCATATTAGAGCTGGTAATCCACTCCGTATTACCGACGTGTAAAATAACTCTGAGGCCCTAGTTTAAAAATCGAAGTTCGAAGTTACGTTAGCTCCATCCTTGTCAATCGTCATTCGAAATTGAATCGAAAGAAAGGGATGGAGCTAAGGTAACTTTGAATTTCTCCTCTGATGTGGCCAATTTACTTAACTACATACATAACATACATTCAATCATGCCTGTTTCCCGGAGGGGTAGGCAGAGACCACTTATTTCCACTTGCAAATTTTTTCGCTTCTTCCACATTCTTACATCGAGTCATGCACGCACGTCAGTTTCGGGTACTTAAGATTCGGCCAAATTACTGAATAAATTATTTCGTTTTGTGTAAAAACCCCGTTATCTTAGACATACTTAAAATTACAGCACCGAGGTGTTCAACAATAGTTTTTTTTTTATGGCAAGCATTTATAGCAAGTATCACTTAGGCCACCTGAAAGGAACTGTGAACTGAGAAAGACATTTGAATTCTCAAGACGACAATCTTAAGACCGCAATCCTAGCATCTTAAATGTTCAAGTTTTTGCAAGACCACGGAAATTGGTTACTTTCTTTCAGTTTCTTTGACAACATTCACAACATTCAGCAGTTTCTGTAATGAAAGCGTTAACCAGTTTCAGAGCATCCAGTCTGTAAGTTGTTAGCAAAATTAGCCAGCAACAAAGTTTTAAATCCACAATGTATCGTGTTTTTGTAGTGAAGCTATGTAATGGGGGATGTTTAGTGCCAGTAAAACGTATAGCGCCCTGGAGGGCTCTTAAATTCTTTTACTCTGGTATCAGACGAGCAATGTAATATAAAGTTCCCCATGGTATTGTCTTTTGTGTAGTAAAACACTGGACGGACAAACGTTAACGGGTGAAATAGTGGAGTTATGTTTTATGGTCTAGCTGCCAGGGCTCTCTGACTGACGAGTATTAGCTTGTATAAAATGTAATAAAATATACTTTATTTCCTGGTTCTTTTTGTGTACTTGCTACTCGTAGTTTTTATTCATGAAATGACTTACCAATAAACTATTGTAAGAAAGGCTGGTTACACCGATGCAGCCTCACGCACACAAGGACAGTGCGGCGTCGTGGTGGGAGATGCACCGCGTTGAAATCCTCCGCCATTTTCCAGGCGGCCGCCTCACGAACTACCATCACGACAAGCATACTGTTGTGCTCGTTATATTGCTTTTATTAAACAAAATTAAAACATCGTTAGCTTCATATTTTGGTCTCATTTCACACTATATTAAAGCCAACTTCAATGTTACTTGCAACATGAGTGTCGTTTGTTAATAAATATCGATAGATGGCGCCAGCATACCATCCGAGTATGAAAATGCAAGCGATCACTAATTTCGTCGATCTTTACAGGTTCCCTGTCCCATGAGGCACATGTGCCTCATGAGTGGTTTTACTGGTACGTCCATGAGGCACATGTGCCTCATGCCCAGTGATGTAAATTGATACTTAATATATAACACATACGATCGAGTGTTTAATGTCATTATTACTAAATGGGGACGTGTGGAAAGAAGGTTGCACATTGCTTTGGGACTGTGAACCTGTTAAGTAGGGTCTTGGTGGCATAAGTGGTAATGCGCCTGCATCGGCTCGGAGAGCGGGAATAGATGTAGGTTCGAATCCTACCTAAGACCTAAATTTTTTTTTCCCTTTAATAGTTTAGAATTTCGTAACAGACGTCTGCTAAATTAAAAATATTTGCTTACCAATACGTAAATATTTCTTGCTTAAATAATACCGCTAGATTAATCTAACTGGAAATTCTAAGAAAAATAAGGATACTCGTAGGACACTTCCTACTCTTCATAATTTAGCCGAGTAATACATATTGGACATTCGAGTATAGCAGACTCAACCCGATTTGCATTACACGACCAAAATAAGTGGCAAGTGGCTCAACAATTCCGTGTTCAAACTGTGCTTAACCTTATAAATATTATTGATACCACACGCAATGTCACACCAATGGACCAAATCCCAAACTAAGGTCTAGGCTTGTACTATAGGAACTAGACAACAATATAAATACTTATATAAATATATTATACATAAAATATACAGAAACATCCATGACTCAGAAACAAATATTCACGTTCATCATACAAATATCTGCCCTTACCGGTATTTGAACCTAGGACCGCTAGGCAGGGTCACTACCAACTAAGCCAAAGCGTCGTTTGGTATTGGTATCCCTATAAATCACCGGCACCTGTTTGATCGAATGTATTATTTCATCGAATTTCATTTCATCGAAAGCTAATTTCTGATAAAAGCCACAAAAAAATTATAACTTACATCGAATCCAAAAATCGGAAATGAATGTCGATGATTTAAGTGTAAAATGGAATAGGCTGGAACGGGTTGTAAACGTCAAACAGACCGCTAGGCATTTCGACCTCATCGCATTCTGAATAACTAGCTACATTTGTACGAAACAAGTTCATCCCGACCTTATGAATAGTTCCCAAGTTGCTCGTGGCAACCACGCTGCAATAAAACAAAATGAATTGGAGTCTTCCCTGAGACTGCTTTCATTTCGTTCCGTAAAGGTCGTAGAGTTAATTTAGATAGCTCGCTGTTGGGGATGAGCTAGATGAAGCGAGATTGGTGAAGCTAAGAATGATTCTTATCTTGATGAAATGTAGTGTGCAGTGTGATTGAGGTCGTAATGCGAAACGTATGAGGGAACCAATCCTTAGAGTAAAGTGAGATCAGGTCACTGAAGTAGAGTTAAAAACCTCAAATATTTTGGCGACCCCTAGTTTTTGACCAGAGACTCTACTTAGCCAAGATACCAACGTCACTAACATATTTTTCTTTTCTCTCATTCAAAACGTATGGGATATGATATTCTCGTGAGTAGTGATAACCCACATGGTCAAATGTCATCCTAATCATTTTGAGAAATATGAAAAAAAAAAAACGTTTGTATCTTGGCTAGGGCCTCTGGTATTTCTTAAGCGGCCAAATCGATTTTCATGAAACAAAGCTAACACCACTGCAATCAAATTGGCTTTCTTTTAAAATAAACCGCGTCCTAATCGGTTCATCAGTTTGGGAGATATGATGTCACAAACCTCCTCTCACCTCTTTTTTTGCTCCCGAGTCTTTTAAGAGATTGGGTAGATACGAATATTTCAATTCAGTAGCCGAATTCACTGATTCGTATACGTCACCATGTAGATATTATGACGTGGGTAGCTAATGTCGTCGATCAATCATCCATTTGACGAAAATGAGTGAAGTTTTCCGGCCTCTTACTTTATTACTGAAAGATTGCGTTACTTCAATAAGAACTCTTGCAATGTTTCGGATTATTCGAGGTTTTTGATTGATTTCGTAGCTAAACCACTTTTTTGTGATGGAATGGATCGCTTCAATCTAATTTGTTATTTGTTTCTGCGTTAGCTCAGTACTTTTTGATATTACGAAAATGTTATAAAATAGGTTAAAAGACATTTTGTTGCGTTTTTTATATACCTGATACGCCTTTCTGGTTATGTTAGACTGCATATTTGTTCAACAAACACGAAAATTCCCTATTTATTCATGAGCTATGTCTTCAGCAAAAAGGTCCTAACCTCCACTAAAAACTTTCTGCTCTCTCGATTTTCGTTTTCACCATTCTCGTTTGGATTTTAAGGTATTTCCAAATAAATTCGATCTTCATTGCGTATTCACAGTGCGCGTCGTCCCACGTTTGCGAGATAACTCGTTCGTTTTTATTTCTCGTACGCACATGCATGAAAAACGCTCGAATTTTCTGCGCGATGGTCTTGCAACACGCACGAGATAATAGTCATGACGTGGACATGAAATTGATGCAAAATTAAATAGGTGCTTTGGATACGCCGCCACACCAAGGGCTTGTACAGCTACTGGTGTATTTTGTAATATAACAGTATTTTACAAAGTTTTGCGGTTGATGTGAGACAGAAATGCTAGCAGTACTTTACAAACAAGAGCGTTGTTTCTATATAGAGCCGGTAAAACAGTTATTTTTGATGAATTATTGAGTTATTTGAATAATTTTTCACATTACTTATACTTATTTCCATCTAAAAAGAGACATTGCCACACGCAACGTGTTACATATCACTGTCACAATTCAAACTAAGATTTCAACAATAACAAAATCCGAAGTCGAAGGCAAATACTAATTATCAGGATGGAAAATGATTGCCTCTCAACGCAGTCAGGCTATGTCAATGCGTATATAATATTCCTCTCAAATACCAGCGCTTAGAAGTTATTGACAAATGTAAACATTCTTTGATCGTGACATGTACCTAATCATTGAACAACAAACAAATATTGACTTCTGATAGATTAAGGGCATACCTAACATAGATATGAAGCTTTGATTACCCTTGGTGTGGCTATGTTTGGCAATCAATTACAAATTAAGTTCTAATCACAGTAAATCGTTAACTTTCCTTATTGTACTTTGTGAGGTGACAGTCTTTTACGCACTGGTAACATTATAGTTACCGTAAAACGGGGTGAGTAGGGATTAAGGGGTGAGTAGGGACACAACCTAAAATAAGTCATAACTTGTTACAAATAAGAACAAGAATTAAATGGACAATAACGTTACGTCTATTGGATATAATTTCAGTCTTATAATTTAGTAACATATGTTTCATTTTAGGTTGTGTCTCTACTCACCCCTTAATCCCTACTCACCCCGTTTTACGGTAAGTCTTTACAATTTCCCTATTTTATCTGTTGTTTCTAGTCTGTGTCTGCACACAAGGTAAAAATACAATAGGTACCGGCAATTACTTGATACTATTTCAAGTAAATTTTCTTCTAGTTTGCACCGCCTACCATCTTCTTTTTGTCTATAGAAGTTTGGTGATTCCGGGTAGTTTTTGATGTCCCATTTAGTATTTATTTCGTATTTATACATCTTTTTATTTCTTTGCGTGTGGTGTAAAACTGATTGATAGAGTACCTAAGGAATGAAAAAGTCAGAGAGAAATGCGAACTAAGAGAATATGTACCTAGTGACTAAGATTCAGAAGGGCATGTTTCGATGGTTTGGTCATTTGGAAAGGATGGATGAAAGAAGATTGACGAAAGAGAAGAAGGAAGGGCCGAAATTGGCCTCCCTAGGCGTACATTTTCGAATCAAATCGGAGAAATACTAGAAAAGGACCGAATCTTAAGTACCCGAAACCGAAGTGCGTGCATGACTCGATGTATGAATGTGGAAGAAGCGAAAGAAATTTGTCAAGATCGTAGCAAGTGGAAAGAAGTGGTCTCTGCCTACCCCTATGGGAAACAGGCGTGATTTAATGTATTTACATATGTCATCTGGTTTTAGCTTTGTTTAATTAGTAAAATCGGACTGTATCTAAATATTTGTCGTTCAGAGGCCAGAGTGCAACATTTAAATAAATCTCTATTTTGGTTAAATCTAGATAAAGCTTTGCTGTCTGTATTACTTAACCCTTGTCAGTAGTGACGAAAATACCGAATTGGTTTGGTCGAACTGAAATCAAAAGAGAATTATGATTTGGTTTTACTCGGGACTAATTTGTGTAGGTTTATTATCTATATACAGGATGGAAACGATGGGGCAGTAAGGGCAGCTACTAGATCCCTGCCTGCCACGCGATAATGCTCTTTACTAACTTTTTGGTGCAATTGGCTTTTAGTTGTTTACATACTAATTTTATTTAAGCATAAAGGACTCATAAGCGTAAAAAACAACAAGTTTCACTTTGTGATTAGGTACCCTACGAAATATATTGAAAAAGTTTTGATTTGTGGATGTTCTAGTACTCTAAGCCTTAGTTGGTCTCAAAAAGTATTTCAATCCTTTATATAAATGGGACAGATTGGCATTTAAAAAAACTGAAATTTGATGATTTTCTCGCTGACTGTACATTTCATCAAAAATCTGTGAATGTCGATTGTCATCATTTTAAAGTTGTTGGTAATTCTGTAGCTCTGCCTACCCCACTCTGGGATAAAGACAGTATGTATGTATGACTGTGTGTATGTAGTTTTCAAAACGCTGTGTTTCAGACGAAGGATATACAAAACGTAATATAGCAACCTATCGATTTCATTACCACCCAGACAGTAATCGAATACAGGGTGAGCATAATCAAATTACAATTTGCTATTAAGGATACGTAATTAACATTCTGGTATTTGTTATTGGCTCGCGACGCGGGCAATGGGCCGGAGATACCGTCCCAGCAAACGTAATCAGAGCCATTATGCGTTGATTAAAGTAATTAACTACGGGGTGGATAGTTTCTGCAAATAGATTCGTATTGAATGTTATCCAACGCCAGTTCAGGCAATTTGCTCAGTTGAGGTTGTATCGCGTAATCTGTTTAGTGAGATATCAAACTTGGAACAACGTGGAATGACGCAACAAGCTGTATGTCATGTTAATATCTTGTGTACGTGATCTGTCTTGATTGCTAATATGCAGTGATCGGAATAAGTAGTGCAATTTCGGGTGAATGACCTCAAACATTATAAATAATATGGATAAGACCCGGGATTCCGGGATTCGTATTTTTATAAATAATAAGATAATTATTAAAAAAGGTTTCTTGTTTGCATGAATGTCAAAATTAAAATGTCTACATAATTTCGTCAATACCAACTTTGTACTAGCAGTATAATAATTGTCAAAATTATAAATAAATAACTTTTTTTGAGCTTACTGTGGGGCTAGGTCAATTTGTGTAATGTCCCCTGATATTTATTTTAAACCAAACACAAACTTTAAAACTTCAAAGTGAAAATCCGGGATTGCAAGTTATATCCATACTAAGCTTACGCACCGAAATCCCGTGAAATTGCACTACCTATTCCGATCACTGCTAATATGATTCGTTTATTACACTCGTGTTATACTAGTTATGCCCCGCAACTCCGCCCGCGCTGCCGTCCATTAACTAAAAGGCGGCTAAAGGCTCTTACGACCTTTTTGAGTTATATATACAGGGCGACTCAGCTACTTATTAGCTATCGATCTATCTAGGTTTGGTTTCAATACCTTTAAAAACAACCGAGATACAGCCTTCAGAAAAGCGGCTAAGTTCAGATTTTTTGGGATATTACTACCAAAAAGGCGGTTATTTAACACTTACCTATCTTAAAGGCGATTAAAAGTCGATAACTGCCAATTTTTAAACGTAACACGTGTTACGGTACAAGACTTAAAAGCAGCTATTTTATTTTCCACAACTTAAAAGCGGCTATTAGACTTTAGCCATCTTATAGCTTAAGAACGTAATATTCAACTGCAAAAGAGGTCCTAGATTAAAAAGCGGTCTATCCGTGTTTACATAAGAAATAAGCGGTTAAAATCCAATAGCCGCCTTATTGTATGTAAATTTTATTATTTTTTATCAAAATACATACCTTAAAGGCCGTGACGGTTTTATAATCTAGAAACCAAAGTAATAAAAATCAATTCTTGCTTCATTAAATGGCGGCTATACGACATTGCCTAACTAAAAGGCGGCAACTCATTCCCCGCGCAGCAGTCGCCCTATCCCCTGTCTCGCCTGTCGGGCTGACGGCGTCGGCCGAAGTCAGTCGCCGGAGTGCTTATCTAAAGAGCTGAGGGCCCAGACAAGATGCACTACGCTAGCTAGCGTTTCTCTTCGTTTAGTTTTTAAACCGATCGCGTCACTGGTAGATGACGTGATACGAAAAGTCACGTGATGTGCCATGTGCCAGTGACGCGTGGTTTAAAAACTAAACGAATAGAAACGATAGTTAGCGCAATGCATCTTGTCTGGGCCCTCTGGTCGCTTCGCAAGCGCCGCGGGCGTCGATTTCCGCCAATTCCACCATGCCGCTGCCTCCAAGAAAAACGTCTACGTAAAGTTAAAATTTCTCAAAAGGCAGTTAGGTCTAGCTAGTACCTACTATCAAGTAATCTTTCGTTACTATAGCTTGGTCCCCCACTCGCTTTATAGTAGGGGAGCCCATGAAACTAAACCTAGTCCGATAATACTACCGGATGAGATATATTATTATATATTTAGACGCGTCGTTAATGGGAGAACACGAAATGGCGGGTCCATATTGGCTCATATAAAATTGGTCTTTCGATTTTTTATACAAATAACGATTTGTGACTATACTCATCATAACTCTGAAAAAAATTTGCTCATACTTTTTGTTCATACTTTTTTAAGTCATAATTATCGCAACTCATAAAGCAGTTTTTCAAAAAGCTGTTACATTTTAGATTTTTATAAATCTAACCAACCTAACTTAATTTAATCTACACGTAAGATATTTAAGAAATTGTGAAAAGTGTATCGATGAATATTGGCGTTATAAGTTCAGATGATTATAAGTTTCGATCATTTCTACTAAAAAAAATATGAATAGTATGAAGAGTGATCATTAGGTTGTAAAATTCTATGAGATACCTAACTTGCAATTTTATATGAACTTTGGCGCTCCTGAAACAAACCAAACAAATGCCCAGGCCGCGGTATTAAAAAAAATTCAAAGAATTTTTTAGAATCGGGTTTTTGGTATGATAAGACTCCCAAATTTCGTTTGTTCCTCGAAACAGGGGAGGTGTAGGACTATACGATAATGCAATGCTACAAGCCCTCATAATTGGCCTTATCAGTGCCAAGAGCATGACAAAGACGCCTCGTACTTAGAAATCTAGTACGATCGACCTCCTCAAAAAACAAATGCTCATCAGAAAGAGCATGAATTTCTGTGTCAGGAAAACCACTGCTGCATTTTCCAAACACTGGAGAAAGAGGTAGCTGCAGCGATTGAAGGTCATCCTTTGCGCAGCTGTATTCGATCAGACTACCGGATGAGATTATATTAGGTCCTTACCTATGAAATTGGCGTTTTCTATGGATAATTTTATGAAAACTGTGGTTTTCATACATTTAATTTAGTGGATTATTTTGTAACGTCAAATACAAACCAAACAAAATTCTGTCAGGAATATTTGACACTTCTAAGTTAGATTATACATATTATACATATCTTAATTACTTAAAAATATTTGGCTTCATAAAACTCTGCGTAATTGAAACACTTGAACTCGCAGCACATGAAAAGAGTTGAGTACACACTTAAATTTTAAACATTAAGTTAGAAATTTAACCATATTATTTGTATCTATAACCTTTGTAACATAGTGTATTAATGAAATTAAAAAAAGATCTTGAAAGTTAAAGTTAAAAAAAACGCCAATTTCATAGGTAAGGACCTAATATATATTTAGACGCGTCGTTAATGGGAGTACACGAAATGGCGATGGCTGCTATGCAAAAAACCTGGCAACGGTATTGAAAAAAAAACCCAAAAGAAACGGTTTTCTATTTAACGATAAGACTTCCAAAATTCGTTTGTTCCTCGAAACAGGGGAGGTGTATTGACTATGCGATAATGCAGTGCTGCAAGCCCTCATCATTGTTCTTATTAGTGGCAGCACGATCTACCTTCTCAAAAAACCTCTAGTCTAAACCAAGACTTGTTTGACTTTTTTATAACGAGTCTGTTATAAGTGATACAAGTACAGTTGGTAAAAATAAAGCGTGTCACAAAGACGTTTTTTTAAACCCTGACGCACAAAAGAGGGGTGTTATAAGTGTGACGTGTAAGTCTGTGAGTGTGTGTGTGTCTGTCTGTGGCACTGTAGCTCGTAAAGGGGTGAACCGATTCGGATGCGGTTATTTTTATTTGAAAGCAGGTTCATTGGCGGTTTTCATAAAACCTAGCTTAAAAAACCAGCTTTCAAAAAAATCTGTTTGGGAGCTACGATGCCACAAACAAACACTCAAATACATAGACATAGAGATACACGTTATAAACGAACACCCCTCTTTTTATTTATTAGTTATTGGATGTCTGTTAACCGCAGAAGGTTTCGGTTTTATTTTGAGATTAGGTTTGATATTCTACTTGTTAAAGTTCCAAGTGTTTTTACTGATGACAGCCTTCTATTTTAAGAATGAGTTATTGATCTCTTTTTGTTTTTATAAGTTTAAAGAAAGGTATTATTTAGTAGCTAAGCAATAGAAAGTTACGCGTTTAAACTGTGATGTTATCAGTCTACCTTTGCAATTTGTTCCTTTATTATACAGATTTTTATATTTTGTATGAATGAATTTGATTTCAACATAGTAAATGGTGTTTTTATTAAGTTTAATTTCGCTGTGTTTTTAGCAACTACCCGAAGTCATTGGATGTAGTAACATACTTCGATTGCAATCCATAGCAAAAAAGCAGTTATTTTAATTTGTTCTTCAATTAACTGCCTTTTTCTCTAGCATTGATGATACAAAACGTATATTAGATTCTGCCATATGCACTCATTTTAAACTAGAAGGCCGTTAAAGTCGTATGGCCGTCTTATAGTCATGTCTGTTTGCACAGGATTAACTAGGCATACATAGCTAAAAAGCGGCTATATCATGTAACCGCCTTTTAGTTATGTTTTTCATATAACTTTTTTGTATTTGTACAATCTATGGTGGATAACCTAAATTACTGAACTAGAAGGCGGCTAAACATACTTTAACCGCCATTAAGCTATGTAACGTAATTCATAAAATTCTACGGTATCATAGCTAAAAAGGAAAATCGAAGATTTCAGCTATAAAAACAAGGAAAACCATATCAAATTTATTACATATAAATAGAGCAAGTCTCGAATATTAGTATACAAAAAAAAGTACAGGGATATCGCTCACCAGTTTTCAGAGACATGGTTTCCCATGTTTTTTGGCCATAACTCAAAATGACCCTCTTGTATTTAGCCGCCTTTTAGATAATGGACGGCAGCGCGTAGAAGTCAGTTGCTGATCTCTCGAGAACTGTCCATCTAACGACACGTGTAGCCTAATTAATTCTGAACCTGCCTATGAAGTTAGCGATTTGATTCCCGGTATGGACATGCCCCGCATAGCGGAGTATCATTGTTTGCCTGGAAATAACAGTTTCTTAATTTAAAACCCCCAGTTAGAAATGAGTACTTTTTTATTATATTGAACAAATAAAATGACAATCTTTATATTATTTATGAGTCATTATGCTCGCATTTTTACCATAAATAATAAATTGTATTCAATGCGACAAATGGAACTTTTACAATATAAGTAATCTGAATTTATCTACCAGGCTTAAGAAATACATAAATCTACTAGAATCAGACAATTTAGAAACACTCAAGTACCTACTGCTACTTGGGATAAAAAATAGAACTTACTTGAAAAGGTCATAAATAAGAACAAGTATTAAATGGTCAATAACGTTAAGTCTATTGGAAATAATTTCAGTCTTTTAATTAGTATGCTTCATTTTAGGTTATGCCCCTACTCACCCTTTAATCCCTACTCACCCCGCTTTAATGTCACTAAAACTTTATGCAAATTACATTTTATACCTAATCATTTCTAAAGCCATTTACATTCAAATTGATACAAATGACCTAGCAGTTCAATAATAGATCGCTTCAACCTTGTTAATTAATAGTCACTATTCGTCTTAGGACTGTGGTCTGCGGGCCGCGGGGAACCGCACCCGAACTGTTCATATCAATCGCCACTAATTGTTAATGCCTTTTCTATGAGATGAGCTGTCTATATTGACAGGTGAATTCATCTTATAACCCAAATAATTACGGCTATAGCTTTGGTTACATTTGGATTGTCTTCATCTGAGTTGTACACTTGCTTCAGCAGAATACATCGAGGAGAGATGAGCGAGGATAGTTAAGTTATATGTTTAACATGCATTATGCATCTGCTTTTTCATCGTACATACACATACATACATAAGCTTACGCTTTTATTCCCAGAGTGGGGTAGGCAGAGCTACAGAATTACTAACAACTCTAAAAAATTGTTAATAATCCTGTAACCACATTTTGCACAATTAGCCTAATAAGTTTACCAGTGTATTAGTGACAGGTTGCAAGCCCATCGCCTAACAGTACTACACAGCCTTTATTCCCTTAGTCGTCTCTTACGACATCCACGGGAGGACATGGAGTGGCACTATTCTTACCCGGCAACCACGCGGCATCATCTTATAATAATGTATAATAATGTTTTTCATCGTATTGTATTGTATTTAGGTCCAAAAGTGGATACATCTTGGTAGTCGACCGTTCCAGTGACGGAAATATTTGTATGTATTTAAAGACTTATCATATGACCCGCGACACCCGCGTGCCATCGGTCGCACGTACTATGTGCCAAATTTAAAAATGAACCATCCGACGAAAAAATTAAGTACATACATACATACATACATAAACTCACGCCTTCATTCCCAGAGTGGGGTAGGCAGTGCTATAGAATTACATCAACTCTAAAAACTTGTTGATAATTCTGTAACCACATTTAAAATTATATACGCTGCGAAACCTTTTATACTCAGTGGATAAATGGACCTTTAATTGTAAATGTAATTATCAGTTTTAAATTATTGTTTATTATTAATTAATGGTTTTTTATGGTTGCTTTAATTATTTATGTATTTTTTGTATTTTTAGGGTTCCGCAACTTAAAAAGGAAAAACCGTAATTCTTATAGGATCACTTTGTTGTTCGTCCGTCCGTCCGTCCTTCCTTCCGTCCGCCCGTGTTTCTCTCAAGATTCTTTAGCTCGGGAACGCGTGTAGTTATCGGGTTGAAATTAAAACCATATAATTAAAACAAACTTCTAACGTAACGTAAAAAATATTATGCCGCAAAAAATGTATATTTCTACACTCTCAAGGGAATCGAAATTTGTAAGGTATTTTTCGTCGACCTAGAACTATGAAATTTGGCAAGTAATACCATCTTATACTACAAATATAGGGAAAAGTCTGAAAACATTTTAAATTAAATCACATAAAAACTGAGTCTTTATGCAAGGATCGGTGGTCCATTCTGGATTGTGATTGAGTATGAAAATCTGAAATACGGAACCCGCGATGCTTGAGTCCGTTTCGCACTTGACCGGTTTTTTATTATTATTTTTACAGAAACATACATAGAAATGAAGTAAATTTATATTCATCATATCACTTATCACTTTTTATTACCTAAAAATCTATCTAAAAATATCGAATACTAATTCTACGTCGACTAACTTGCGAACAAAGTCTAGTTACTTTGTAAAGCAAAGAGCTATCTTAAAATTCAATTAACTTTGGCGTTAACGCTAATAAACTAATTAATATAATTGTCCAACTTTAACAGCCCATTTCAGACAGAACATTTCAATAATAGTTCAACCGTGAATCGGTATTCCATTCGAGTTAAAGTCACTTTAAGACGAAATAAAGTTTCGGTCATTTTTACATGTAAAACAATCACTGCCAGAGTCCATTGGAGGGTGAGGAGAAATAACCAATAGCAATAAGCGATTCTTATCGGATAGGTATTATCACTACATAGTATAAAACAAAGTCGCTTTCCGCTGTCTGTCCCTATGTATGCTTATATCTTTAAAACTACGCAACGGATTTTGATGCGGTTTTTATTAATAGATAGAGTGTTTCAAGAGGAAGGTTTATATGTATAATAAATCCTGTTTCATGTATGGGTGTTACAGAAAACTCACATAAACCGAAGCGAAGCGAGGGCGGGTCGCTATAATCTTATAAACGTAGAATAACCGCGGGGTAGCTAAACCATACTTTGTGCTTATCTGTCAAATTCAAATGTCACAATGACAGATTAGGACAAATCATGATTTAGGGTTGTATTAATAAACTAATCTCAACTCTAATGCTCGTCTCGAGAAGTGTCAAAAATGACAGTGTTCTATGGTTTGACGTTAACTTTGACGTATCTTGTGACGGGCCTCTCAGCCAAGATGAGTTTATTAATACGGGCCTTAGTTACCCTACGGTAATAAGTAAGGGCATGCATCAGTTTATGGTGGGAAATGAAAATACCCTGTCAAAAATTTCAATGATCACTTTTGTTTTTTTTTTAACTCTTCCATTGTCTTTATTTGGCGGTAACTTATTTAACACAAAGATTTGGGACTATCCGCTAAATCAAAAGTTTTAGAACTTACAATAAGTCATCCGATGACATTATCGCATGTCGTTATTGGTCACATAAGCTAAATTTATCCTGCTTTCCGTGAAAAATGGTTCCAATTAAAATGTAATTTGTACACTCTACTGATTTAGCAAAACTCGTCAAATTCATTTAGAGACATACTTTTTAGAGGATCATTTTAATATCACGCTAAGAGCAGTTTTACTCGCTTTACACGCGTACACGCGCGCTACGTTTCGCGCTCAATAATAAGCCGAACGCGCGTATACGCGCTCATTCGAGCGTGTTCGTGGCTCGCGCGTCAACGGGCTTACAAGCGAGGCTACGCGTACAAGATGCGCGAGTGGCAAATTTGTGCGCGCTGGAAAAACGCTAGTCTGTAACCGTCCTTAGTTTATAATGGAGGTTACTTTTTAGTACATGAAAAGGCATCAAAGAAATTTAAAGTGCCTTTTTAGTTTGGGTAGCACGGAGGAGGCAAACAAACACAGCATACCCGATGACAAGTGGACTCTGATAGTGGAACTCTAAAGATTATTAAGAGCAGCAAGTTAATTTGTTATTTGTCAAAAAAATGGGGCAGAAATTCGCAATACATGCAGTAGAAAATATACAAAACAATGTTCATCAAAATTCACCACAGATTCAATTGGGATTGACCAAAAAAAATAACTCACGGTTTTTACTTTCTAATTCGAAAGAATAGGACATTTTAAGACACTAATTTCATTAACTTTGTATTTGACCCAATAGTTTTGTTTAAATATCTTTATTTATTTAGCAGACATTTTATGGATGACATGATTATTTAAAATTTGGGATAGCATTTTGTAATAAATTACAACAATTAAATGTTATCTAATGAAAAAAAGTGATTGTAATAGTGTATTAAAACATACTATTTCAAGCTGTTTTCGCCTTACCCGTAGGACCTAGTAACCTAGGAGGGCTAAAAGCCGAAAACGAAAGTTAAACAAAGTTTAAATATACTTTTGCCGAAATATTCACAATAAATAAATATTTCAAGAACTAAATAACGCAGAACGGCTTTAAAACCCTATTCCTCGAAATGGTTTTCCAATTGGAGTAAATTGTATAATTATGAACAATCCCAATTATGATTCTTTATAAAAAGCTGTCAGTTTATATTTATTTTAAATAAGCTAAATGCTTTCATCTGTTTTTTTTTATGTACGATAATAATAAAAACATGCTTCTTGAGACGACAAAACCAACGAGTCCTATCGGTGGTCTCAGAGTCTACATATCTACATGTAATAATAACAAGAAATTTCACCCTTTACCAATTTAAAACATTATATACTCTGATACCTAGAATATTCCGATAATTAGAATTTAGCACAAATACTGTTAAATTAATGATACGATTACAAATACGCTCTACTACTCATAATTAATTAGTTCGTGTCAAGGCTCGATAGACATATGTGAACTTTAACGGTTCGTTACACATCCTTGCTTCACGCACACAAGCGAACCGGTCTTTAGTCTGTCATAATCATTTTAGGCCATAAATCACTATAGGGGATATGCATGGATTTTTTCTAATCGCATACCATAAACCGCTAATATTGATACGATTAACGGTTTCAAAATACTACCTGTAGCGTAACCGAACAATTCTATAATGAGCGTTGCCATGGTAATAACAGTTCTATAATAATTATTATAGCATTGTTATTACCATGGTTACGTTCATTCCGGATATCAGTCTTTTCCTTTAGTGGGCACTTGAAATCCGAATTTGTATAATCAACAATTTCAACTACGTGTAAAAAAAAATGTCTAAAATTTGGAAAACTATTAATATTAACCCGTTCCGAGTCCCGTTTTTACCCTTGATGGGTACGGAACCCTAAACATATCTTAGACGCCCCAACAATATTTAAAAGCATGATGAAAGATAAATAACCATAAGAAAACCTTTTGTTACTTTTGAATCAGGCCTTAAAAGAGTTTGCCATTTTTTTTAATTGTTGTCTCGAGTCCGTGTTCGTAGAGTGCATAGTTGGATGGGCTGATCGATGATATTTATGAAAAAAATATCATTTTAAAAACAATTATTAAATTACAAAATGTTTATTGTTATGGCAGTCATAAATTACGAGTTTTTTCTCGTAATGTCAGGTGTATATTTTTAAGATTAACTAGTTTCTCATCCGAGTAGTAATAAACATAAAAAAAATCTCTAAAAACAATTCATCAATCGTAGATTTTTTTGAATGAAAATATTTTTCTCATTAAAAACTTTAACCGAATTAATAATCGTTCAGAAATTTATTACGACACCCATACATTAACATTTTCTGGGCAATTACACAACCGACAACTTCATAAAAATTCCGTTCGAAATACGCAATTTTTCCGACGTATATTTTACATTTAAATGTCCACGTAATGTCTCATTACCTCAGAGAGTTCTAGGAACCAGAAAAAACTCATTAAAACTTTTTTCAGAAACGAGACACAGTGCGGTTGGATCCGTGACGCTTACACTGTAAATAAAACTTTACCCATTTTAGCTGAAATAACTGTATTTTTATACAGCCGCAGCTCTCATTTCCGACCAGGTTATACGCCTGTTTGTATATTCGCGGCTTCTTTTTCTGTAGCGATTTAACAAGGCTGAATTTGCGGGAGTTAAAATTCTTTCTAGGGACGAAGACGTTTTGGAGATCTGGAAGTTTACTATTTGTTCACACTGTAGACGTATTTTTAGTTATAATTATTTGGTTTATGTTTTAATTAATTTACTAACTGATTTAATATTTAGATGTTGAGAGTAAAATCGTAGAATCGTTGTCCGAAGCCGTTTTGTGGCATCACAAAACGAAAAGCCTATTCCCTGCTAAGTGATCTATATAAATCTAGAGATCTATAAAAACCACATTACTTTTGACATGTTAGTGAGGAGGAAAATTGTTTTATTGATTAGAATATAGCTCTATAGTTTCAATAACGATAACGTTCACCGAACGGTCTCGTCTGGGGCAAGTTCAAATTAAATTACTACGTTGCCTTAATATGTAATTGGTACGAGAGAATGTGTTAAATGCGGAGACATACCACGCTCGAGACCTTTGCCCCTTTCCTTTGCGCCCTTAGGCATTGTGTAGTTCTAAGAAGCGTATGACTATACATACAAGCCCTTTAGGTAACATCCATAAGTAATATGATTTTGTAAGTAAAATTAGGCGAATCGAAACACGCGAATTTTCGATTGCATTGTTCTTATTATAAAAATCGGCCAATGGCGAAGTGGAGTCGTACACGAAGCGTTCCGTACCATTCTTGTACTAAAAATTAATTTCGTAATATTTTTAATACTTGTTCTTACATATAGCAGCAATAGCATCACTCACTTTTTGAAAACGTCGTATGTTTCAGTTGAAATGATAATTAATTGTTGATGGTGTATTTATTATAATAATTTTGTTTTATTTTTGTCTTGCCTACTATAATAAATTAATAAGGTAAAACATTACTGAAACAATGTATCTGTCTTCCATCTTCAATAATGTACTTGATGTTTTGGCAAAATAAATGAATTTGATTTGATTTGATTTACAGCAACAGATAAGGACGACAAAAAACATCAAAAGTTTTTCGTTTATTGTTTAGGTTTTGTCCCCATTATTTATTATTTTATTGTATTCAGTATTTGTTATAGGGACAATAGAGAAAACACATTCTGTGAATGTTGCCTAGACGACTTTCACTTATGAATACGATTCAGGAGATACAAATCGCTGACAAAAAATAAATGAATAAATTGAATATGAATTTGAAAAAGACAGACAGCGGAGGCTAATAAGGTCCCGTTAGCAGTGAATACAGACCCCTAAAAAGGATATAGCACATCAATTTGTCTTTCACAATTTCGTCGTATTGCTCATGCACAGGTAACCTACATCGATGTCGCGATTTCCACAGTTCACAGTTGGGTAGTCAACACACGGATTTACACGGTGCGGTGTGGTCGCAACATGAAGTTCGTTAAAAATATTGTTATTCTTATCTCTTTAGGGACAATAGTTTGTGCAAATGATCGATTTGACAGGTATAGTGGGAAAGAAATCGAAAGGGAGACTTTAGGAACAAAGCCAGATAACACGTAAGTTATATATATTTATTTTCACCTGTGCATAAAATCCGGTGGAGTGCAAGTAGGGCTCGCGCACTGAGAGTTTCGTATCGCTGCAAATTAGCTATTATTATATATTGATTTGGATTTGATTAAGAATCAAATTAGCGTGAGCCCAACTCACACCTGCCTGGTTTTTGTTATTTCTTGGTTGTCTTTAAGGTTTTCACTACGTACGTTTGTACATTTTACTGTTTTTGCGATACAACCAAAAAAAATACGTAGATAAAGAAAGTTTCTTGGACCCCTTTATTTTTACGCTTTCTTAAAAAAATGTATTTGTTAGAAAATTCGCCGTAATAACACATGTAAAAAGAACCATGCGCTATTTGTTGCCATTCATAAGAGAGAGCTCCTTACTGTTAGGACAGTCGTACGGAAGGACAGAATCTGTATCATATTCTAAAAAAACCAATCCGTTTTCCCTTACAATTAAAAAGATACAGATCCATTACAGTTAGGACAGACTGTCCGACGGACGGACGGAGTAGGCTTCGTTATAGGATCTCGCTTGATAACATTCGGGCACGGAACCCTAAAAATACGCCTCATCTTCGTCTATGTGTATATTTTTTAAGGTATATCTGAGCTGGGGGCGCGCAGCGGGTCTTATTCTTCATTGACTTTACGCCTATTGTTGTCATATTGTCAACGTTATAATAGCTATTATTTACCCAAGTAATGGTAGCCGAATAATAATTGGGTTGGCAACGCATTTGCAGTCTTAGGATTGCTCTGCAGTCTTGTGAACGCGAATGTCTATGGGTCACAGTTTCCACTTACCATCAGGTGGCCTGTGTGCTCGTTTGTTATCTCTATACCATAAAAAAAAAAAAAAAAGAAAAAAAAAAAAATATGTGTGGAGACAAAGTAGAATGAAATTAACAAATTCTCGGCAACATTATTTTAATATTCTCCCGCGTATTATGTCTAAGAATAAAATATGAAGTTCCAAATTACTCGTTTCTCAAATAAACTTGAACCTTTTTTGTTACAAAACTGAAAAATAGTTAAGGCTAATTTTCGACGACGCGTTGGCTTCGTTGGTAGTGACCCTGCCTATGAAACTACCGGTCCTGGGTTCAAAACTCGGAAAGGGCAGATATTTTGTGTGATGAGCGCGAATATTTGTTTCTGATTCATGGATGTTTTTTTATGTATTTAAGTATTCATTTCTGTATATAAGTATTTATATCCTAGTCTAGTACCCATAATACAATCCTAGAACTCCGTTTGGGACTAGGTAGGTTAGAACAAGCCTAGAGCCTAGGACTAGGTCAATTGGTGTGACATTGTCCCCCTGATATTTATTATTATTACTACTAATGTATAAAGGTTAAAATAGATCAATGATTACAAAAATCGTCACTAATTATGAAAAAAATAAAAACTACTACTGTGCTATCAAGACTTTCCACACTTATTCTGATTGCGGCCGAATTATACTTTGGCAAGACCAGTTAAGCGGCGGTGGTAAGACCTTATGCCGGGTCCGTCCGGACCGCTACCACCATCTTATCCTTTAACCTACCACCAAGCATTGTTCATTCGGGGATCGGACAACCTGTGAAATTACGAGCAAAGAGGCATTCAATCTTTGTCCACACGGGTGACCTTTAAAGATAAAGAGACATTTATTCGCAACAATACAAAACAACATTAGGTACAAAAAATAAGACATGGAAACACTCCCAAAACGGTCCCAACTCAGCATTCACTAGCCGTAAAGCCAGCACTGGTATTCCGTTGGAACCGCTTGGTGAAGAGACTTAAAGTGACACACTTAACACAAAATAACATATAATGAAAAACATCAAGGATCAAAATTTAAATCATTTGTTCGAGATTATCTCGAACGACCATAAAAATTACACCCAGTCTTGAGAATGCAGTTTTTAGGATTTTCAGTCTTGAGATTGCAATTTTTAGGATTAAAATCTCTACGGGTCCTAGATCCCACTTGCTATCAGATGGTCTGTCTTCTCTTTTGCCTTCTCCTTCTGATAAAAATAAACTGTACATGTAATAAAGTTCGTTTATCAAACAGGACTATATCAAAGGAATGCGGATAAATTAGGGGATACAAAAGGCTTTAGTTTAACGTATAGGTAAATAAACAAAAAGTAACTAAGTATCGTCTAGCGGAGTTGAAAGTTAACTAACCCGGCTCGAGGGACAAATAAATTGCTAACGGAAGTCTTCGATTAGTTAAGTAGTGTGGGGAACTCAACTATTAACGCGTCTAATAGACAGAGCTACTAAACATTAATGGCTTGTCCAGAGCTGCTAAACATTAGTTTAGAACTTTGTCACAGACACTCGATGTTTATTGTTGATGAATATCTTCCTTGTAATTTAATGCTATGTTATAATGGACAAGGTTCTAAAGTAGATGAAGAAAGAATAGCCGTTACGTTTTAAAGTAACATTATTTTTTACTGTGACGCAGAAAAATAAAGTGCCTTTTCAGGAGAGACATCAACATCGCTTATGCTAATGTATCGCAAGTCCGAATGATCATCTTTTCAGTTGTTTTTTTTACAAATTTTAATTAGTAATACAATCTACTGAAAACAAATTGTTTTTAAATAAGAACGTATGGCAAAGGGGTAGGCAGAGACTATAAAACACCAGGTGCACCTTTCTAAACATACAACTTTCGCTTCCTCTACATTCATCGATCTTTATTCAGTATATCGCGAATCTGATCACCGTACATCTCCGCTCACTGTCGCTTGCCATATCTCTTTCGTAACTCTTCTTTCATCCTTTCTAAATTACCAAACCCGTTTCGATTTTAACTTTTCACCTTAAATCTGGTTAGTCTCATACATTTTGAGATAACTGGACTCTGACGCAGTTAACATAGTTGGCTGTGACTATTGATGGCGTATTATTATTGGCAAGTAAAAAATAGAAACATTGTCAAGAATATGATTATGTAATGTTTAGAAACTGCACGATCGCAGTGAAGCACTGTGCGCCGCATGAGGGCAGCCGGGTGGACGGAACCTGCAACAACTACAAGTACCCTACCAGAGGCTCCGCGCGGGGTCCCTACTTGAGACTGCTGAACCCTGATTATTCTAACGGTACGAATTTTTTGTAATTTCAATGTTTTATGTGAAAATTAAACCCGCGAGAGGAACGAGGCTGGTTATAAATAAATAAATGCTGTTCTGTCGCAGCTGTTCATTGTTATGTAGGCGTACTATATAATAATGTATAAGCTTTCTAAGTCAATAAATGTACCTACAACCTATACATACTGGTTAACTAAATAGTTCACACATTCTTGATATCTAGGTTATTGTTTACACATTCTTGATTAATGTTTACGAGATTTGTACATCTTAAAGTATTTCCAAACTAATTAAGTTCATGAAATCGGAAACATTAGTTTTAATTTGGCCCTAACATGGCTGGGTTTATCGCGTGATAAAGTTTGGATAAGGCATCCGTCACCTTCTGAGTTCTGACACGCAAATTAGTACGAGAGTGACGGATGCTTTATCCACATTTGACACGCGATATAGACGCAGCCATACTAGGCCCGCTGGTCACATATACCTATCCCCTTCTCCTTCGAAAAATCAATAATTTGATTTGCATTATCATTAACACGTCTCTTTACTTCTAGACAAGAAAGATATCCGCAAAGACCGGAACCACAACGACTTACCTTCCGCTCGACGGGTTCGCACCAACCTACAGTCAGACGGGCGAGTGGTCGACAAACATCTGTTCACAGTAGCCGCCTACCATTTCCTGGAGTTCATCCATCTCGACGTCAGTGCGCTCAACGGACCTTGTAAGATTTGTTTCCATCGCTACATAAATTTCTACATTAAGTTTCATGTTTATTTACATATATGTAAAGTTAAGCAAATATAGTAACCACGTTACGTTATACGTGTGTTCATGCTTGGCCTAAGATCATTATAATTTTGTCAATCACAGCCAGGGTAAATCAAATTCCATAAAGGGGTAAGTTCGCATTCGTACGTTTTTGTGAATAAATCACCTGTTTATTTCACAACTAACAAAAACTAGTAAACTCAAGTAAGTTATAATGGAAACCACGGTCGCGAGCATCTCACTAACCGGTGAAATTACTAGCATTCGATCTTGGTGCTCAGGATCGGCAACGCATTTGCGGTCTTAGGATTGTAGTATTGAGAATACAAATGTCTATAGGTCTCACATCCCACTTACTACCAAGTGGCCGGTGTACCCCCTCACCTACCCTATGCGAAACAAAATTCTGTCTTAAAATTCATAATCACTTAAAAGATAAAAAATAAAAGATAGTACCTAACTTCACTGCACAGTCTTGAAGGACTTTTTACATTTAGACGTATTTCTAAAATATAACTTTAATCATTTCAGTGGACTACCTAAGGAATCCCCAGAGCTGCTGCCAGCCTGAGGGCCAGCAGGATCCTCGGTGCAAGCCTATTCTGGTTCCCAACGACGACCCTTACCTCAGAGTGACTGACATACGTTGTCTGAACTTCTCCAGAGCTGAGACCTTCCAAGACAATGGCTGTGTCAATGAAACCATCAGTCCAGAACAGGTAGAGACAAATAAAACCTATTAAATACCACCTATAGGTATAAAAGCGTCATAGTTTTATACCTACATAAAATTTGTTCCATTTTGATCTCCGACTTATTTTTCATCAAGTCGTTAAATCTTAATCAATTTCTGGAAACGCTAGCACTCGTGTTATTGCCACCATCAAAACTTATTGCGGATCTCATTTTCTAATTAAGCGGAAATATGTTGTTAAGACTTCCCCGGAAAATAACCGAAGGGAAATACTAATTTAAGACGCATTCGCATGAAACTGATGGCCGCGTCATAACATCTATGGCAAAGTTGTGAATCTGCATTTCGATTCAAAATTAGAATACCAAGATGTATTTCCGTCATTGTGTTTTGAAATCAAAGTGCAGATTCCTAAATTTGCTATTGATGGGACGCAAGTGGTCCTTTATAAGTTGTCAAAGCAAAAAATGCACACTAATATATACCAAAAATTTAAGTGAAAAACATGCAATGTAAAAATGACATGAACAAACATGAAAAAGCTAATTGTTTCAGATAAACTTTCAAACTCCCGTTATTGATCTTTCCACGATATACGGTACGGACGAGAAAAGCCTTAATTCAGTGAGATTATACAAGCATGGCTTGCTGAAATTCGAATATAGAAACTTTCGGCATGTGCCTTTGGCAAATACTTCGGCCACCCCAGATCCCGTGACATCAACAATGACTCCTGAACTAATATCAAATCTTACAAATCCAGAGACGTTGGCAAATATATCACAGGTACTGGGAAATATGACAATACTAGGAAACGTAACGATACCGGAAAATGAGACAAACCTGGGGAACCTGTCAGTGTTGGGAAGCAATAGAACATCAAACCGACGTCGACGGCAAACAGTACCAGAGAGTCTACCAACTACAGACGGACTGCACGATGCCAGTTTAACCCCCGCTGTAGCACAAGTTGATGACGTTATGACTCCTGTAATGGGTGCTAACATGACAGCCAACAATGAAACACTATGCATACAAAACATGAATAATGAATCAAGGTGCTATGCTTTCGGTAAGTCTTAAAGATAAAGAAAATATAATTATATCGATATCGACGATATCAAAACAATAACAAGCAAAGACATAAAATGTGTTGTCATTCGGTATTTGACAGGGTTTCCAGAAGCAGGCAATTTTGACTTGCGGACGACGACAATTGCCATATTCTTCATGCGGGAGCACAACCGGTTAGCAAAGGTGTTGCACCACCTTAATCCTTGCTGGAAGGATGACCGTCTCTTCAAAGTGGCAAGGCAGATTAATATTGCCACTGCATCAAACATACTTATGTATGAACTTCTACCGTTATTACTAGGTAAGTTGGAACGATTAAGTCATACGAGGTATATAATTCTCAAAAATCTTTCCCTTTTTTTTCATCTTCACCACAAAAAAGTACTCTAGTGATTTATAAATATTTTCCGCAACAGGCTACAGGAAAATGTTGAGATACGGACTAATATCGGAGTACGTACGACACGTCACAGCATACGATGAGGATGCTGTGCCGTTGGTGTACGCTGAGTTTGAGATTGCCGTCAGATACTATCACACGCTACTGGATGGGAGGATCAAGTAAGCAAAACCGTGATATTAATCTCTTACGACAAGCTCGACTGATAATTTTAAAGAAATATGTCGTTTATCTAGCATTCTATCGACGGAAAACTTGTTGAATTGTTAAAACTTCTTATGAAAATTTCTAGGAAACTTCTAAGCAAATTTTTATGCTTTGTATGAAAAACAACAATATTTTAAACCGTCTAAGGTTTTTCTAAAAAAAAACTCTATTATTTCTTAGTAAGGTTTCCAAAGTTCTGATGTTCTGCAACTTATTTATACATTACTCGGTGCACCGTCACGTGATTGCATATTCTGTATATTTGTCATAATACTTACACAACTACCTATACAACACAAATAGTTCATTAATTATAAACCATGAACTATTTGTATTTAGTATTCCTGACTTTTATATTAAAAGCAAACAGCATTTTCGTTCCGCGAAGCATTTTAGCTATTGACAAACCGGCTTTTCTTTCAAGCATTCATTCAAGGCAAAAACATTTTTACGTGTTCCACAAAATCCTCTTACAAAATATTTTCCATTTAATAGGTACATCTCAGTTTAATTTTATCTGAATAAAAATTTACAGATTGTACGATGAGAAATACCACTATGAATCTGAATTATCCGTCAGCAATACAACTTATAGACAACACCTCATTGAAATGGATAAAAATTTAGAGAAAATTAACCGAGGAACATTTTACCAAGCAGCGGCCAAAGTGGATGATATACAAGATCCCGAGGTAAAAAACACATAACTACTTACTCGTACATATTTACAATAAAAAAATAAGCTAATTATTCCCAGTACTTGCAGTGTAATATTCACACAAAAGACTGCGCAAAAGTTATTCAAATGCACATTAATGTTGTAATATTTATTGCTCGAATTACTTATCCAATTCAAATAGCATTTAAAAATAAAAAGAAACGAACCCGCAGTCCAACTTACTACTTCTCCTTAATCCTTAGTACTTTAAACTTTCTAAAGTACTTTATAGAAATCTTAATGATTTCAAACTTTTGCTAACAAATTATTTTCTCTTCTAGATTTCTGAGAAATACTTCGGAGATTTGCAGCGGGCCGCTGACCTGCCTGCTTTGGATATACAAAGGGGAAGGGACTTGGGTCTACGAGGGTACAACGACTACAGACACATCTGTGGACTAAAGCCTGCCAAGAAGTTCGAGGACTTCGCCGATGTGATGGACCACGAAGTAACTGTTTGATTTCAATCTAAACTTAGAAACAAAACTTTCATCCCGATGATTTGCGTGGGATTATTCGGATTCATGGTTAATAGTTAATGAACAGTTTCGAAAAGTTCGCTCATTTTGCGAGTGAAATTCTTGGCTAAAAATAACTCTGCCTATGGTGAGAATATCTGAAACATTTGTAATGGCTTGATATTGTTTGTTATTTACCATAATGAGGAATTTTCGTAGAATGCGTTGGTTGCGGTAGTGATTCAATGATCAGTGAAATAATTTTAGTGAGAAAGATAAATAATCATAAACGTATCAAAAAATTCATTAACTTTTTGACAATGTTGTTTTAATATAGAATTGCTAGAATAATCCAAAAATGAATAAAACATCTCACTTAGTCCTCAGGCATTTTTATTGCCGTGACGAATTTTTCATAACGAACGTAGTAAATAACTAATTTAAATGCAGAGCATGACGATTGAGCAATATTTTGTCTCCCGAGGACATTCACAAATTTCTAACTTGTTTTTCCAGAAAATTGAATCCCTAAAGAAACTTTACGTCGAAATAGAAGACGTTGACCTTTTAGCAGGGATAATGAGTGAGAATTTTATCCCCGGCACGTTCGCGGGCCCGACGCTCTTCTGTATTATTACCAAACAGCTGCAGCTGTTCAGGTTTGCTGACCGGTTCTGGTTTGAGAGGGGCGACCAGTTCCACAGTCTGTCATTAGGTAAGTACGATCCGGCGGGTACAGGCCTTATAACACCACTGTCCTCGGCCCTTAGCTAATCGAATCCACTGTCTCCCTGCAAGTATAACTTACGAGTAGCTATAATTATTAATAAACAACGATATATGGCAACGCAAGCGTTCACTAATTTAGTGGATCTTAAGTAGTTGGTGGCATAAGTGGTAATGTGGCCTGCATCAGCCCGGAGTGCCAGAGGAGATGTTAATTCGAATACTACCTAAGACGGACGTTTTTTTTTCGCTTTAATATAGTTTAGAATTTTGTAACAGATGTTTCTGTTAAATTAAAAATCTTTAGCTATAATTATTATTGCTAAGCCATCACAAAACCCTTTCATACTAACTTGTATACGACAAGCTTAATGTAATTTGCGGTAGTTTATGTGCTGTTAGGTTTACCAGATTAATCAGTAGGTATATTGTCTTATATAACTTGTCAAAAGTACCTTAAAAATATTATTGAATTAAAAGTAGAAAGTCAGAATATAAGTAACACCAATTGATTACCTTGTCAAGCCTAAAACATTTCCGAGAACTACTAATAATTTTCTGAATAAATTATTACTTTACGAAACTAATTAAATTTTGTTGTTATATGCATCAAACACGTACAATGAGGCTGAATAATAAATGGATATGAGCAAGCTAGGATGCAATATAATGAAAGCTTGTTATTAGAATAGAATAAATGGCCACCGGGAATCAAATACCCAAACAATTACCGTTATAATGATGGGCCTTAATAGGAATATGTTATAGTTAATCTTATATTGAATTATTGTGTTGCTTTATTTAATTGTGACAAAGTATACTTCAACTACATATAATAGGTTTATTGTGAGTTTATGAATAGGGGAACAATAGGTTTACAAATTTCAACATCTACACAATTTAGTTTTCATTGTGAAAGACCAGCAATTTCATTGAACATTTAACGATTAACTCAATTCCATCCGAGGCCGACACCAATTTCGTTTGAATTTTACATGTGCATTCAAGTTGATGGAATAAAAATGTATTTTGTTGCAGCCCAACTACACGAGGTCAGGAAGACTAATATTGCTCGTTTTGCGTGTGATAACGCTGATGCAATCAAATTTATACAACCCCGGGCCTTTGAGACCGTGGGACCGCAGTAAGTACCTATTAATGAACGTAGGAACTAAAAAGTAACAACCCCTATAACCCAGCAAATTTCTGAATAGTCGTAAATCTGAATAATCGAAAACTAGCGATCCTGGGTATGATTCCCGGTATAAGAAAATATTTGTATGTATTTATTTTTCTATGTAAGTAGGTACAGGTCGATTCACAAGAGTTGGCACGAATGGATTGAACGATAGTAATGTCACCTATCATTGTGTGAGTGCCGTCCTTTGAACCAATGTTCGAATTTCAAACCGAAAACCCGCTACTATTTCACACACTAGTATACTTTCATTCACTCATTCAATCCATTCGTGCCAACTCTTGTGAATCGACCTGTACTTATGGATATCGTTGTTCAGTTCATACATAGTAAAAGCATAAAGTTTAAGTTTGGAGTAGCTCAATTTGTGTAAGATTGTGCTCCATAATTATTTATTTATTTGTTTAATTCATATTTTCAATAATTTATTCTTATTCATTTTAGTAACAAACACGTACCTTGTACTCATATTCCTGGTTTGGACATTACAAAATGGAAAGACGTCAGCTGCTACAACGACAAGTACTATTACGACGAGCGCCGACGAAATGGTAATAAATTTGAAAATAACAAGATTACCAAACACGAAGATAATGAAAACCGGCCTTTTGACAAAGAAGTTAAAAAGGACCCAAAAATTCATACACTTACGGATAAAAATGGCAAACATGAAGAGATAACCCATTGGCCTATGAATAAAGACAGTAAACAAAGTATCAGAATTCGCTGGAGTATGAAAGAAGGGCTTAAGTCTACCAATTATGATGACGGCAAATATAAAGAAGAAGTTACATCTCAAATTTATGACGATGGTCAATACAAAGAAGAAAAATATCAACCACGTAATGAAAATAGTCAACATAAAGTAGTAAAACCTCTTCCTATACAAGAAAATAATGGTAAACTTGGTGACAAAACTGATTGGCCACAAAATGATGGCAAAAAACAAGACCAAACAAATAATCATTGGTCAGTAAGACATAATAACCATCCAGCAACTAGTTTCCTTAATGGACAATCATTTACTAGCACTAGTGATCAACGTTACGTACTCAATGGGAATGAGTTTACGCCTTTCTTTGAAAATATTTTTTCTGGTAACTAAATAATTAAACTTTTTTACATTATAATAAAACGTTGCTGTAAATATTTGAACATTAAAATTTACGAGTAAAGTTTTATAAGTACAAGTGTAAGTTTTCAGTTTTTAACAAGATCATGTTAAGTTTGTAAATATTATATGTTAGTCGTGGTGTCATAATAATAAAAATACATTTAAATTACATATTACTTTTATTTATCCTGAGATCCGAAAGCTTACATTTTATAGTCTTCTTTCAAACAATACACTTTATTCTGATCTTTGTTACCTGGTGTTTCTAACCCGTTATTTGACGATGTGTCTTATAGGATACATTCACTTTTTATATATTTTTGCATTTTATTTTAAATTCGACGGCTCAGTATGGCTTGAATCCTTTGCCAAAAAAGATTCAAGCCATCATCATGTCATCGTCAAAAAGGACACCGCAACATTGAGCATATCGGTTACTAGTTCTGCAAGCAATGTTACAACTGGTAGCAACTCAAGTTTTGCAATCAGCCATATCCAGGATATGACGGTAAACTATAAAAGCAAGTCTACATTTAGGCTTAGGTACCAAACCGTACCGTGAAACTGGGTGAGTAGGAGCACAACCTAAATTAGTCATTACTTGTTACAAATAAGAACAAGTATTTATTTATTTATTTATTTAATTAACTAGTACGGTTACAAACCACTAAATGGACAATAACGTTACGTTTATAGGAAATAATTTCAGTTAATTAAATAGTAGCATATGCTTCATTTTACTACTCACCTATTAATCCCTACTCACCCCGTTTTACGGTACCGTAAGACTGCACAACTATGGTCCTGGTCTACAAGAATAATCCAATTTTACTTTTCATATTATTCTAAAAATATGATAGATTTAGCTGTAGCTAGAGTTTAGAGCAGTCAATTTTAGACCAAACAGTACATATACTCAGCAATAATAGCAGTAAGGTATCATATTTTAGAATAATGTAATGAGGAATATTGGACTATTGTTGCAGGCTAGGACCATTAGTTGAGTAATTTTACGGTATTACTAGTAAATATCTAAACTGTAAATCTCAACATTTCATTAGCATTCCGTATGTGATTCCATAGCACTAAAACTACACCCAAACTGTAATTTGCTAAATTTCACAAATGCAGATCGTATACCCACTGAACCCAACTACAAGCCTCAATTCGAAAAACATTTCCCCTTTTAGCTGCAACAAAAGCGGAATTGCGTTGCCACCCAATAATTAACGTGGTCTGGCACGAGCTGTAAGTCCGACCGCGTGTTCCGATGTTACCCAAGACCGGGCTGCTCTAGTTACCGCGACGTTCACATCGACTGAAAATGTCCCTGGCGCTTGTATTACATGTGCAACGACTAGTTTATGGGTTATAGATTTGCGTGTGCGGATGTTAGGTAAACGAACCATATTTTCAATAGTTAGAAGGTAATAATGAAATCTTAATTACTTAATTAATTTGTTTTTAAGTGTTTTAAATCCACTGCGCAATTGAAATTGCCGTAGCGTGGTTGCATCGATGTAAAATGAAAATAGGCAATAAAAATGTATTTTTTTTGTAAGAAAACCTTTCATCTTGAAGCCATTCAGTAGCTATAATTATTGAATATTATTTATAACATTTAATTATACACATTCACCCTTTCCCATATGACGACCCATTATCAGGCTGAGTGCAGCAGCGGATCAGGCCCAAACCCTCAGCCTCCGCAAATATTCATGTTTACTAAACGATTACGAATTTATGCACTTGCAGTGGAGATTATGACGCCTAGTCAGCTAATAAGCTGATATGAAAAGTTTCATTAAGGCCCTGTCATTCCGGCTCATACTCGCAAAATGCCTACCTGAGGAGCGGCAACAGCGCGTAGTTCATAAGTTTCATAACTTTATTTAAGTAAGTATAACGTTTTTACGATTTCGTTACGGTTATGAAAAAATATCGATATATTTAAACGGAATTTTGAGCACTAACGAAATATAACATTATGATAACGATTTTATTCATAACGTTATAAAGGTCTGCTCGCATCCGGAGTTCCTAGAGCTGGTACTTACCTCTTTAGAAGGATTGGGCTAGCTATTCACAGATGTAATGTGGCCAGTGTCATGAACCCTTCATGACGCGGGCGGACCTGGGGTATTTTTCTAACACATTTTAGCGCGTGCATTCTCTATTAGGCAGTCATATACGTTCGATCTTATCGACAGAAGCCCTACTGTCTAATTGAGAATGATCGCATTAAAATATGCTTTGTATGCTCTGACGGGGCTACTTAAACTCGCCGCTGCGCCGCGTTCACTCGTTCGAGCGACCGTGTTTTTAAGAGAATTACGCCCCTGTTAGAGGGGGGTGTTATTTTTATAGTTGTACTTGGATTATTATTATTTAAGTGGGTACTGTAGTGTAATAAGGTTGTAGTGACTAAAATAGACCTTTTTGCACTGTAGGTACTTTTTTTATGTGATACGTCGCGTTTGCTTTTAACTGTTTAAATTTAAACGCAAACGATTCGAAAGAACGGCGACTATATACATAATTATATATATGGATATATTTTTCGTGTATATTTATAGCTAATAAGAAAAATCAAATAAAAGAAGTCTTGCAAATTCGTTTTGTTTTTCTTCTGCGACCATTCTTTACAGTACTTTAGTTTTATTTTTATAATACGTTTAGTTTTAATATTGTTTCTATAATGTAATTTTATTGCTATATTCTTACGAGATTTAAAACTTAGCAAAATTATACATCAGTTTTTAGATTAAATACGTATTTGCGCTTCCACAGATTTTTGTGAAAACTATTTGAAGCAAGTTTCCGTTACACCAGTTGGTTCAATTAAAGTTTCCCCCTTTCCTTAGCAAACCTTTAACCCGCCACAGCATTTCCTCGCGAACAGCCCGAGTCTCGGAGTAATGAAATAAATTAAAAAAAGCTACTGGCTAGTGCACTCCTCATTTATTCAACGCGGAGACCTAAAGTAATTTCCAGAAGGAAAATTAAAAAGAAACGAGCTTATCTTAGCGGACCCTCGACGCAATTACAGCCTGGCAAAACAGGTTTGGATTTCTTACCTGTTACAATGGTAGTAAAAAAGATGCCTTGTACTATCTCAGATTTATAACAGAAAATTAGATTAAACGAACCGCGGTATTAATTCGTCTTGTTATCTATTTAGGCTTTCGTTTTTTTTTAATGTAAATAAGTAACGTTGCGAAAGAAATCTACCACGCTACATTAAATCTTTGCGTATTACAAGAATTTCATATGAAATTATCAAAAGAAAGCCAGTCAGAAGTGATATTTTAGTATAATGTTGTGCATCGAGAAACATAGTGATGCAAAATAATTTATAAAGCAGAAAGCATAAAAGAAAAGGTAATGAAGACGACTACAAAAGAGACTAATTAATGTACAGATAATAAACCACGTTAAGAATGATACTATAAATGCAACCCGAGAAGCATTTAAAAGCACTCGTTTCATGCAGAATAAAAATAAAGTGAGTTTTGTTACAGTATCTAGGTACTCAGACATTTAGAGGATGCCTAATTAGGTTCGCTGTGTCGAATGTTAATGAGGTTAGACTACCCGCTTGTCACTTCACTCAGCAGAAGTTGCAAAATGGATTTTTACGAGAAAACTTGAGAAAAATTGTTTTTCTTAAAAATCATGGCTTGCGGTTAATTTGAAGAAATTGGGAAAAAGTAAATAAATTGAAATATTGAGGAAGTAATGGGAAACTTTTACTTGATTTGCAACACCATTATAAGAATAGGTACTTGTGAGTGGGCGTAGACTAGATGATTTCTGTGCACATTACCAACCACTGAAACAAAGATAATCACAGTACTCCTAGCTTCTAAATAGAGTTCGGCTAGCTATCGCTACCACACCTTCACTCTCTCTAACAGTAGGTTTGTCACTTGCCGATCGCTATGAAAAAACTGGGTGTACTGTACTTTAATGACAGTCTGGGTACACCGTAAAAAAAACATTACCTGATTCTGGCAATTACTATGTTACCTTAGAAAGAGTCGGTATAAGATAAGCTAAAGACTAAAACTCAACTCTTTATAATGTATATCTTAAGGCTCTTAAACGTTCTTGACGAGTCATATGGCCTTTGGCCAACTCCAAAAACTTGTAGGAAAATAGCCAAAAGATTTCAAGTATTTGTTTCCCGATTAGTCGTGAAAACACCTAACATAATCGTCTTAAGAGTTCTCTCAGCAAACTTCCACTGGTGGTGATGACTGATGACTTACGCAAATGGACTAAATAAAGACTGAAGGGAGACCCATCAGGACCCCCCCTCTCTAACTCCGTAATCACCCACCCATCCTGCTAATATTTGAATTTTTTTTTTGTCTTATGTGCCACTCTTCCACTACACCAAGAAGAACTGACCTAGACCATTAAAGAAAAGGTAGGCGTTGCGTTGTGCCGTGGGTATCAGTGTTAAAGAGAATATTCGGAATAGGAATTAATGGAAATTACTCCACCGACAAGACCATAGTGCATAAAGGAAGGAAGTGTTATGTAGATACATATAGGAAATTGATTCTTAGACCATTTTGGATTATGTCATAGTGTCGTAATCAATCAAAACATAAGAGACTTCTTGTGATTTTCTTTACAGTGTCACTTTTACATAGTCCAAAATAGTCTAGGAAACAATTTTTGAACTTGACTGTATGTAGGTAGGTACCTAACTAAAGTACAATATTGGGTCCTTATCTATGAAATTGGCGATTTATATGGAGAGTTTATGAAAACGGTGGTTTTCATACATTTAATTTTGCGGATTATTTGTGTAGTAACGTCAAATGCAAACCAAACAAAATTCTCTCACGAATATTGGACACTTCTAAGCTATATTATACATATCTTAATTACTTAAAAATAGTTAGTTTCATAAAACTGCGTAATTGAAACACTTGAACTCGCAGCTCATGAAAAGAGTTGAGTTCACACTTTATTTTGTAACATAGTGTATAAATAAAAAAGTGTAAAACCTTTGTAACATAGAATTTGGAAGTTAAAATTGAATAGATTCCGTACGAAATAAAACACGTAAAAAAACGCCGATTTCATAGGTAAGGACGCAATATTATAACTCCTTGTTTTATCAGTTAGGTAAGAAAAGTAACTTTACTAACACCGTAAATAGTTCATGTAGGTACAGTCGACTACAAAAACCTGTATCCACTTTTGCACTTTTGTTATCGACTGTACCAGTATTTTCGCAATAACAAAGGCTCTTAGCATAAATAAAAAATCTTTACGATTATTTTATTTCTTGGCAATATTATCGCAGAAAGCATATAGCGAATAGAAAGAAAGGATTTAAAGCCTGGCTGCTTCTTGTGATATGATAATTCGCTTTTAGTTCTGAAAATCATTTTTTAATAAAGTAAGTAGCTTTATATGCTGAAGACTTCTTACGCAATATATATAATGGACGGACTTTTTTATTATTAAAATATCACATAAAATTGCAGCACGAATAAAATGAAAATAAATGCCTAAGAATGAATCAACAGGCAGGCTTATCGCTAAATAGCGATCTCTTTCAGACGACCTTACAAAGAAGAAAATGATATCTATCAAACGTGGACCAACCAGCACACTTTACCAATTTTCAATGAACAGTTGACAAATAAGATTCACCTATATACCACCATGGAACCCGCTGTGGTGTTAAAGTAACGTACTTAGTCCATTTTATTTATTTGTCTATCCATATCCATAGTAATAAATGGTAATGTATCAAATGCAAAAGCAATTCTAATTGAGAATGTTTATTTACGGCTTAAGTTCTTAATACTCTTTTACCAATACCTCTAGATCTCAAAACTACTTTGTGTCAGACCTACCAAAATACCGAAATCCTCATTTTTTTTCTCACAATATCAGGTTCCTAATAAGACTAAAACACGTTACAACTCGGCTTAACTCCAAAATTGCTTAGTTACTAAACGCCTGAAATTTAAATGCAGGTTGATTTAACTGTTTCCATGCCTAATTTACTATCCTGTCATCAACTGCTATTGACATTTTGAGACAGGCATTCTACGTTTCAGGTGTTTCGGACCCTTCTCCGGATGGCAAAAAAACGATTTTCAGTCTCTCTAGTTTCATAATGAAAGCTCGTTTGTTTGTTTATTTGTTTGTTAAGCTTCTACTGCTAAACCGCTACGGAACCGATTTTTCTGTACCTTAGTCTGGTTTTTGTGTAATAGGTAAGGTATTTTTTATCCTTTAAATTCGGGCAGAAAATAACCACAAAAAATTTACAATAAAAGTATTGACAACGATAAACGTATCTTTATTAAGAACTGCATAATATACAAAAAAAATCCTCCAATTCTCAGAAACCAACACTCACAATCGAAACTGGGTCCGTTAGCTTCGTAGGCAGAGTCCCTACCAACAAGGCTAACAGTGTTGGCACTGTGCGCATTCAATAAAAATACATACATACACGCCTTTGTTCCCAGAGTGGGGTAGGCAGAGCTGCTGAATTACCTACAACCTAAAAACTTGTTGATAATTCTGTAACCACATTTTGCACAATTAGGCTAACATGTTTACCAGCGTATTAGTGACAGGTCGCAAGCCCATTGCCTAACAATACTACAAGCTTTTATTCCCTTTGTCGTCTTTTACGACATCCACGAGAAGACCTAGACACTCTTCTAACCCGGTAGCTACACGTGCTAAATAAAAATATTGATCTGGTATTAAATATGATTAAACGGATCCCTTTGACTGCCATACTTATCGTTGGTCATAATGTATTGTTAGTCATACTTTTTTTTGTCATAACTTCTTTCAGGCTGAAGTTACAGTTTTTAATAAACGGTTATCGTGTAGATTAGTTAGGTTAGGTAAGGTTAGTTTTATAAAAATCCTGAAAAAATAACCGTGTCCTGAGAAAAATGCATTATGACTTGCGAAAATTATGACTTAACACACATTATGACTAAAAATAATTATGGCAGTCAATAGAGACCCATGATTAAAACATTAAGACAAACACTCAGTGACCTGAAAATTGCGTAGGTCCTCCAACCCTCGCACTTTTCGCAAAGTATCCTCTTAAACTAAGTAAAATGTGATGTCAAATAAATCCGCATTATCTGAAAACCGACTAAAAAGCCCTGACCACATTATATTTGAGTTAGACTTGAAAAGAAAAGTTTTTTACAAGCCACTGAGTTCCTAGAGCATAATAAGTGAGCAAACAGACGTAAATTTTATGTGTCTGGCTCAGCGGCTTACTTTGTGTACTGATGAGTCAGAAAGGTTCTGACCTTATGTTACCATCTTACTTACGCGAAGGTTTTATGTGTGGGTTGTATAAACTAAAGGTGTTAGGATCGTGGTCGTTGAGATTACATATGTAACAGTTGTTGTTGTGTTCTTATAGGTACATATGTATTCTTATAACAACAACATACAACAATACACACTTCTAGACCATCGTTTTACAAAAGATGTAACTAGGTTTTTGTAATGCTTTGCTTTTATTAAATTAGTTGTTTTTCTTTAGGGTTACCGTGATCCTATGAAATTTGACGCTTGTATTGCCGTTTTTAACTTTCAGTTTGATTTATTAATTTTTAGATAATCTGCCGTTACATTACATTACGCAATCTATTTAAAAAAACCGGCTATCTATTAGGTACCTACGATTTAAAAGTTACAGTCAGACGGACAACGAAGGCCTTTTCTCCGCACCCTTTTGTTCGCACTGTGTTTTTTCTCAGTTACCCGCACTGCGAGCAGATGAGAAAAAACTAACTTTTCTGTACCCTCAATGTGCGGATAAGTAGTTATTTCTTATCAAACAAAGACGGTGCGGACAAAGTTAGAATAACCCCTTAGTAGTTTAGCAGCCTTTAGGTACGGAACCTTAAAACTGTGCTTTAATTTAATGGTTATACTAGTAATAAGGTTCGAAACAAGAATTATGAACTATTAAAAGAGCACTTAAATATCACACACAGCTGTCATTTCACAATTTACAGATACCAATACTAAAATAAATAATAAAAACGCCTAAAATTTACCTAAAACTGCACTACAGAAATTTCAGAAATAATTTAATGTTCACCAATTTATTTTAAAATACGATTTTCAACATGTTCATCAAATATTCAATTATGCCGGATGATGTTCTATCACGTATTAGTAATGACAAAGGCAACCCTAACCCATTTCATTTAAAATAAACAGATTCATAAATAAAATCACACGAAAATCCGCACAAAAAACGACATTGAAAGTGTCTCAAGCAATTCAGTTCATAGCCGCATCATCAGCGACATATGGTGACGATAAAATGTTTCGGGTCACCCCACAGAAAATAATATTCATGCGAAGAAAGTCTAACGATTACAATGGCCGCCCCACTCACCCGACTTGCGACCTTTTTTTTAGTATCGCTTTCATTACTCCGTCTACAAAAATAAGTCGATTCGATCTTCCGTCTGGAAACGCAATGTACTGAGAACTTGAAAACAAATGTATATTTTGTTTACATATGCTATTAAATGAGAAATTGTATTGTGAATTGGTAGGAGGTACACAACACATGCGTGGCTTCAGAAGTTTCAATACTAAAGCAAGCCTGACAGGCTTTTAGGGGCAGCCGTCGCCAACCGGCCTTAAAACCTATGGAACAATAAAATTGTGACAATAAACGTTGTACCCTTGTCACATGCTTTTGTTCATTTTGATAGGAGTACAAAATGTGACACGATTTAATGTTTGGATAGACATAAAATGTACCAACGAAGTCAAATACAATTTGAGCTTAATGACAGACAGAAGAGGATCGTTGATGTTTTTATCGACGCATTATTCTCAAATGCCGTCACTACAAGTCCTTAAATAGGTTTGCTTTCAAACAGCCAAACTTATTTTAATGAGAAGATGCTTTAAATTTGAATTGATTCAGTTAAAAATAAAGGTATCGATATCGAAACCTTAAGACTGCAATAATTAACAAAATAATGAAATGTTAAAGAAATAATGAACCGACTTCAAATTAATAAGGAGTTCTGTTGATTTTCATGGATCCCATGGCCTCACTCATTAAAAAATATGTAACTATTAGGGGACAATGTCATACAAATTATTTTAGTCCTAAATTAAGCTATAATTATATAAAAAATGTATATTTAAATACATAGAAAACATCCAAAACTCAGGATCAAACACTTGTGCTCATCGCACAAGTATCTGCCCTTTGAACCCAGGACCGCCAGCTTCGTAGGCAGAGTAACTATTAATTAGGCCCACGTGTCGTCATCAAAGGAATTATTAGGGTTCTTATATAACGGAGTAATTGACCTCCTCATCCCTGTTTGAAGTCGGTTAAAATACATAATTATTATTTAAAATATTTACGTCGCATATTCACAAAAAAGTAGAGCCAAGAACGTTATCCATTTCTCGGTTTTGCGTAAACTGCATGACTCTATAGATTTTATTCTTAAACACATTACGTAACATAAAGTCCATTACACAGCACAATGTTAAAACTTTGTTTGCGAAATGCCGAGTGTTAACTGTTTAATGCTTCAGCCGCTTAACTTAAGTGTTTGCGTTAACTCAGGGAACTCTTATCCAGGGGAAATTACATGTAGGCTTGTAGAAACACCCTTTTCCAAACACATTGAGTGTGTAATTGCCTGCTGGGAAATAGCTTTAGGTTCAAGGAGCGTGATATGTGAATGGATAGGAAAAAGGGTTAGAAAAAATATATTTTATTATTTATTGCTTCTAATGGTATTTTTTACCAGTTAACGAAATAATCATACAACTAGCAAAAGTATTGTACTGAGAAAGAAAGATAGAAAACAAAGCATGACCATAATTTACACAATAATAGTAAATATAAACCTATAAAAATGACACCAGGGGGCCATTTCTCAAAGCGTATTAGGCTAATAATACTATACTTAGTTTCGTGAATAAAAGTACAAAATGAAATATTTTTGTTATTATTACATGTCATGTTCCACGATGGATAGACTACTTCATATAAATTCTACGCAATGTCTTGTCCCAACAAATGCTTACGAAGTATTCACTTGAAAGAAAGCTTGCTAGCGGCTCGTTTAATATGAACTTATGTTGGTTTCTGATATCTGCAAGAGGGTTGATACGGTCGGCCAAGAAAGTGGTTTACCAGTTTTGGTAACAGTTTCTGTGAGATCTAATTATTGCTAAGGTTACTGTCAGAATATTATTGCAAGGGAAAATCGAACTTGTTGTATCATGACGGCTTATTTGCAAACTTCAACCGTAGGGTGGTAGACCAATTTTGGCCGAATGTACGTTTGCAGTAAATATTGGCTACGCAAGCCTTTGTAGGGTATACTAGAGAATTGCACCACCTGGGTCCGTAGAGTTTGAGAGTTCATGAAGTGTCACTGTTGCCGGAAACATAATTATACAGGGTGTTAGGTAGAGCGTTGTCAAAAAGAAACAGGCGAGTAGAAGAGACCATAAGCTATCCATTTCAGGTACTTTAACCCTTAATTTGTCTAAGGGCTATTTAATACAGTTTTTTTTATAATTTTATTACAAGACACCGAAATTCGACCTTTAAACCCCGAAAAAAAAGGAACTACTTAGTGTATTGACAAAATTTTAATTTTGATAGATTGTTAAATGTTGTGGTATTCAAATAAAACTGTTACTGGAAGCGTAAAGCTACTTTAAAAAATAATGGGGGCTCCCAAAGTTTCAGAAACCGATAAAGAAATCTTTCAACCTCAACTTTACAATGAAATTAAAAAAAAAACAAAGTGATTACAATTCTTCCAATTTCCTAAAAACATCTCCTGTTCACGCTAATTCTAATGGTATGCCACATGCATACCAAAAATCTTAATAATTCGAGTAATTTGCTAATAACTTGTTGAATGTGGCGAATTCGATGTTTGAGAAAATTTACTTCTCTGTTCATTTACCACGTCTTACGCAGTTAGATAGTGTTTTAACATCCTTCTAACATATGGAAGATAAGGTTAGGTTAGGTTAGGTTAGGTTAATAATTTATTTAATTTTTTTTAGTAAAAATCTGAGGATATTGACTCAGGATCCCCAAAATGGTAACTTTTCTAATTCATAGTCACAACACAAAAAAATGTTTTTTTATACAACAATTGCTCAAATTTATGACCATTTTGACCAATACAGGCACGATATCTCTTCCGTATTTCGACTGTCGTCGTTTTTAGTTGCATTTCTTCTTTCATCACTTGAAAACCATGTTCAATTTTCTCAATTAAATGATCTCGGCTTCTGACTTCGGTGGCATAAACCAAATTCTTTGCATGTCCCCAGACATAAAAACCATTTTGGGGATCCTGAGTCAATATCCTCAGATTTTTACTAATAAAATTTTAATAAATTACTAACCGAACCTAACCTAACCTTATCTTCCATATGTTAGAAGGATGTTAAAACACTATCTAACTGCGTAAGACGTGGTAAATGAACAGAGAAGTAAATTTTCTCAAACATCGAATTCGCCACATTCAACAAGTTATTAGCAAATAACTCGAATTATTAAGATTTTTGTTATGCATGTGGCATACCATTAGAATTGGCGTGAACAGGAGATGTTTTTAGAAAATTGGAAGGATTGTAATCACTTTGGTTTTTTTTTAATTTCATTGTAAAGTTGAGGTTGAAAGATTTCTTTATCGGTTTCTGAAACTTTGGGAGCCCCCATTATTTTTTAAAGTAGCTTTATGCTTCCAGTAACAGTTTTATTTGAACACCACAACATTTAACAATCTATCAAAATTAAAAAAATTTCAATACACCAAGTAGTTCTTTTGTTTTCGGAGTTTAAAGGCCGAATTTCGGTGTCTTGTAATAAAATTATAAAAAAAACGGTATTAAATAGCCCTTAGACAAATTAAGGGTTAAAGTACCTGAAATGGATAGCTAATGGTCTCTTCTACTCGTCTGTTTCTTTTTGACAACTCTCTACCTAACACCCTGTATATTTGTTTGTTTGTTTTTTGCCATAGATAAGTTAGGTGAAAATGCACACGAGTCACCTGACAGTACGTGAAATCTGAGACAATTATATTCTCTAGACTACAATCTTAAGACTGCAATCCTAAAACTGCCAAAGCGTTGTCAACCCTGAGGACTTAGACGGAATGTCTCTACGCTAGTAATTCTACTGGTTTGATTCATATCCCCACACTGGAAGAAACACTACTTACCTATTCTAAAATGTACAGCATATAGTGACCAAATTTTATTTAAATATTAACGCTAAGTAAGCGCTCAAACATCGTTGTTTATCTAATTTATTCTGAGAATATTTGATGTAAACAGACATAAACACAAGAATTGGACTGCTTTTAGTGCCTTTTTCAAAAATCTGTTAATTTCCGAAATGTTAAAACCGTCGAATTCATCTCAACGCCTGTTCGTTTTTCAAACTATCACCGGAAATTGGATTCCAAAAAACCAAGCTCCCATAGACAGCGGCCGCCATTGAAGTATTTCGTTAAAAACATCGCGACCCGACCATAATACCGGAGATGGAATGGCCTCTTTTACCCAAGATGCCCGGGGGCTGGAAGAAAGGGTAAATTGGTACATTTGAGGGCCACATTTTCGTACGAACAGGCCATTATTGGGGTCATGAAGTGCGCTGAAGGAGTCGATTTACTACCGGCCTTCCCACGGCTCCGTGAGAATTATTTGAATGCTGATTACGGACTCACCTTTGATGCAGAAAATAATGTGAAGGAGGGAATACACCGAACAAACAATTTGTATTTTGGAAGTGATAGTAGTATTATATAAGCGTACATTATTTACGCATAATATTTCATTTCATATTTTATATTTATTCACTTATTGCACAACCATGAAGTTTTTGAAAATTGTTATTGATGACCACCCCAAAAAATTGTATATTGTGATTCTTTAATAAGCAACAAACTTTAGCATTATTTTACTGCTGTCAGCATTATCAATTTTCAAAAACTTCATGGTTGTGCTATGTGAGAGGATTGACTTCTTATCAGCCTAGTCTTTTAGGTTTCGGAAGTTTGGTAGGACCTTCTGCGGGATTCTTCCGGGTCTCCACCACCATACTACCTTACGCCGAGCAGCAGTGTTTGCATTGTGTTCCGGTATGGGGATAAGGCAACCAGCGAAATTACTAGCATAGAAGCACCCCATCTTAGTCCTTAGGGTTGGCAACGTATTTGGAGTCAAGATTGTATTTTTCAGAATTCAAATGTGTCACTGGGCTTGCAACCTGTCACTAATACACTAGTAAACATCTTAACCTAATTGGGATTGTTCATATTTTTACAATTACTCCAATTCGAAAACCATTTCGAGGAATAAGGTTTTAAAGCCATTCTGCATTATTAAGTAGTAGTAGATTTTGGCAAAAGTATGTTTAACCTTTGTTTGACTTTCGTTTTCGGCTTGAAGCCTTTCTAGGTGTATCTTACGGGTTAGGCGAAAACAGCTTGACATAGTATGTTTTAATACACTATTACAATCACTTTTTTCCATTACATATCATTTAATTGTTGTAATTTATAAAAAAATGCCACCCCAAATTTAAAATAATCATGTCATCCATAAAATGTCTGCTAAATAAATAAAGATATTAACACAAAACTATTGGGTCAAATACAAAATTAATGAAATTGGTGTCTTGAAATTTCCTATTCTTTCGAAATAAAAAGTAAAAACCGTGAGTTATTTTTTTTGGTCAATCCCAATTGTACAAAATGTGGTTACAGAATTATTAACAAGTGTTTAGATTTGTTAGTAATTCTGTAGCACTACCTACCCCTCTCTGTGAATAAAGGCGTGAGCTTATGTATGTATGTCAAATGTCCTTGCATTCCTATCCCACTTACTATCAGGTGACCTGTGTCTCCGTTTGCCTTCTCGTTGTCATAAAAAACCGTTTATTATTTTACGAAAAAAGCATCATCTACATAAAAGTAGTTTTTTTTTTTTTTTTTTTTATGTCATAGAGAAGACAAACGAGCACACAGGCCACCTGATGGTAACTGGAAACTGTGACCTATAGACATTCGCATTCACAGGACTGCGATGCAATCCTAAGACTGCAAATGCGTTGCCAACCTTGAGGACTAAGATGGAATGCCTCTATGCTAGTCATTTCACCGGCTGTCTTATCCCCAAACCGGAACACAACAATGCGAACACTGCTGTTTGGCGGTAGGTTAATGGATAAGATGGTGGTAGCGATCCGGACGGGCCCTGCACAAGGTCCTACCACCCGCGAATTCAGTTAGTACAATCTATGTCAAAGCGCTTTTGGTAAAGTTATTCAACGAAATTATTTGAAAAACGACTACATGAAATATCCTAAAACGAATGACATGAAAAAGCCATGTCGAGTAGTTTTCGCAGAAATATTCATTTTTATGCCATGTATGGAGAACGCAAACGCAAACAAAATACGTGATCCGCATCGCTATTGCTCCCCTTGTGTCACAGTGTAACCACTACAGTACCATAATACGGTAGACCTCCGTAAATAGATTCAAAAATTAATAAAATGATTTACTTATATTTTGGGTAAGGCAAAGGCAACGTGCATACATTCCATGTAATGGTAGGAGAGATTTAAAATTCATATATAATTTTGGTTTCTCAAGACAACATTGTTAAGAATGCAACCCTTAGACTATATGTACATTGCCAATAATATGGCAATTAAGATTTAAAAAACCGGCCACGCCTAATAGGGCTGCGTTTATCGCGTGAAAAAATGTGGATAAAACATCCGTCACCTTCTGACACTTTATATAAGTACGAGAGCGAAGGATGCTTTATTCACATTTTGGCACGCGATAAACGCAATCATACTAATCCCGCAGGTGCGAGTCAGACATGAAAGTTATCGTATCATTCTTTAATTTTCAACTTTTATTTATTTTTAATATTTATTGGTAAAGAAGTAGTATTATTGCTCAATTTTATTTGTTATTTCTAAGTAAAATGTCACTTCACTCTACCCATTGCGGCTCAAGGGATACAGCGATTTCAAAGATGTAGGATAAAACGACGAAAGAACACGTTTCTTGTATTGAGACCTCCGTATTTTTTACTTTGTTTTATTTCTATTATTTTTTAACATAGCATCGTAGTGACACACTCTAAAAATATCAAGCGTTAATTATGACTGTTCATGACCTTCGAAACAGACGGACGAACAGCGGCGAACCCTGAAAACTAACCACTCTGGGCCGAGATTCCTATTCTTTAAAAACCATATCGTCGTTTACCTGTTATCGTATTGTCAACGTTTTGATAGCTCTTATTTACTTAACAGTAGTAATGGAACCCGATTTAAAAATGACTATACGATTTGAATTTTACCGCCTAGAGTAGAGGCGCTGACTACTGTTTGTTTATTGTACTGTGTAACTGCTGTTGCTTACTATGAGATTACGTGTAGGTAACAAAAACGTTCACGCCGAGCCGAATATAATCGACACTTCGACAATGCTAACGTCTACCTTTAAAGAAAGGATAGCGAATAATAAATACATTTGCGCGGAGCGTTTTTATTTTGTATGCTGGAATAATGGCGAGTACGTGGTTATAGCGAGGTACTAGATCTAGGCACTTCTTTTAAACATATAGTTTTATATTTGGTTTATATTTTTGTGTAGGTATAACATAGAGCGTAGGTGGTCTAGTGGGTTAGGGGCTCGACTCGTAATCGTAAGGTACGGAGTTCGAACCCTCGCGGTCATCATGTACCACTGAGTTTTCTGGGGATCCCCTTGAAACACCGAAAGTTATTTGATCGAATGTATGAATTCATCGAAAGCTCATTTCTACTGAAACCTTATTGTGTTTAGGTTATTCTAAGCGTGGGAAAATTCGGCGAAGTAATACATTCTATCAAATGAGTCAGTGATTCAAGGGTAAACCGTTTTTCTAACTTATGTACATTATCAGATGCCCTTACGGTGAAGAAAAACATCGTGAAGACAATGGACACGTGAACATTCGAGTGTGTAGGGGGGTATTTGCATAAAAGATCTTAAAGGGCTCGAAATTTATACAAAAGTGTCAATCTGTACGATAAGATAGGTTTTGATGAACTGTGATTATACAGGGTGGAAAGATAAGTCGGGCCCTGGAGGGAAACTACCTTAAATCCTTAAGTTGGCTCATTTTACTTAAAGGAGACATTCCTTTATTTTTTAAAAGAAACAAAACTGCTTTCAAAGATTTCCTTAAATAATCTTGTCTCTCCCGGGAATCGAACCAGGTAAAAATGTAAAAAAGGGAAACTACCTTAAATCCTTAAGTAGGCTCATTTTACTTAAAGGAGACATTCCTTTATTTTTAAAAAGAAACAAAACTGCATTCAAAGATTTCCCTCAATTTTCTTGCCTCAACCGGGAATCGAACTAGCTAAAAATGAGAAAAATTAAAAGTAGCTATTTTATTCTTCTAATCGATAGGATTATTGTTCGGGATTAAATGTCTCTAAGTAACACTTAGTATTACAAATAAAAAAACGTGAAATTTAACATTAATCATATCGAGTGTTTACTTTTTACATTTTTACCTGGTTCGATTCCCGGGAGAGGCAAGAAAATTTAAGAAAATCTTTGAATGCAGTTTTGTTTCTTTTTAAAAATAAAGGAATGTCTCCTTTAAGTAAAATGAGCCTACTTAAGGATTTAAGGTAGTTTCGCTCCAGGGCCCGACTTATCTTTCCACCCTGTATATATTTTAATCTTTTAACATTATTTGACTACTTTTATGGTTCCGGCGTACAGCCAGCAGAAGTAGTTACGCAACCGAAAACGTCAAAATAATCTGCACTCGACTCTATTGTCAAGAGAATACGTCGTGTCTAGATCATTTTGACCATGTTATTCTGCTTAGCTACTTTTTATTGCTGACTGTACCCAAATGCCAACGAGTCTATTACCAAGCCTCCGCTTCCCGTCCGCCTGTCACCGGACTGTATTTCAGGACTGTATTTCTCCCGTAATGGGGAGACAGTTGCAATTTTCACATTGCGTATTTCTAAATAATATACAACAAAATCAAAATATAAAACGTATAATACAAGAATGGTACAGAACCCTTTATTTGCGAGCGCATTTGGGTGGTTTTTATTAATGATACTGTTGCTCCGAACGGTAACCTTTGGGGAAGCAAGATGGCCGATTGAAAGATGTCCGGCTTTTACTTTAGATTTATTCTGTTTACTGATAGACTGTACTCACTCGACACTGGCGAAATCACTACGGAAAATCGCGGTGGACCGCCGTTAATAAAACAAGAAGAAAAAATGCTGCTCCGTTTGTAAAATAATAATATTTTAATATTTCACCGTTTGCGCGCATGTTTTACTCCCGGAATTCATTTATTCAGGTTCAGATTAAAATATCGAAAATGTTTGTATTCATATTTTAATCTGAACCTGAATAAATTAATTAAAAGGAAAATAATTTGGCATGATTACGTCATTAAGGAAATATTTACAGATTAACAATGCAATGACTTAAATAAACTTTGTAATTAAAATAAGCTATTATGACAAGGATAGAGAATGTAATGTAGTGCATGACGCTTTAAATATGTACAACTAAAAATACATTTATCAATAAAAAAAGTTACACCAAAACACAACTACCTATAGAATAAAACAATCGTTTTGATAGATGACCTATAAAGACTAAAAAAATAAAAATTGGTATGAAATAAACAAAATGGTAATTATTATTAACTAGCAACATGCCCTCGCTTCGTTTCGGTTTATGTGAGTTTTCTGTAACACACGTACAGAAACCAGAATATATAATACATTTGACGACGCGCTGGCCTAGTTGGTAGTGACCATGCCTACGAATCCCGGTAAGGTCAGATATTAGTGTGATGAACGCGAATATTTGTTCCTGAGTCATGTATGTTTTCTATATATTTAAGTATATATTTCTCTATATTAGTATTTAAATCGTTGTCTAGTACCCATAGTACAAGCCTTGAGCTTAGTTTGGGACTAGGTCAATTGGTGTGACATCGTCCCCTGATATTTATTTGTTTATTTATTTATTGTTATGAATAAATATTTTAGGTACCTTTCGTGAAACTGAGCACGAAATCCGCATCAAAATCCGTTATCGGAATCCGATGTACCCAAGTCGAATTAGCTCGTAATAAAAAGGCTATTACATGAACGGAGTATACTAGACTTAAACCCTTTTTCACTTGATCTTCAGAAAGCTTAAGTATAACCCTTTTTCACTAGGACCCCAAAATTTGAAAATATTGTTAGAATCATCGTAGCAATTTAACAGGACTGGGCTCTATTCTACTCGGTAAGGTCATATTGCTTATGACATGTCATGAGTAACTAGCTTTTCGTTACTAAAGTACATTGATACATAAAGAAATAATACTAAATATATATCGTCGTATTTTCAACGTTACGATAGCTCTTATTTACCTGACATTAATGGAGCCCGATTTAAAAACAATACCATAACACTTTGACCAAAGACGATATCATTTATACCGTTTAGAATAGAGGCCCAGTAAATTTAATGGCGGCCGAGAAAAACTATACCATTACAGGGCCTAATATGGATGCGTCTATATCGCGTGTCAAATGTGGATAAAGCATCCGTCACTCTCGTACTTATCGTGTACCTGTCGTGTTAGAAGGTGACGGATGCCTTATCCAAACTTTATCAAGTGATAAACCCAGCCTAACATGGCTGGGTTTATCACTTGACCTTTGGCCCCTGGGCCTTTATTCTAGCCGCCAGGCCGAGTACCGTAAACAGTACGATAAGAAGTCAAAAGCAACATGGTTATGAATAGACACGCTTTATTCAACCCACAGGTTGCTCCATTTTATAAATTTACTAAAATTCCTTTCCTCGCCTAACGAATTCAGATGCGCACTGCAGCTGTATAAAGTTGAAGGAAAATATTCCTTTCAGCGCTTTGTCCATAGCAACTGCATCGCAAATGTTTTCTGAAAAGCCACCGGTATTTCAAAGCAACTTGAACTAAAAGCGAGCTATATCTCATTAAGGCTTTAGTTTCGCTAATTAGTTGTTAAATGGCAATGTTAACGGTAAATACCGTTTACTATTACCGCAAACCGGCTTTTGTTTTGCAGTTTTATTATTTATGACTTTGCAATAACGGTGCCGCAAAAGGTAATGGAAATTTCCTTACATTTTCTCTCTTGTGCGGGAAAAAAACATATCGTGCTGATATTTAATGAATGAGCTGACTGCAAATTAAATTATAACTTGATTTATTCGTCCGCTGTAATACTTGTATTTTATCCGAGCTTTATCTTGTCCATAATCAATGACTAAACTCTAGCGTTCAGAGTAAATTAAAAACCGATAACGACTCGTAAGTCATGAACTCAAGAACGAAACGAGAATAAGTTAAAATATAACTGAATATTAACTTCCTTTGCATTTCAAAAATACACGAGTATTCAATATTTGTCACTTTCTGTCCAATTCAAATGTTACAGTGACAAATCCGGCCAAAACATTATTTTAAGCACACATTAGCCATTGCGCCTTCATGAATGAGAAGTTACTTTGAATGCGATTTATTTTGTTCGATTGTAATTGCCGTTTTCACGATTCCACCGACAGACGTGAATTTTGGTAAAGAGATAGTTTATATCACGGAACATAGGGAAGGAAAGGACATAGGGTTCTGGAACTTCTGGAAGGACTGGCAAAAAATGACTACTTTGTGAACGAGTGTCGTTTAAAATGCATTAAAATTATAAATAGAAAATCACTTGCCGACAATAACTATTTATTTTTGATTCGGAGTCTAATATCATGAAGAAAAACTTTTTTTCTACTCGCGTACTATAAACCACTAGTATTGGTATCGTTAACGGTATCAGAATACCATCTATAGCGTAAACGAAGCCTGAACACAATTCTGTTATGAGCTTTGCCATGGTAATAACAGTTTTAGAAAATGTTATTAGAGCACTCGTCACTCGTACTTTATAAGTCTTCATTATGTACCAGTTACCTAAATAACTATTTTATAATTCAATTAAAGTCATAAACACACAAACTATGTTTAATAATGTAACAAAAAAAACAAATAAATACCTGTAGTTCGTACTTGATTATGTGCAGGCCCTCATTATTAAACCTCTACGAGCCAAAAAGAGTTAAAGAGAGAGAAGGGTGAAGTTAAAAGTTTGACATAACTATACATTGTTGGTATGACTAATTTTCGTCACAAAAGTTGCAAAAGTCAGTAAAACTTTAATTAAGCCTACTAGCTAATTTGTCCACCCCAACATTGACACAGAATTAATTAAAACCCATATCAAGAGAATAAAAATATATTTGGCACCGCCAGTCATTCAGAGCGATCCAGCCGCAGAAAGAGGTTCATTTAAAAGGCAGAAATCGAATAAAGCCGAAGTTGAAATTGAGCCCCGGGCTGTCCGTGGCACCGATGACCGCACGTTAGGGCTAACGCACACAATAGGCGATACCATTCCAGGCGATTAAGTAAATCTTCTTCTTTACATTGTATAAATAATTTAATGTATAAACCCGCGTGGTTGCCGGGTTAGAATAGTGCCACTCCATGTCCTCCCGTGGATGTCGTAAAGAGACGACTAAGGGAATGAAGGCTGTGTTATAGGTACAGTTAGGCGATGGGCTTGCAACCTGTCACTAATACACTGGTAAACATCTTAGCCTAATTGTGCAAAATGTGGTAACAGAATTAATAACAAGTTTTTAGAGTTGTTAGTAATTCTGTGGTTCTGCCTACTCCACTCTGGGAATAAAGGCGTGAGCTTATGGTATGTGTATAAAATAAAGTTACTTCCGCACTCTGTTCGCTTAGATCTATTAAACTACTTTACAGATTTTAATGTAGTTTTCAGCAATAGATACCGTGATTCCAGGAGGAAAGTTTTTATGAAAGTTAATATGTATAAAAGCTTCTGGTTTATGTACGGGTGTTACAGAAAACTTAAATAAACCGAAGCGAAGCGAGGGCAGGTCGCTAGTAAATAATGAATAAATAAAAAACTAGTAGACGGCTACACAACGCTATATTTACAAGTTATAATCTACAACCGCATTACAAGAAGAGATCACTATTAAGTTATGTACAGTCACGAGATTAAATTTGGTACCCACCTTAGGTCCAAAGTCACAAGTGACATTATAAAACAATAAGGTTGAGTTTCCTAAAAGTTACAAATTACTTGACATCTGTAATGACATTGACGACTTCAAGCATATTTTTTTTTTTTTGTTGAAATGGGTCCCAAATTAACGCTCGGGACCGTATTTATTCATTTATTACTACGGAAACAAACAACAGTAAAATAACAAATGGAACACAACCGTAGGGAAAAGGCAGCACGGCCACTTTTACAAGTCCTCTGTCTTGTAACTTTCAACAACTTTGATCACAATAAAATTCAAGTTACGTGATGGCGTTGAAAAGGGTACTAAGCATGTACCAATGCATTTTTTTTGTTTTTTTTGTTTTTTTTCTACTCGCTTACTATATAAACCACTAGTATTGGTATCGTTAACAGTATCAGAATACCACCTATAGCGTAAACGAAGCCTGAAAACAATTCTATTATGAGCGTTTGCCATGGTAATAACAGTTTTAGAAAATGTCATTAGAGCACTCATTAAAAGTTTGACATAACTATACATTGTTTGTATGGCTAATTTTCGTCACAAAAGATGCAAAGTTAAAGTTCTTTAATTTCAGTCCTTAATTGGGGTACACGTCCTAGTGAAAACGCCCAACTAGCAAATAACAAAGTAAACGTATGGTATTATTATATTGCACAACGTAAAATTCCCTAGAAAAATTTAATAACGTGAGTATGTCTAACTTTTTGAACTCTACTAAAATTTGAACTTTGCGACCGGGCGGATATACCTCGAGACACGAGTAGGTACCCATTTAATACTACCTTCTGCCTGCGACTTCGTCCGCATAGTTTTCGATTAAGTATTTTTTTCGGAATGAAGAGTAGTCTTTTTGTTAATATAATATACACAAACACAAACTTTCCTATCGACGCTTGAAAGGCGAAATGGGATAAGCGACCAAATAGTAACTTCACAGGAGAGCCCAAAAACGGCACAGATTTTTGAAAAAAAATCACTATAATTTATTTTGTAAGACGATTTTCAAAATTCAACTTTGTGCTCAATAAATTACCCACAAAGGTATTATTTTAGGATTTAGTGTAGCTTACGCAAATTGATCTCAAAAACTGCAGGAGGTAAAATTATCTAACCAAAAATTGTGGTGAAAAATGAATCAAGTAAAAATGTCTAACCGGAAAAAGATTCGAAAGATAATTAGGAAAAACTATCTAACCGCAAAACATTTCAAATTTAAAAACAATGTTAGATTATATAAAAGTCATTTTTAGCCAGAAATTAAATCAAGACAAATAATCTAACTGCTATGAGCGACAATTTTAAACTTCAAAATATTTTATCTAAGCTAAAATTTAACCCTCATAATTAATTCTTTACTAATAAATCACAACGAAAATTCAAGATATTGATGAAAAAAGTAAATAAAACAACTGTTACGAATGTTAATGGGTCTATATAAAATCCAAATGACTAAACAAATATAGGTACTTCACCTATTTGAAATAAAAATAAACAAATAAAGTTACTAAACAATTATCAGAGATCAAAAAAAAGTTACAGTCAAACTATTTGTCGACAAAAATGTTTGTACTAAAAACTCTAATACTTAGAGTAACTTTAGAATTAGCGACAGTAAGTAGTTTAAAAATTATTGCAGGTAAAAAAGGATAAGCGACATTACTCTCGAAACTCATATCAAGTAAAAGGCTATAACCTACAATAGTGCGGTTAAAGACGTTTAGGTTATTTGATCTAAGCCATTTTTTGTATTTCTGTAGAAATAGGTAAAATGATATAAAGGAAATAAAAATACGTTTTACGATGAAGTAATAAAACATAACCGACACATAAAAAGAAAGTTGTAAAAAAGACAAACAGTCTAAGTAACATTTTGTAAAAAAACATTTTATCTAATCTCCAATATTCAAAAACCTGTAAAAAAGAAGTCGCTAAGTAACAAAAATAGATCGGTGTTTCTAAAAATCACCGACGGGATAAGCGACACAAAAGTCGTCATACGGGCACGAGACCCGGCTCATGCGAGGCAGAAAAATCTGCTGATTTTAACAATGCATATAACTCAATATCACAAAAAATGTCGCTTATCCCATTTCGCCTTTCAAGCGTCGCTATTTATAGTATTAGTAGGATGAATAGGGAATATTCACGACTTTTTTTTCACAGTTTCAATAAAAGCTGATTCATTTAACAAAAAGGGAGTTTTTTTTTTTTTTAAAGCTATAAAAAGCCTAAGCCAACAAAGATTTGTTCCTATCTATAGCTAGCAAAGCAGAATTTAACATGGAGTTTAAAAGGCCGGCTTGTTACATGAACATGACGTCACAGTGCATATCGGATCTGTCTAATCTCTGTCTAAGTATCAGTTTAAAATGCTTGTATCATCCGTATTTCTTGGTCGATTTTAATTTTAATTTCACTGTTGGTAGACTCTTTTACGGTATTTTATCTTTACGGTAGGCTGTCTGGAAAAGAGCGCTATTTAGCGATAAGTCTGTCTGTTGACTCGCTATTTAATCTTCATTCTATTTTCTTGTATATCCGTTACTTTGGTGTATGTGGTGTCTCAATAAAGTGTTTTGTCTTGTATTGTATTTTATTTTCATATTTTTTTGGGAATTATGCGATTTAAAATGTATATTTCCTATTGGATTCGAGTCGCATCGCATGCTGTGTGTAGAATCTTATCATCGATGTGGTTCTAGTCAATCTGCATGGCGTTACATAAAATTCGCCTTTACGTTTGACGAACTGTACCTGTACGTTTATTTAACGAGTACTTGCTTTAAACCAAAAAAAACTATGCATATTTAGCTTAAATAAAAAAGATGCCAATTGTTTTGAAATATCTACATGTAAAGTGTTTTTATTTGTACAAAAATGCAAAAGATATTCACAAATTATAATAAATTCGTAACAGTTACATATAAAATCAAAAATAAATGAGCCAATGCTCACTTCGTTCATTGAATACAAAACGGACACAATCCGAAATGAGTCAGTGTTGTATTTTAAAATTACAAGCGGTTAGAATACGATTTTTAATGGAAGAGCAAATTATTTGGAAATGTGTCTGTTTTGTATTCAGTGAGCGATTTATTCTTTTACGTTAACAGTTAAGGTTATTCCTAAACTTGCTGCATTTGGGTATCTACTCCTTATTAACAGTATTAACACCTTGAAATATCTGTATGTTTTTACTCCGGTGGGTGTTCTAGCATTCTTCATTCCATATTTTACAAATACAACCAAAATTCACCAAGTTTTAACTTATCCTAATGCCTAAACCATCCTAAACGCCGCTAAATACGCCGAGTGCGGTCCGATCGATCAATGTCCGGTCTCTCGACCACGTGACTTACTTTTCCAACACTTACTTACTTATATGCAAAGTTTCAAGCGATGAGCGGGAGAAGTTATACATACGACCGTTTAATTTAATTCAAATGGGATTTAAATTGCGTAGTAAAGTATTTCTCAATACCGGTGGAAGATAAAAAATTAAGATAAAAGATAAAAGACGTTTATTCAATAAGTAGGCCGTACGGGCACTTTTACACGTCAAGAATCTACTATCGCTTCCCAAGAGGAGATATTGCTGAGAAGAAACGCCGCAAGAAACTAAACAGTCAGTCATTTTGTAAACATATTACAAAGGTACTACTTAATCTAGCATTATATAAAGCAATAAAATAACATGCGTAGATCAGCAGGATAATAGGAAGATAGTGTCACACATTGAATTATTTTATTATTACGCCAGTTTTTTTGCATTGCCATTTCGTGTTCCTCCATTAAAGACGTGACTAAATATTACATCTCATCTACGGGCCTAGTATGACTGCGTCTGTATCGCGTGTCAAACGTGGATAAAGCATCCGTCACTCTTGTACTTATTTACGTGTCAGAAGGTGACGGATGCCTTATTCACATTTTGTCACTCGATAAACGCAGCCGTATTAGGCCCTTTGGTAGTCTTATCGAACTAGGTTTAGTATCGTAGGCTCTTATAATATTACGTACGTATACATAATTACTCAAAGGTGTCACATGCAAAAACTTGGCACTTTGACGAATCGGTTTTGAGCTTTGGTTAGTGAGTAACCCAACTAAACTAGGCTTGTACTATAGGGCCTATAGCCTCGTAAGGCCCAAAGTCCTACATATAGGACATAAGATTCTTTTTCAAACTAACGAAATTTGACGTGGGCCTTACGATGATAATATAAGCCTAATACATAGTCTGTTTAAGTCTAAAATTAGGTTCATTAGTGTGAGATTGGCCACTGTTTTTTTTT